>CM076920.1:11353496-11953496 GCA_039566165.1 Maruca vitrata | reverse complement strand
TGGATATCCCAATCTTTACGGGGAATTATACGCAGTGGACTTCGTTTAAAGATTTATTCAACGAAGCCATTCATGAAAATTCAACATTATCTCCTGCTCAAAAAATGCAATTTCTTAAGAGTAACGTAAAGGGAGAAGCAGAGAGATTAATTCAACATTTAGCTATTTCATCAGACAATTATCAAACATGCTGGGAGATTTTAAATCACCGCTACAACAACGAAAGGCTTATTTTTACATCGCTTCTCAATAATTTATTCGGCCTCCCAACCATGCAACAATCATCGTTATCCCAGATCAAGAAAATGCATGACATAACCATCGAGACGCTGAATGCGTTAAAAAATCTAGGTGTGGATGTAACAACATGGGATCCAATAATTGTACATATTTTATGTCAAAAATTGGACGCAGAAACATACGGAAGCTACGTGGAGTCGGTAAAAAACCCTCGAGCTTTACCGATTTTACAAGAGCTCTTAGACTATCTGGAGAGTAAATTCACTATTTTAGAAACATCTTATCGTCGTAAACAAGAGATGCCACATCAAAAACCAAACTTTTCACAAATTAAATCAATAATTCCGAAAAAACAATATTTCAACACATATCGAGCCAACAACGGAAATGAACAAGTTACGAAATCATATCACGTTGCAAGTTTCAAATGTCCGCTATGCCAAAATGAACACGGCATTTACAGCTGCAGACAATTTTTGCAAATGTCGCACGAAAAGAGGTTATTAACCGTAAACAGACTTGGGATTTGCGTAAATTGCTTATTTTCACACAATGGAAATAAATGCACTTCGAACAAAGTATGTCGCAAATGTTCCGGTCAGCACAACACATTGATGCATTACGCATTGATAGAAACCAAACCAACATCTAATGACCGTATGAATTCAACATCTCATGCATCTCAAGATGACTTCTCTGAAGTATTGTTAGCCACAGCACTATTAAAAGTACAAAAGAAAGACGGAACATATCAGAACATGCGAGCTTTGGTAGATCAAGGGAGTCAAATATCTATCATAACAGAAAACGCTGCTCAAGCGCTAGGTCTGAAAAAGAAAACAATGTAAAGGTGTGATCTTTGGCGTGGGGCAGCGCGAAAACAACTGCAAAGGAAAAATTTACATTAATTGCAAGTCAATACACAATGACTATACATTCCAAACAGAAGTAATAATCATGGGAGATCTTATAAAAAATTTGCCAAGCAAGTCATTTACATGCCCATCTTGGGAACATATCAGAAATATTAACTTAGCTGATCCCGAATTTTACAAGAGTCGCCCTGTAGACCTTCTTTTGGGAGCTGATATTTACACCGACATCGCTTTAGGCGGGTTGATTAAAGGGAATGATTCAACAATGCCGATGGCACAACAAACTCAATTGGGTTGGCTTCTATGTGGAAGCGCCCGAACATTTCAATGTAACATGGTGATAAACAACGTCGAAGATATTCAACAATTTTGGGAGATGGAAGAAATAACAGAAGAAGGGGAAGAAAACATGTCATCAGAGGATATTTATTGTATGGATTTTTTCAAAAAACAACAACACGTAATGAACAGGGCAGATATGAGGTACGACTTCCCATGAAGCCAAACTTTGAAGAACAACTGGGAACATCAAAACCAAAAGCATTAGCGCAATTTCGAAACCTTGAACAAAAATTCAAAAAACAAGAAAAAATTGGCCGCAGCTTACAAAACATTTATGAATGAATATGCGGAGTTAAATCACATGAAACTGGATAACAATGAAACATCAATCGAGTGTGTTTTACCTCACCACGGAGTCGAACGTGCCGAGTCATCAACAACAAAATATAGGGTCGTTTTTAATGCTTCAAGTAAAACAGGATCAGGGTATTCCCTAAACGATCTCATGTTCAAGGGGCCTAATTTACAGCAAGATCTGCAGTCATTGCTTATTAAATTTCGACAATTTAAGTTTGCCTTTATAGCTGATATTGAAAAAATGTATAGGCAAATACTCATGAACAAAGAAGATCAACCCTTACAGAAGATCGTTTGGAGGGACTCCCCAATCAACCCATACAAACATACCTTCTGCAAACTTTAACTTATGGAACGAAAGCAGCGTCATTCATAGCAATGATGACTTTAAAAAGGTTAGCATCAGATGAGAGAGAGAACTTTCCTGAAGCTGCAGGGGTCCTTGAGGACTCATTTTACATAGACGATTTATTATACGGCTCCCATACAATAAATCAAGGACAACAGTTAGTTAAAGATTTACAAAATCTGTTACAAAGAGGAGGATTCAACCTTAGAAAATGGTCTTCAAACAAACCCGAAATATTATCGAAATTAGATAACCAACAGAGTAACCCAAGCAACACCGAAAAGATAACATTTGAGTTTAAAACAGAGAACACCTCAAAGACTCTCGGCCTATGCTGGAATCCAGATGACGATGAGTTCACATTCCGCTGTGAATTAAACCCACAAACGTCTAAGCTAACGAAAAGAATTCTTTTGTCCGAAATCTCAAGGATATTCGACCCTTTAGGCTGGTTGGCACCTGTAATAATAAAAATGAAATTATTATTTCAAAAGGTATGGAAAACGAACATAACATGGGATACAGAGGTAACAGATGAAATTAAGAAGGAATGGCTTAAGATAAGCGAAGATATAAACAAAACAATAAAGGAAATAAAATACAACGCTGGATATTGAGTACGGAAAATGACGTCATAGAATTACACGGATTTTGTGACGCATCATTACAAGCATTCGGATGTGTGATCTACGCTCGAATCAAAAAACAAAACAGAGTAGTAATGGTAGCTGCCAAAACAAAATTAGTACCATTAAAAAAGATCTTGAGTTTACCAAAATTAGAGTTGAGTGGAGCGTTTTTGCTTACTAAGTTAATGCATAAAGTGAAAAATGCGTTAAATCAACTTAACATTGAAACTCATGGATGGACCGATTCACAGGTCGTCCTAGGTTGGTTGCGCGGAGAACCGAACAGATGGAAGCCCTTTGTGGCAAACAGAGTACGAAAAATAACAGAGGAAATGCCAGAACAACAATGGAATTATGTAAAAACAGATGATAACCCGGCGGACGCCGCAAGTCGAGGCTTGATGCCTCATCAGTTGAAGAAACATTCCTTATGGTGGTCAGGACCAACCTGGCTACAATCTTTCGAACCTGAATTGGTCTTGAAACAGACTTTCGAAACAAATCAGGAAAAGAAAACACACCAATCTAACATTACTCAACAAATAGAAAATGATAACATCATTAACAATTTAATTACAAAATATAGTTCATTTCATAAAATTACGCGCATAGTCGCATGGATACAGAGAGCGTTCACCCCGAAACGTAAACAAAGGCCAAGCCAGCTCACGTTGCAAGAGATAGAAAATGCAAAATTAACAATTATTAAAAATGAACAGAATTGTGAATTTAGAACGGAAATTGAAGAATTACGCAAACATGGCAATGTCGGATCGAAAAGTAAATTGTTAAACTTAAATCCATTCATTGACGACAAAAACATCTTACGTGTTGGCGGCCGTCTTTCTAACTCATCTATAAGCTACGAGATGAAACACCCAAAAATCATCGCGAGTGGTTCCCGTTTGGCGGATCTCTTGATTGACCAGGCGCATAAACAAACATTACATGGCGGCCCGAGGCTTACCTTAGCCAAACTGAGGCAGGAGTATTGGATTACAGGAGGCAATAACATAGTGAAGAAACAACTACGGAAGTGCGTTACGTGTCGGAAACAGGACGGGAAGACACAGGAACAGTTGATGGGAGACTTGCCTTCTGCTCGATGCAATATCGCCAACCCATTTTACCACACAGGAGTGGACTACACAGGCTTCGTGAACGTGAAGCTAAACAAAGGTAGAGGAGCAAGAACAACTAAAGGATATGTGGCCATCTTCATCTGTATGATCACCAAAGCTGTGCATCTGGAGTTAGTCTCTGACTTGAGCAGTTCAGCGTTCCTGGCTGCACTACGTCGTATGGTTGCTCGTAGGGGCACGCCAGGTCACCTTTACAGTGACAATGGCACGAACTTTGTTGGAGCCAATAGAGCATTACAAGAACAATGGCCACAACTTGAACAATTCTTTAACGACAACTTTTTGGCTGAACTGACTGAAATGAAAATAGAATGGCACTTCAACGCCCCTGCATGGCCAAGTGCAGGAGGACTCTGGGAGCGAGCAGTTCGAAGCCTTAAATATCATCTAAGACGTGTAGTAGGACAACAGAAGTTGACATTCGAAGAGTATTCTACGATTCTAACGCAAATCGAAGCGTGCCTGAATTCTAGACCATTGTGTGCACTAACAGAGAATATAGAAGATTTAGATTTCCTATCACCAGCAAAGTTTTTGATCGGGAGGTCAGAAGTTACTGTTATTAATACAGAGGAAGATGCTCGAACACGTTGGCATCTCACACAAAAGCTATTCCAAGATATCTGGAAGAGATGGAAAACAGAGTATCTTAGCCAAATAACTACGAGAGGAAAGTGGAGAAAACCTCAACCAAACATAGAGATAGGAGACATGGTTCTCATACACGAAGATAATCTTCCTCCAGGAAAATGGGCCATGGGAAGAGTAATAGAGGTCCATCCGGGAACAGATGGATACGTTAGAGTGGTAACTGTAAAAACAAAAAATGGACTATTGAAGAGACCAATAGTAAAGTTATCACTCCTCCCTCTCAAAACAGAAACAGTGAACAACGCAACAGGAAAGGACGAAAGATTAGAACAAGTAGAGCAAGAAACAAGTTTAAAAAACAGAAGAAAACAAGGAAATAACAACGGAAAGAAATCTACCTTTATGACAGTTACTCTAGCCTGTATGGCTATTATGAACATTTTTGTGCCAGGAACGTGTTTCCAAGTGACGCCATTAAATGAGAAACAAGGATTGTATTTTGACAGAATGGCCAACATGCTGCTCATCCGAGATGAGTGGAAAATAGTTGCCTATTATAACATGGATCCGTTTTGGGAAGGAACATCTGCATATGAAAAATATTATAAACATTTAGATAGTATTTGTCATATCATAAGTCATCTAACACATTGTGAGATCCTCATGTTACAATTACGTCACGAGTACAATGAACTTGAGCATAACAATAGAGTATTGCTGAATCAACAAATGAGCGCGCGAGCCGCAAGCGCGGCCATGTCAGCGGCGGTCTTATCAATGGTATCGGGTATATCGCAGGTGATCTATTCGGCGTACTGGACAACCGATTCGCAGAACAGTATGAACGTGATATCTCACTAGTACGAGACAATCAGAAACACTTAGTACAGCTATATAAAAACCAGACATCTATAGTGGAGGCCGAATACAATTTGTTAAAGAGAACAGAAGACATGATACAAAAAACAACATAAACTTATTAATCAACATTTATTGAATTTAGACCGGAAAGTAGGAGAGATACAAAGGTTGTGTCGGATATCGAATACATGACGGAATTTACTTTATCTGCAATGACAGCCACTAATCTGCTAACTCACTTGAAAAACATACAAGAATCACTCCTTGACACAATCACAAATGTCTATAATGGAAGGATAAACATTCATTTAATTGACCCTGAACAACTACAAACTCAACTTAATATCATCTCTGGTCAATTAGCTAAGGAACTAAGCCTGCCAATAGACAATCTACAGATTAACATGCATAACATATATAAATTACTAGGAGTAAAAGCAAAAGTAACATCAAAATACTTGATTATGGAAATAAAGGTCCCGCTACTGAGCCGAGACAACTTTGACCTTTACAGTATTCAAAGTGTCCCATACCAAGTTGGAAAAAGCATGGTCACCCTAACTCCAATTGAGAGTTACATCGCAATGAACTTGCAGAAGGATTCATACTTACCAATTGCTCAGCCGGAATTAGAACATTGCATACCACGTGACGCCTCGACATACTTATGTCATCTAAAGACGCCAATGTATAAAATGAAGACAGATAATGACCTTTGTATAAAAGATGCAATTAACCTAGAACAATGCAAAACCAGAATAATGGCTTGCCAAAACAAGTGGATAAGCTTAACACAAATAAATCAATACCTATACTTTTGTTGCGACCGGTGTCAGTTGCGAACAATATGTAACGATCAGGTTACTACACACCAGGTGACCGGCGCTAACATTATCACCATGAAGAACAGCTGTTTAGTGAAAACCGAGAACTTTACCATTTATACACACAAACAACAGGAAAATAGAATTGACTTATTAGACACAATAATAATCCCCGAAATCGCTCCCATTAACAACGTCATAAATGTAACAATTGGAAATGTGTCTGAAGAACGGTTAACAGAACCAACAATTAAAGATGAACAACATACAGAATTAGAACAGAAGATAAAAGCTATAAAAGAAAGCGAAGGGTTGATAGAAAACAACATCTCTGTTCACGATATTCATCATTACTTTGCAATATGGGTCCTATGGGCTATAATAGCTATTATAGCCATAGTGCTCATAAGTCGTCGATATGGCTACTGTCGGCAACATCAGCAATCGGCAGCAGAGGTGCTGCAAACAGCGGCTTATGCAGCAGCGGCAATGGTGGATATGGCGGGGCCCTCGCTAAGTCCCCAGCAGGTCCCCCGCTCCTCAACGAGTGACAAGTGCAGTGAAAGTGACAAAGTGAATGTGTGTGGCCAAAAGGATAAGGGCACTTCTCCTGTGTTACGTAAATCGCATTCAGTGATAATTTGTAAACTAGCGTAATTATTATTATTGTATACATAACGGTCACGTCTTCGGTTGTCGAATCTCATTCTTGCCCCCTGGCAAGATGTTCGGTGTTATACGACCGAACACGTGACATTTGAACTCGTGTGCAACCGTTTGCGATCGATCGCTTCATTAAAATCAGTGTAAATCACGGAACGATCGCGACCGGGTGCACTCACAACATTTTAACATTAAGTTTAACATTTGTGGAACTTTAAATACAGTTTCAATTATTAACAGAACATAACATCTTTTAATTCAACGCTAGACAATCCCGAATCCTTCAGCATTGGAACATTGTTTTAGATGAATTGTATCCTCATTGCAAGATCTACATACGCTAAACTAGGTCACGATACGTCCGCTCAGGTCGCAGCATCACACAAACAGATGTCTTTAAAATTTCACCGGCGATAATCGCACTTCGTTCTCCATACATCGCCGCTAACAATTGAACGATTTACTGTATCAATAGAACAAACAAAGAAATGTATGAATGGCCAGCAAAACCATCATTGAACGCAGATGGAGAAAGCTTAACAGCGGCTACACGCAACAACGGAATTTCCAATGAAAAATTCTGCAAGAACGCATGCACCGGATAAATCTCAGTTATCTGATTAAGATTCTATAGAATCACATAAAATAAGGAAGCAACAAAGTGATGCAACTCGAAAGTGAAAGGATGGCGTGAGGAGTATTTATAATATATAAGTATTCACCTAAAAGCATGCCTGCTGAAGTTTCCTTTACATTCAAAAGTAATTGGCTGCGATTATTAAACGCATTATTTGTAGCAAAATAACAATATGTTAGATATTTATGAGCTATAAAATACTAATTCCTTTACATGTTTAGTGAATAAAATATTGTATTCAGGTAGTTTAAGTAGTAAGTCCGAGTAAATATCTAGTATTAATGTTCATTATTATATAACAGAAAAAGTATCATTAATTTTCTGATTAATAGGTATGCATTCCTACAATTCTCACAATGCCTAGGTATACTTAAACTTGATTGAACAAAATACATAAATATTGATTGAAATACTTGATTGAACAAAACACATAAACTTCGTACCTTAGTTATTTCTTCTACCTTGCAAGTCTTGCAACAGTCGTTTTAGTAACAATCACAAACACCTTTTAGGTACTTAAGTGAAAATGAATGCATAATGTGTATCAATATACATAAACAAGATATGTAGGTATAGGCTTATACCTATATATGTATGTATATAGGCCATCCCAGCCACCGTACCAGACGAGACTTGCGATTACGAGAGCATTCGCAGAGCTTACATAACGACCGGTTCTGAAAGGTTACCACTGAACCCGGTCACCCTTACTGGTTCTACTTACTTATTAACGACTTTGTATCTTACAAAATACTTATCATCTAAGACTTTCGCATTCCATTCTATTAAATAATATTTAATATTGTGTCGTCATGCTAAAACAATAGCAAATACCTACATAGCTTCATTCTAAGTTCTAATAACCGTAATAATCGGTTAAAAAGAGTAACTATCGAGTTTCTTGTCGGTATCTTCTCATTAGAATCAGCGTTCCGAACCGGTGGTAGAATCACTAATCTATTACTTATTTATTTTATGCACCTACGGTTTATAAGTGCGTGTAAATATATTAGAATATAAATAAAGGAATTTTGACTTGACCAATGACTTCTGCCCGACAATGCGACTGGGTTTCCCTAATCATAGTAGCTGAGTAGAGAAATGTTAAATAATATTATTATCACTTTGTTTTCGTCGGGGTAAACACTAAACGGCACACCGATCGGCTTTTAAAAATATAAAATACGAAAACCATGCAAATATCGTTCAAGTAGACATGATTTTTACAAGATATTTTGTTTTTTTGGCGGATACGGCGATTTTGTTTTGTATAAACCTTTTACAATATACGAGTTGATACAAAAACGTCCTCATCAAGTTAATATTTCTGCGGCAACTAAAACTTCGATTGAGGCCAACGCATTTATCTTAAGTGTCTAATCATTTTATTATAATTCGTGAAAATTATTTCAAGGTAACCATACCAAAACGGGTGAAATTAACCCAGTAATACAATAAAACATCTTTATGTGTTTTTAACGAGTAAAGTGATAAAAGTATAGGTATTATTGCATTGATGACACACTTAAGTTGGCAGCCCATTTGAACTTAGTGTTGTTTGTTTTTACTCAGTATTGTAAATTACTCTTCTTTAATACGATAACATGTTATAAATATCATTCGCCACATTTCCACATTATAATACTCGAAGAGTTAAGTTATTTTTTTAAATTATTGTTATAACTATCGACTAGCTCCTGCCCGTGTGTCCGACTGTGTGTGTAGTAGTTTATCGCGTAAAAAAACTTAGTTTAAAAGTAGACTATATGTGTATTATATCTGTACCTACCAAATTTTAATTTAATTTAAAACGGTTCAGTAGTAGTACTAGTATTAGTAAGCGTGATTGTGTAAACATTAACGGTACTAAATAGTACGTACTAAGTCGTAACCTCTGGTGATGGACCTAAAGTATAGTACGTATAGCACAGCAAAAAATAGCATTAGGGTTCCTACACACTGCGAACGGTACGGTGTCATACAGGTTTTTATGACTATGCTAATTGACAATGCTGCTGTTTGTCCTACGGGCCCTCTCCACTGTCACTACTGTGTAGTTTTTTCCTAACTGACTACGATAGTGCCTTGAAGTAGCCTTGTCATTGTCACCGGACCTGGGGGGGAGCGGATGGTTCTATCTATACCCCTAATAGGAGTCTTAGCCCTTTAACCAGTAAACTAATAAGAAAATTTCATTGTTTTTGACCTTATCTTGAGGGAACATGGTTTTAAATTATGGTGGCAATATGGTTGCCATTACCATGTAAAGGATTAAGATACCCAGCCATGTAACTCACCCGCACAATGTGCAAAACTATCTTCCATCTCGGCACGCCCTTAGCGAAGGCGCTCTTGACGGACAGAGGCACGCAAACGCCCATGATCCAGAGGAAGGCCGGGAACACCAGGTCCCCGGCCAGGAGACCATTCCACGTGGCGTGCTCCAACCACCAGTACCCGCCAGCGCCGTCGTTCACGAAGATCATGAAGACGATGGCGATCCTGGAAAAATGATCTGAATAGGTATGGCAATCGAACGTTTCGAGTCAAACGTTAAGATAGCACTGGTACTGCAATTCTGGAAAGCTTTTCTCCTGATCTCAATACCAATTCATTAAGTTACGTTAATACTGACCAAGTGAGCTATACGGTCGGGATGCCAAGTCGATAGATGACTAGGATACCTAATCATTACTTTCACATCCAGAGTAGGAGAGTGAATTTGCAAATAACTGCGCAAATTTTGAAAACACACCCAATATAATGATAAACATACATATCAATATAATGATAAACAAAGCAATACCATTTAAATGGATCTAAACACCGCACTACAATTTATTTATGTTCATTTAAGAAAAGTATTAAAAGGGCTCTCTATCAGGCTTTCCAACAAATATGTAAAGTAACCATTTCTATTTCTCAGCAAATCGAAGAAACATTGAACCCAGCACATCGCAATTTCCATTGCTAATCCTGTTTACTTGTTTATCTCGTTTTACTGGTCCCTAATGCTTGTTAGAATCCCCAGGGTCCAGGAACCGGTAAGTCAATAAGCCTACCTACAGTGTACTTAGTGTTTATCTTTAGGAATTCTAGGATTTCTGTAATAGGCATTTTGGTCTAAATGAGACACGAGACGATTGTGAAACCGCACGCTTCGTTAGCTTTAAATGTTCTGTGAGAACGCGTTTTATAATGTAATCTAATAAATTGTTAAGTATAATTTTACACGCTTATTTAAATACACCGTATTGCATACCAAAATGAATTTGTTTGCAAATTGCAAAGCATAGATGTTTAAAATTCACAATGCCATGGTGATTTTTATAATTCATGATCAGCATTATCCTGTAGCTAGTCTCAACTATAGTTATTTCAAATTCAATAGTTTTGTTTGCAATAGTCTTCAGAACGTTTTCTTAAAGAGTAAGGCGAACGGTTCTTTACCTTTATCTGTAAAAGAGTTATAACTTTTTACGTGGAATGGATTGGACTATAGCCGGCTATGAAGAACTAGGATAACTCTGTATATAGCCACTCCAAGCAGAAACGGAGATTAACCAACTGCATAAGTTGTTGGTAGTTTATAGGTATGTATAGTGAAAACTTCTGCGTCAACGCTGTTGAACCGCCATTGTTATCCTTTTAACACCGTATTAGCGAAGAATTTAAGTAAGGAACTAGTAGTTTATAAAGGCGCGTCTCCATTAGGAGAACACAACAAGGAGAACATTTGAGTTATGTTTGCCTCCCTATACATTTTAAATGGAGTGTCCTTAGAGCATATTATAATGTACGCAAGGAGGGCTATCCTTTTGGACTCACCAGACGGCGCCTCAGTTGAGTGAGGTCCTCAGGTGAGATAGGTGGATATCGGAATCAACAGTGGAATCACGAATATACTTATTTTTTATTATTATTTCATACCCAGACACGGAACAAACACCGATGTTCGTCACACTAATATTATGTCCCGCATGGAAATCGAGACCACGACTCTTGGAACCTTCTTAACCTGGGTCACTAACCACTGTTCCACCGACCCATTTCCATAAGTATCCACGTAGTCTTCAAGATGCTTACCCTCTAAACGTGTCAAGTGCCTTCAGCCTCTGCTGGATGGCGAGCTCCTTGTCACCGTAGCGAAGCTTGCCGGTCCGATGGACCCTGGACATGATGAGCCGGACCACCACGTAGAGGACCCACGCTCCAGCTAGCACGCAGAGTAGTAGGAGCAACGCTGCAACAAAGATTTTATTTAGAAACTAGCTGTGCCCGCAACTTCGTCTGCGTGGAATAGTAACTTTCGCCATCATTTTGATTTTAGGAAACATTTTTTAAAGTTACAGGTAAAATAAATAAAGCCACATAAATTATAAAAACTATAAGAAAAAAAAATATAATTAAACTTAGTCATTGATTAGATTAATATCCAGGAAAGAACCTAAATTTGTTTACTGATTAATAGGCGATAAACGACATACTACATTTTTCATTACAATTCCAACTAAAAGAGGATTCACTCGCCCAATATTTTTTTTGTCCAAGCAATGCTCTAGCCAGATGAGGAGTGGTAGCTAGGACTCACAAAATATTTTTCACATTTTAGAACTATAAAACCACGTTAAAAATTTATTTTACTTGACAGAAACAGGTTTCAATGGTTGCAAAGAGCAAACTGTATCTATGTAGTTAGTTCACAAAACTGATGTTTGCTATCAGGATGACTTCAAAAGGTAAAAAATACAAACTACCGATTCACTGCCTTAAAGTATCTATAAAGGCTGTGTGTCGCCATGTGACGAATTATATTAGTATTTGCTTCGCTACTTTATTTCTCGGTAGATTGTATTGTACTCGTAATGAAACAATGGGATAATAACATTAAAACGCAAGTTTAATAAAATTGAACATATTAATTACTTTTAGTATGTGAAGCATTATTGCGAAGTAATAAAGCACAGTGAATCTCTTGAACTCACCAAGAACTAAACACTCATGTCATATCAAATCTGACAATATTTGACATGAATTGCCAGCTAAAAACGTGATAGTTGGGGAGCCCAACGGGGGTTTTGCAGTCTTGATCAGACACAGACTCTGTCTTGTAAAGTTTTTAAATGGAATTTTATAACATCCAACATTTTAACGTGAATGTTTATAAATTCCCCTTTATATGCTTAGAATAGCGATATCCCTCTATATGAACATTCAGATAATACCGAACAGCCTATCAATTGGAAAAACACAAACCAGCAATGCAAGCCAGCAAGCAAATATAGGACAACTGACCACCTCCATACCGAAAACCAGATAAAAGAGAAATTTAGCGAATGTAATAAACTTTTGTACCTGGTCTTCGTGGATATTTCAAAAGTCTTTGACGGTATCACCCACATCAACCCAATTAGCTTTCTCTTCTTCAGCAAAACGTCGAAATTCATACAGAAAAAATCTCCAAATCATTTACCAACAAAGCACAGCCGATATCAATCTGCACACTGAAGGCCTGACATTCAAAATACAAAAAAGAGTTAAACAGGGATGACTTCCTATCACCAAAGCTTTTCAGTAGAACGCTCCAAGAAGTCTTCAGGTCACTGTTATATTATTAGGCACCAAAAGGAATTGGTGTAGGGGATAGATGACTGAAAAACTTTCGCTTTGCAGATGACATTTTCCTCATCGCAAATAAGTATACCTCGAAAGAACTTGAGTTGATGCTCGAACAACTGAGCGCAGAAAGCTTTGAGGTTCGACTGACGATAAATAGATCCAAAACGAAGATCGTAACCAACAGCACCAATGATAGGATAGCAGTCAACAGCCAGGTAAAACATATAAAGAGGAGTATAAACTTGGGCTAGGCAGCCTCCTTCGAAAACAGGCAGGACAAATAAATACTCCGTACAGCAGACAACGCCTGGAAAAGCTTCTGGTCTATGAATGGGTATATGAAGGGTGACCTTTTATATCACTGAACCACAAACTCATCGACATTTTCATACTGCCTATCCTAACATATGGGGCAGAATCATGGTCTCTCACCGAAAATCAGAAGTTTAAACTCAAGGTTTTTCAAAGAGCTATGGAGTGGAGTATCATAGGTATTAGGTTAAAAGATAAAATAAAATATAACACCATCCACTCCCGTACTGTTGTTGTTTTTAGTCAAAACTGAAGTGGCAATGGGCTGGGAATGTCTGAAGGATAAAGAACAATAGATGGACCAGAATCGTTACACATCGCGTGCCTGAATACGATTTTCGCCGAAGAGAAAGACCCAAGAAAAGGTGGTATGACGATATTGTCCATGTTTAAAAGAACTGGCAAGTCCTAGCATTGGACAGAGAGCAGTAAATGAGTTTGAAGGATACTTTGCCCAGCAGTGAGAAGATACAGGTTAAGAAAAAAAGATGACAGATTATTATACAGTTGGACTTTGATATCAACTTGAACCTCCTGCATAAAAATGTAACGCGCTGAAGTATCTCAAGATTATGTGTTTTTCAATAGACACAAAGATTAATTATAATTTTCTGGTTTAAATCGTTGAATCAATGACACTTTTTAGGGATTATTTAACATGCTCTTTGAATGACTGACACGGTCAAATAACTTTTTTCTTTCAACAGCTTGTTACCAGGTAGCCCTCCTATATTAACGCTGTCTCTCCACTTATAAAGAAAGTGTAATAAACTTTTTTCTTATTTAGCGTAATCTTTCTATTCCGATTCCATGTCGTTCGAATAACTGCAAATCTAGCTATTTACCTCCCCTACTATGACGTTTTGCTCAATAAAGTAGTCCGTATAGTCCTAGTCAGAAGGTTTATTTTGGTCGATATACTTTTACCATTTTTGTACGTGATCTAATAAAGTTAGATTTTTAACTATCCTACAGGAATTTATATCCTACAGGAATTTCTGTGACTAAAAGTATTTAAGATCTTGACCGGGGATGTATGGTACCACCATGCAAAATTTCATTTAAATCGGTGTAATAGTTTCAGAGATCAGTCATTTATTTAGGTTTTTTGAATATCCCACGGGAACCAGTTAACTGTCAGTGATTTCAAGTATCCTATGCATTTTTCCGGAATTTAAAATACCTTCGTGTAAACTTTCATTTAAATTGGTTCAGCCGTTTAGGAGGTCAGTCGAAACAAACAAACAAACAGACAGAGATACAATTTTTTTTTTCAAGTATGGGCATGTGTTCTACTACTCTCAAAACATATCCTTGGCTGGTTTTTTTGCGTTTCAAAGAAAAGTACAAGAATTTTTGCCTCTACGTTTTTATTATAGTATAGATCTATAGACCAGCGGTCTGAAACTGGCTGCATCTGGATCGCGAAGGTTCGAACGACGGATTGGGTGATCGCGGACCGCGAAATATGGTTATGTATTACAAACGTCAATTAATGAGATTCATTACTATAATAAGGATCCATCCAATACTTGCATCTACTAATGGGGACGTTTCTGGATCTCTTTCAGATTTTCTCACAGTATCCTGACCGCACTCTAAAATACTCGCCGACCAATTAGAAGCAGGAGCAACCTTTGTGACAATTATTAGGTACAACAAATACCTGTGGATATTATTATTAATATAGGCTTTATACTATTGGCAGTTACTACGAGAAGTCCGGATGACTTGTATAATAATTTTGATTTTACATACTTAGGTATTTTCGTTTTATTCAAGGGGTAGGTACCTAATATTATATTCTACGTTTTTGATAGCATTTGTTTGTGTGGAACAGAAATAACATCAATGTATTGATGATAATCAGATCCTACTTAAGCTCTACATTTCGAATTACTAAGCGGCATTTCTTTTTAAAACGTTACCACAAACGCTCTAACATATTTCCTTTAAACTGCAAAAGTTCAATTTGACAATTAGACAAGATCGTGAATTACGTTAATTGCGTAATTCATTCTTAGGCATAGAAGATGAACAGATAGCAAAATTACTTAAATTTCACATACCAATTAGTCGCAGAGTAATTTAAAAAAAATGCAAGTAGATAAGGTAAAATCTATTAGCACCCACAACATGTACCAATTAGCCACTAATCACTACCGGTCTGGCGACAGGTACGGCACTGGCCAGTAATCAGTGGACTCACTATAGCGTTGCTTGCCGATGAGGTAGATGGAAGGTACTGGTTTTATGGAGTTTATTACTTTGTGGTACTTCAAGCGAGTTGACTGAACCTAATTTAAATGAGATAAATTAAATATTTACTTTTCGCCCAATATTCCATCAAAGAGAAGTCGTTTAGGTTTCGCAAAAAACGTTACTACCTTAAAGTTATATCGTCATTGTCTTTTCTCAGTTCAGTCAGTCTCCAGACTATCTGTGTTAGAAATTTTATTTTTAAATCGATTCGATCAGTTACGGCAGGAAAGTGAAGTAACAGAAGAACAGACTATTAGGATAAAAGTAGGCACTCGTCAAGATGGCTGCAATGTCGCGGTAACAAATAATAAAGTTAAAAACTAAAACCCAACTACGACAAAAAACGACGCTGAAAAAGTATAAAACAAGACTTTTAGAACATACAATACTATTTTGAAGTATGCAATATTTACTATGTAGAGATAAGTTTTCATGTTTGGAAAACCGCAGTCACACGTTGTCAAAGTGCTACGGTAGGTAGGTACTTGTGTATGGAACGTGTGACTACGCCTTTCCAAACATGAAAACTTATCTCTACATAGTAAATATTGCATACTTCAAAATAGTATTGTATGTTCTAAAAGTCTTGTTTTATACTTTTTCAGCGTCGTTTTTTGTCGTAGTTGGGTTTTAGTTTTTAACTTTTTATTATTTGTACTATTTTGGTGTTAGTAAGTAGTAAAGAAGCTATGAACGAAAAGATGTGAACTATATGCAATCAGTCCATGAATATACGTAAAGTCACATGCAAATGCTAGTAATATATATATATATATTTAAAATGTACAAGTAAAGCGCTTTCCAATGATACCAAACACGGCGTATTTATCTTAACTTTATTTTTTTACTCTGTATGTTTTGTCCGCTAGTGGGCGCCACATTAGATTTTGTGAAACCCTATATAGCCTATAACCAGCGGACAATTAAGACGCTTCTAATGATATGTCATTTGTCGAATTCTGACAAGCAATTTAGAAGTTATGTGGAAACAGATGAACATACATACATACATACAAACATACATACATACATACATACATACATACATACATACATACATACATAGCCTGTCAAAATCATAACCCTCCTTTTTGCTTTGCCGTAGTCGGGTAAAAAGTACCTACGATGTCAGACTTCCGAATTCAGTTGAAAATACAAAAAAAAATAAGGAATGTATTCTTAAATAAGTACCTACCGTATTAAGATAATGAGGTATGCTATAAATACCGGTATAAAATACTACACAACACTGCCTGTTTCCTTGAAATGTCCATATACGGAAATACATTTCAAGCCAGATTGACACCCGCATTTATTCAAGGTTTTATTGCAAACAAAAACTCATCAAAGTTGTGTAAGAAATGCTCTTCCATTTCTTTAGATTGTGAATAATTCAATAGCATGGTGCTTGCGTGACATTTTTTGCAGTCGGCGTAAGCGCAGTTATCTTATTGCGATGTCAGTTTCGATTATGTCACAGATCTCTTATCGGCTTTATGTTTAAAGAGTATATGTATGTATAATGATCTTATTTTGTACCGTATGAATATTATTAAAAACGTATGTATGTAGGACTGTAGGTACGTACTTTAATGCCATTAGGTAATTGAACTTGTCAAAAGCTTTTTAAGCATTCGATTAAAACAATAGAAAACAGGTTGAGATGAACACTCCAATGGAATAATGTGTAAATATAATTTAAACATATTTTTAAAATTTATATTTAAGTTTGTTGTTAGTTTATTGTTAAATATTATTGTTACACGTACCTAATGAAGAAAAACAAATATTTCATATACTCATTTTAACGAACATGATATGAATACAAACGTTTATTTTGGAGGTACTTAGAGTTTGGTTAACACTTCAATCAACTACAATGTCTTTAACATCGCCACTAAATTCTTTAGATAACAGAAGTACTTCAAAGTCGATAACATGATCAAGGCTTGCGAAAATTTTAGATGAAACCTGAGCCTGAACATATTGTAATTGAAATAAAACTAAGTTTACAGATTAAACTCGCGTGTATTGCTATTCTAAGCATATTATTTAGAGACCCGACATTTCGAGCTCCTTACAGCGCTCGTGGTCGTGGTCAGTCTTGCCATTTTGTAGTGTTCGCGCAAATACTTAATAGACTACTTATAATACCACTAGCTTACTTAAATACCCTACAGAGCTTTCAGTAATCTCGCTACTGAATGAGTAAAATTAGTTTTTCATTACGAGGGTGCTAATGTTTGGATTCGCAAGCAATGTGCGAAGAACCAACTTGACGATATTAAGCATCGTCAGAGGGCTAAGGGACATACTAGTAGATTACACTACATTCCTGGGCTATCCCCTACGTGGTAGTCGATGAAGATAACCCTTTCAGTGTAAGTACTTAAACTTGTTCAGTTATTTTTGTTGTTAATAGCCTCTTAAATAACTCAAGGAGAGATAATCAGGATAATGAACTCTTTGTTGAAGATAATAACTGGAAGTAACTACAGTCTGTAGATTTAAAACTATAATAACTAGAGTGCTACAGCAGGAGTAGGAGCAAATAATTTAAATTGCTTTATGGAACAAGGTTTTTTATGATCTTAGAAAGTGAATTACCCGTAATCTCAATTTATCTTTCATTTGGATCTTGATACAGATAAACGTCATCACTAGGTATTTTATCCTATCTTTTCAAAGATTAAGACTTGCCATTTTTCTCTGTGGATATTCAAACGTGCTGCTTTGGGATAACATAAAAATATTTTTATTTATAATAATGTATGTAACCGATATTCGTAACTAAACTTAAGTTTAAGTTTACAAAGTGCTCAATGCTAACTTAACGGTCTACTTACAATTCTGACGACTTGAATGCCTATTGTTATCATCATATTAAGTCTATTGATTGAAATTCAAGATAAATCCTTCCGAACTGTCCAGATAAAAGAACAATATATCTTCAAATGCTATTGACAAGATGATATTTACTTAAAGACTGCTGTAGGTTAGTCACGTACTGATATATTAATGTGTATGATACTTTCATGATGAAGGTTTATTTATTAGGTCTGTTTTTATTTCAATCCTGTGTTTACTATGTGCAATGTGCCGATTTGAGGATTGACCCTTTGGTGCTCATCTCTCAAGGGATCGTGAGAGGGCAGAGGGCCACAGATGGAGATTACACCAAGTTCTTGGGTGTTCCCTATGCGGTGGTTGACGAGGATAACCCTTTCGGTGTAAGTACCAGAAAATCCTTATTTTATATTTTAATAACGAGATTTTTTTAAATAACTCGTATGTAGAATGTAGAGTAGCTACGAATACGTATGTACGAAGTGTCAAGTTATAAGAAACGTTGTAACTTGGTTAAAAAATCACTAAATTTTGTTTTGCAAAAATCGGATTTTTGTTGATAATGTTAAGTACATTAAAATCCGAATTGCAGATTCATTTTGTTTATTACGGACAGCCAACAAAACAATCCCTTAAATATCAAAATTTGGAATATATTTTTGACTACGAATGTAGTAGCTGCAAATTAAATATGTAATCATTAATATTTTCTTCTTAAATATTGATATACTCTATCATGCGTTATCGGTAAATATCAAAAGATCCATCAGTCATTACACAGTATCCGGTACAGTTTGGAATGTGTTATATTTCACCATAATATCGTTTTCCATTTCAGCCAGCCCAGCCGCACACGCAGTTCGAAGAGGAAGTGTATAAAGCTTACGATGGTTCAGTCAAGTGTCCGCAGACGTCTGTATTCAATTTCGAAGCACAGGGTGGCACGCTGGATTGTCTACGAGTGAACATTTACGTGCCGAATGAGGCAACGTCTCAGAACCCATTGCCTGTCCTAGTGTGGATGCACGGAGGAGTATTTGCTTTAGGACATGCAGGAGAATACGGCGTTGAAGGCCTGGTAAAACAGGGCATTGTGGTTGTCACAGTCAACTACCGACTAGGCCCTTACGGGTTCATGTGCCTTGATGTACCTTCCGTCCCCGGAAATCAGGGTCTGAAAGACCAATTTACTGCTTTACGTTGGATCAAAAATAACATAGGGTTATTCGGAGGTAACGCTTATAATGTAACATTGGCTGGACAAAGCGCCGGTGCCTGCTCTGTCCTGTTGCATTTATATTCTTCAAATGAAAAACTATTTCATAAAGTGATCGTTCAGAGTGGGACCCCGGAAAGCGAAGGAATGTTTGTAAACGGAGATACGCAGGCGGCTATTAAGATAGCGAATCATTTAGGCCTAAATACTACAGATTCTTTGCAGGCATTAGAACTGTTAGCCAAGATTTCACCTGACTTAGTAACTGGTGCTGCTAGTGCACTTAACTTAGAACTGCGACCCTGTAAGGAATGGTCCTTTAGTGGAATTGAAAATTTAGTCGACAGTGACCCTAATTCAATGTCGAACGCTAAAAAGATTCGTGACACACCGGTATTGATTGGACACACAAGCAAAGAGGCTATAAACATGATAACGCATGATTATTTCAATAGCGATCCGTTTTTCGAGACAATGTCCAAAAATTTCCACTTGGACGAAGAAAGATTAAGTCATGTGGCTAGTACGATAAGGCATTACTACATTGGAGATAGAGCAATTACAGAACAGGTCACATCTAAGCTGGAGGACTTCAAATCTGATTTTATCTTCAACCATCCTCTGCAGAGGACCGTTAGTAAATTGTTGAGCCAGAACGCTGGTCCTGTGTATGAATATTTGTTCAGTTACGTAGGAGACTCGGGTGCAGAAGGCGCTGGCCACTCGGCAGAACTCGGCTACTTATTCACTTTGGAAGAAAATCCGAAGAGGTCGGAAGACGACCAAAAGGTTGCAGATCAGATGACTACTTTATGGGCAAACTTCGTCAAATACGGGTAAGTTGCAATTCAATAGTGCTAGTCTGTCCAAAATAGATTTTTCGAAAGTTGATTCTTATGCTTGAACTTTACGTAGAATAACGAGACCAATAGGCAGTAAAGATAAATAGACCAAATCTAGAGAATCTGCACCATTACTACCTATAATCACTATAATTTGAAAATTGTTACTTTTAAAATAATGATAATGTGTATTTGAGATAAAAAATGTAGTAATGTAGCGTGAACCACAATATGCACGCATACGCTGCATGTTGTTCTTCTTCAGTTCTCAGCTCCCCAGCTCGAAGCAAGTATTAGAGCTATAATTAATTACGGCAAAAGAAGCTGCCTATAGTGCTCTAAGAAGAGAACAGAATTTCACATTTTTTCATATCATGACGACGATTGTTTCCAGGAACCCCACACCACGCGGGAGCGAGACCCCGGTCACCTGGCGTCCAGCCACAGCTGTCACCAGACCGTACCTGGTGATAGACCAGGAGCTGAAGATGGAGAGCCGCGTCTACAACGAGCGAATGGCCTTCTGGGACCTCTTCCACGACCAGTACGGGCCTAGCAACAAACTGGTGCGACAATGTGACATATAAATGTGTTTGATGATTGACACTTGTTTATTTGTGAAACTAATAAATTTATTTCTGTATTATCTCTTTAATACGTATCTGAAAAAAAAACAGTTGTAAGGCTGGATTTAGTTACTCGTATCAGCAGTTACACCATGCCAAAGTATTTTTGAAGTATCAGGAGCATTGCAAGTCAAACGGTACCTAGTACCTAACCCGCAGCTCTTTACAAACTCTACTTTATTTAATGTACCTAATTTTAGATACTTATTGTGATATTTTCTAAGGATATCAATTTCAAAGTTTTCCATAACGTAAGATTCAATGTTAATAAATATTTGAATACAATTGAATTACATTCGTCTACTTAGTTTTTCATTTCGCAGGAGACATCAAAAGAGAAAATGTTTTGCGATAATTTTTCGTCATTAATTGCATATTTTGTATCGATTTACCCACTAAAGTTGATGACAGAATACTCGTTATTACATACTAATCGCGATTTAGACTTTTTACATCTGAGTTGCATGCAATGCGATCTTCGTTTAAACTACTTCATGACATCACAGCGGAATCCGAAATAACGATGACACGCGAAACGAATTACACCAATCGCAATGTAAGGCAACGTCCTCCCGAGCGGAAAGTGTCGTCTGAGGAGGACGAAGCGTCCGCCCACTGCTCACTTGAGTATACTCGATCCCGCCATCAGAGAGTACAATGCTCAATTCATTGTTATATTGTTCACTGACAAAAGGTTAACGCGTCAAGTTAACAAGAATAGAGTATTCAATTACTTGCTTTATTTAAGATCCCGTCTGTATCGCTAAATAAAAAGGTCTTACGGAACAAATCTAAGTTAACTAAAGTTTAAGCAGAAGTACGACTTTTTAATCAAGTTTTTAACGTTAGAAAACTGAAAAAGTCACTGTGACCCGTGATCGTGCAACAGTGCCGAAATATCGGGAGCTCATTAAAACAAAACCACATGGTAAATATCCTGGAAATTTAAAGTTCTTAACAGATACTTATATCTACTCATGTTTCAATCATGTTCCAAAAATACAGCTTTTATCCAATAAAAAGATAGGAATCTAGTCGATCGATACATAAGATTTTTGCAAGGTATTTGGATTTTTGGGTCAGAATCTTTCAACACTAAGTCTTCAGAAGTCTTGCAGCTTTAAAAGTTTAATCACGTTTACACAGTTTCGCAAAATAACATGATCCAGTAAATTTCTCCATCGGTACAGAAAAATAAACAACAGCTGTGCGTAGCTAACTAGGGTCATGGGTTCTGCAACTGTTCTTCAAAATCAATTATAGTTTTGTTCTATGGTCTGCGAGGGCTAGTTTGACTTCACCTTGACAACAAACGACCAAGCTGCTATTCGCTATGTGCGGAGTGGGTGGTGGGGGACGGCAAATCGATCGAAGCGCACGATGTGACAGAAATGTGAATTAATTGTGAGCTTTCATGTGTCAAATTGCTTTAATTTCATAAATTCCCTTGTATTTGTAAGCAAAAATGATAAAATTTTCGATAAGGATCACAGTACATGCTGCTTCAAATTGTAGAAACAATGGAAAAAACAGTTCGTGCAAGTTTTATTCGTTTTCAACAATACAATTGACATAAGAGCAGCAACATGCTTGCACTTGCCACTTTGGTTGTATACACAGTCGCACTTGACATGTGTAACGACGCGTTCTTCATTTATCTGGAATTAAAATGAACAATTAATAATTAATATAAGTACGCTGACATGAAGCTAACTCAAATATACTATTTCTATAACTTGATAAGTAGGTAGGTATGTGCTCACGTTTAATATTGTTTTGTAGGGAGTTTGTGTCACAGAGATTTATCTTATAATCAGAGCTCTCATAAAGATGCTTTGTGCGTTCGTTCTAAGCTCTTTAACTTCTTAAATGCTGTTCTAATACTATTTTTTTCCCTTTTTGCACAGGTTGTGGTTGGAAATTTATATCATGTTTTATCCATGCAAATGAAATACTTAAAAATAATATTCATATTTTTGTGAAGTAAGAAAATCACTTGGTTTAATATACACACTCACTTTATACAATTTTTATTTATTTTGTGTTGAAAAACTAGTCGAAAATATTTATCAAAACATCTAGTTGCTATGATATGACATATCAAAACATCTAGTTGCTATGATATGACAGATCTCAAGTCCATAATAGTTGTCGCCACTAGGGGCACTATCATCGCGCACATAGCGAATACATAATTACAAACCTTTCAACAACATTTACAATCCCATGTAATGACTGGCTCGGTGCAGCAGTGGTTATTGACCCAGAGTCACTTCCTACGGTTCTGAGAGACGAGGATTCGATTCCTACTCGAGACAAATATTTGTGTGACGAACATCGGTGCTATTGATTCTGATATCTATAACACAAGCCCTAAACTTGCTAGCCATAAGTAGATACTAGACAGTAGGTACAGTCAACAGTAAAAGTCGATGATCAAAATCAGAAAATCTAATTCACTCAAATATTTATTTATTTTTTAACAATAACAGATAAGTGTGACAAAGTTAGGTAAGTGTGCCTCCTCCATATAACCTCTTACAATTACTTCGACGCCACACAATTCTGCCGTTAATCCGTTAATATTCAATGGGTGAATTTGATTACTACTTTTGCCGTTGAATGTATGTAGGTATATCTAAGATAGAATAAACCTAAAAAAGAGAATAAGTTCCAAAACAATCACTGGAATGCAACGAATCAATCAATAACTATTTACTAACTAAAAGAAAATTTTGGGAGCGATTTTAATTTTCCTTGTTTGAAAACGGGACCTACCTACATAACCCAAAGTCCAGATTTTTTCTAGTCTGATAATTATAACGTAATAAGTAAATATTAGGTATAATTCGGTGACGGTGGCAACACTTTCCCAAGCCCATCGCTCCACCGCGGCGGCATTAGTCACGCCAGATTTTCACAATTTTCACCGCCTTTCGCGCGTGACCGTACCATTCATCTTGTCGCTTTGTTTTAGCACTTAATAAGGAACCAAGTCATATCTCTTTCGTCTCTTTTGATGCCATCCTATTAGTAAGATCATAAAGTAATTACTAAACGAAAATTTGCGTCAACGTAAATAAAATTTAGCCGCAATACTTGTAAGATGTGAGGCGAAAGAGTACCTATAATACTGTTAAGCATATCTTTTATTATTATAGCTCAGATCAATAATGGTTTCTAATAATGACATTATTGAACTATGTATGTATTTTGGTATTATTTCAATCATGTGCGACATCATGATTTTCAATTGCATATTCATAATGTACACGCACGAACTTATACATTCACACACATACAAAAAATCTACGACAGTGATAAAAGATTAATTAACCAAAGCCATGATACGTAGGTACATCGTATACGTTCACCTTTGTAATACGTTTATTTATACCAGGTATTGTATACCTACTTGCATTATCATATTGTGGAAGAGGACAAATACAAATGTGCCGCGGGATGGTCGCTGCATACGCGATGTCGATTGAAACGGTTGTGTCCTCTCCACACAGCGGCCTTTTATTGAATTCATAAATAATTGTATTGATTGTACCTATCTGTTATCTACATCTAATACCTTTAGTTTAATTCAATGAAATTCATACTGTAACCTACCCTATTTACTACACAATACTGTAACCTACCCTATTTACAAGCGAATAAAACAATTTTGATTTTGGAGAAGATTATTGCACCTTACTTATTTTTTTAAATTTAAGTATGAAGAAACAGTCACTAAACTTTTTAAGTCGCAGCACATTTTCAGACTAGTCTTCGAATATGTATTGCTACTTACCTCATATATTTTTATTTATTTCATATTGGGGGATTGGTGATCGATACCGAAGCTAATAAAATCGAAGCTAATAAAAAATAAGCGTATCGAGCGTTAGTCAACCACGCGGGTCAGTCGACTACTCAACCTTAGAAATGTAAAATAAAAAGTGTACCAGTGTTTCTTGCCTATATTCAATACATAATATAATCATAATATTATTCCTTTGGTAAAGATGAAATGGAGAACAAGAACAACCAGATTTATAATTTCCTCGGCCACGATGTAACGAGTATACTTTATCCTTAAAGAATAAACGAAGTATTATTATGAGTATCATAACTTCATATGACAAAGTAGATGTCAGCAAGGACGATGAATCCACTTACACCAGAATGTTACAAAATCGTAAAAGCGAAATGTGTGTCAAGGGATTACGATAAAGACAATGACATCTAGATGATTGCATGTCATCAATATGTTTGTTTATCGTGACATTTGTAGGTAACATTTTCCTTGCAGACGTTTATGTAGAGAATATCTTAAAATCTGGATACGATAAAAACCCAATATCGATGACAATAACTTTAATGGAAGCAAGGAATCACATTTCCCAATATAGCCAGCTTAAAAAATACAGTCGTCTTAAGTAGGTACATACCTCCTTCTTCTTAAAAAACAGTTAGAAAACCACAAACTGTCAAAAAGCGGGAAATTCCCAGGGACACTGGCATTCTGGGAGTCAAAGGTCAAAGGTCACGTGCTAGCATAAACCTCGTGCTCATGTTTATGTTGCTCGCCAATAAGTAACTTTGGAGTGACAATTTTCCTTTCAATATACCAACTGATCCGGTTCTGTCACCACTTTGAGGAAATTGTTCAAGTGATTTCTTTTATTTTCGATCACTGTGTATACTTGTGTTAGATACATTTATGAATTTTCCTTGTTATGTGGTATTAATTTCTTATGTGTACTGTGACTCGTGTGATCGATTAATGATCTCGAATTTATAATAAGGAATAGATATACTCGTACATACTAATGAATAATAATATAAAAACTAATTGCGAATGTTCGCAATTCTTTTGTTGTTGTATTTGTTATTGTCTGATGATCGTTTCAACACATGCTCGAACCCCTAGTCGCAGCGACCAAGATGTTGAACTATAGTTACTATACTAAGTTCTTTGACGTTCTCTTCAATTATGGTATCTCCTAGATAGGAAAGAGTCAGCCGTCTTCTCTCATTCGCTTTTGGGGGCAAAAAATTATTGGCCGGGACTACGAATTTTCTTTTTTTTTTAAGAGTTATAGAGTACTTACGCATATAGATATCGACGGGTTCCTTTTCGGTGGTGATGGAGCAGCCTTCACCGGTCACGTTGAGTCGGTACACACCAAACTCGCCCACCTGGGGTCTCAGCTGACACACCATCCCCCTGCAAGGAAACGAACATTTGACACTTGTTTGGGATAGGTAAATAATGAGAGTATAGAGATTTTAAGCTTGGATAAGCTGTTTTGAAATGGATGTATTTAGAAAAAAGGAAGAAAAAAAACAACTGCTCCATCGCGACTACTTTTTTAATGTGACAAATGCACGTCTGGACGAGATTTCCAGAAGGGCGTGGGTTCGAATCCCCGAGCCGTGGTGAAGCAGTTGATTTTTTTCCAATTACACCGCCTGTGCAGCTGTTTTTACGCACTATCTCAATTCAGCATTAGGTAGTGCTCCAAAATCAAAAATCATTTTTATTATTCTCTTGTAAATAGGGTAGGTTGCAGTATAGAGTCGTGGTTTTAATCTCCATCCGGTACGAATATCATTTTGAGAATTCGTGTCTGGGTGTGGTAAAAGAATTGGGCTACCCCAATTATTATCAATTAACTATATGTACCTTATATTATTTAACACGGATCTACGTATTGGTGGACGACCATATAGATTAGATGATGAAAGAAAGAGATTATGACGGTAAATAGATTGAAGAAGTCGTCAAACTTACGAGATGTTTCTGAGGCCCATGTATTCTTCTGTTGTGTCTGCGTAGATCCGCCAAGTGGCTCTCCGCGCTGTGTTCGTGATCCATGTCTGTTCTGAACCCTCTGAGAGAGTCGTCTGTAGCTCGAAGGGACACTGAAATATAAGAAACTTGTTTAATCACTTTTTGGATACTATTGCGGGAAAAGTACCCCACACACTAAACAATGGAGAACGTTCCTTCTTGGGAATTATTTTCATAATTGCGCGGCGTGCTTTTCGTAAAGCAAAATTTGAAAAATACTGTCTAATGTTCGGTCAAGTTTGTAGGAAAAGTGCAAACGGTCAGAACTTTAAACACGTATAACTTTGTTGACTTTTTGTTTATCCTGAGCTCTACTAAACTAAATACAAAAACCATTTCAATAAATAAATAAATATTTCACAACATCACATACATCGATCTGATCCCGTGGTAAGTAGCTTAAGAACTTGTGTTACAGAAATCAGAAACGACAGTGGATACACAAATATACTTAATTATTTAATAACACACCTAGACACGGAACAAACACCGATGTTCGTCACACAAATATTTGTCCCGAGTGGGAATCGAACTCACGACTCTTGGAACCGTAGGTAGTGAACCTGGGTCACTAACCACTGTTCTACCGAGCCAGTCAATCTTTCAAAAATGTCTAAGCTACATTTTACCTGGGCTGATAAATATTTTCCATTACCCAAACCCGTGCTAAAGCACTAGTGTTGTATTATACAGATATACCAGACACAATTTATACAAAATACAATTGGGCACGAAAAATACAAATCAATATCAAAAAATCAGAACAATTTAACTGGTACATTTAACTGTAAATAGTGTTAGAAGTTTCCGTTTAAGCAAGAATATTGTGCTAGAAAACAAATAGTTTTTTAAACAACATTTTGTCCCAGACAGGATTCGAACCCACGATGGCGAGAGTTTCTATAGGTACTACAGTCAATTGATAACATATACCTACGCCTACTACCAACTCAAACACAATGGCACAAGTAGCAATATAAACGCTGGGATAACTTAACCAACTAGTCAATATGAAGTGTGGATAAATATTCGCACAATGTGTTTACTTAGTGATGCGTACGCGCAGACACCGTTTATCTCGGACATCGGCAATTAGACCGCTCTACCGGCAATTTCTCTACAATCGAGTGCAATCGAATGCAATAACGCGCATCACACACATGCAATTTATGCTATATTTCATATTTTATAGTTTGTACAGTGCAATAACCTCGTCGTATCAATATTTATATTTTTAAATCATGTTCGTAGCAAACGCAATTTATTGCAGGTTAAAATAGTTTTAGTTGTAGTAATTAAATAACCTAACGTAAGTCAGAGAATCGGCATATTCAATATTTTAATAAATGTACGTACCTACCTGCGGAGTGCTTACGAGTTTTCGGTACCTGCATACACATGATCAAACTCCCTAATTTAGGTATAAATATCGATGTGTGAAAGCGCCTGAATTAGGGTAAATCAATTATTGGACACACCAAGACACTACACTAGCCTTACACTTATTTAAAGGGACAATTATCTGTTAACAAACATAAAGGAAGGAAAAATAAACATGGCTACTGCATTTACAAGGATATGACCTGACCAGTAGCGACTGCTGTATTGGGATTGTAAATCTATAGCCCACGCCACGATAATCACAGATTAACAACGTTCAACTCTATTCCTCTTTTGCTTAAAGTAAACTACTGTAACTCACCGCCCAAGGACTCTGGGGAATTAAACGCGTGATAATATGTGTGTATGTAAATTAAATGTTTTGCTAATAACCAGGTAGACGTGTGGAAACGAGCAATCGACACGTGATTCCCGTGGGAATCCCAGTGACTCGCTGCCGATCACCAGGATAGGGGAAATCGACGTGCTACGACGTTTCTATGAACTAACAAAGGGGAATTTCTCTATTACCCCTTTTCAGTGCAACTGCAAATGGAAATCGTAGCTATATGATAAGTACTACAGTCAAACAACAAAGGACAAAAGAGTTACCTTGCCTTTAATTTTCCTCGGAAAAACGTGGTAGGTATAAATATTTTGGAACACTTTTCTTTAAAATAAATATCTAGACTACGTTACCTTATCTTCCTACCTATGGTACCTTGGGAGAAAGTGTCCAAATCTAAAATTCAATAACAAAAACACTTATCAATCTAATAGTAAGTACGTTACCTAAATTCAATACCTAAAAGTATGCTGCAACTGTAAGTATACTGACTGATAATATATCTATTTTCATCGAACCAACCTACAAATGCTAAGGAAATCAAGATTGCATCGAAAGTTGGGTAAAACGTAGCTACTACAAGAAGCCGGTGAGTCAATCACGACATACGCAGTAGATGTTGGATCGCCGCCAATCATCGTAAGTCAACGAAAAATACTCACTCCGCTTGCTGTTACCTCGTTGGCTATTCAATCGGGATGTTTGCTTCCTACCTACATACCTACTTTATTGTAGTTTTGAACGTCACAGTATACAAGTGGCCTTCAATTTCATTCAGAAACGAACGTAGAGCATAGCATTAAGTTATATTTGCGCAAATTTACTCCTATTTGGAATGCTTACTTAAACAAATTGTTTGACGTGATACAGATTCATCGTTTATTTATCTCTACCATAGTAATAATTAGAACTACTAAAACATTTAGAGATCTCTATTTGAAACTTTATACGCGTACCTAATACCTATTTGCTGAAAGCACTGGCGAAAGGAAGAAACAACAATATTGATTCACTACTTACCTAATAAAAACCTGGCTATGTAATAATTCCTTCAACCAAGTCAGATTGTTATTAATGTAAAATATAGTCTAACATTTTTTTTCTCCAAGAAATTAATTGTAGTATCCTATTTATTGTTCCGTATTATTACCAGAAACTCAGTAAATTGATCGCAATCAAATTACCTAACTGCACCTCATACTCTTATATAAACAACCTGTAGACTAATCTTCTGAGTGAGTAGACTTCTATGAATTGAGAAAGAATTTAAATAGGACCTATTTAATAGGTATTTTGTAATGTGACAGATTACTTTTTTTTAAAGTTTGGTACCTTCAATAATAGCGAATGCCATGTGTTTACCGAGAGTGCTCATAAGCCACGGTGCGCTATATAATTTGCTTCGCGTTCGTTCCGCATGTCGTAGAAAGGTGCGAATTAGCCTTCAATACATATTTATGTTTCGCAATTTATGCCTTGACATAATTAGGTCTGGTTGAATTGTTGCATGAAACTATGACAAACTATGAAACAACAATGCACTTCCGAAGTAAAGAGTTATGTGGTTTCACATTTGATGAAAGTGTCAATCATACCTAACTCATTTTGTAAACTATTATCTATGACTATACCCATCTAAAAAGTGCTAGGTACGTTTTTATTATATTTTCACAGGGCAGAATACCTACCTATTTTGTTTGTAGATGATTAATTTACCTGGATAAATAAGAAATATTTAAGCGTTGATATGTTTCATAGTCTATGAAGATGCACAGATATATTTCTGAAGTATCTTTATATCGATCGTACCTACTATAAATATAAAATACAATAACATAACTACAGAGGCTACATCTCTTCATCTTTGCTTTCTCACCAGATAGTATACAATGATAAAAGTTAAATAAATGTTATTTTGTTTTTTCTACTGCACATCATAACTATCTTTGAAGTTAACAAAACAACCACCATTTACGTAGGTATACAACCATACAACTAAGTTGTAATAGAAAGGAAAAGCATGACAATCGTGGCTACCTCACTACTACCAAATCGAATCGGACCTCACATGGAACACCAACTCTCAACATTATCGCCGCATCTCCAAGTAAAAGGTCAACGAAATGTACAAACTGACACTTGCATACGATGCGTGCCGAAAGCGCGGCGCGGGCGCAGGCTCGCGGCCAAACCTGTTCGCAAAAATTTGCCCAAAAGCGGCGCGACCGCTCTCGCTAAAAACTATTGAACGTGCGCCGTTCCCATTTTCGGACCGGGACAAAAAGCTGATCGATCACTTTTTAGTACACTTACTTAATGCTTAATTAGAACCAATTACGTATTGAGAATTTGTTGGTACGCTGGAAGTAATGGCACAAGAAGTTGACAGTATTTGGCATCTGTGATTCCAGATAAAGACAAACGATTTTGGGAGAATGGTTTAATTTTTATTTGCTGTTTAAGAAAATGTGACCAGTTGGTACACCAGTAATAGGTATATTGAATGTAGGTATTTAATATGATGATAATGGATAAACACTTGTAAAATGAAAATAACGCGAAATAAAGTTTTTCCAAACAAATGTTATAGTACAGTAACATGTTACTTTACCTACTTTTCTGTCTTTAGATAGATGGGGGCATAAATTATACATACTAGCTACTTATATCATTTTATTAGAAAACAATCCCACATTATCAACAGCATACAAGTTTTAAAAGCAGAAATAAGACATCTCGGAATAGGCAAGACCAAATAGATTGAAATAAAAGTATAAATATGTATGTGAAATGTTTGCTTAAAATTCAAACATATCTACCTACCACTGATTTTCATTGATTTTATGATATTTATTTGTTTGATTGATGTCCCACGAAAATTTATTACTTTTTCTCGTTATCGTGGCACGTCTTCTCAATTCTCGGCAACATTAAAATATTACCCTGCCTACATTAGCAAAAACTATCCGTAAAAAAGTAAGTGACAAATTTTGATTAAAATGAGTTTTTCTCGCGCAAACTATAGGCAAAACTAACAATAACAAATGCGCAAATAATCAAACTTACCCGAAAGCAGTCATCGGACACCGAGTAGACTCCGACGTTCCGATCGGCCGTCCCGACCACGTAGGCCTGGTCCATCCGCAGCGCCGTCAGGTTCAGCCCCTCATGCTCCTCCCCAGGGTCCTCCAGCCAGCGCCCCATCACCTCCCTGTACCATCCCCAAGTGTCGTTCGTAATCTCCGTGTCATTCATCGTCCCAAACACACTCAACTCCCGTTTGTAACTTCTTCCCGCTCGAAGTAGTCAAAACTTCACAAAGTTTTATTTTTAAAATCAGTTAACATTTTAAGAAACACAGTTTTGTTTTTAATTTTTCAGTGTGGAGCGGCAAACGCGTGCGATCGAACCACCACGCGGAATATTACTGGCCGCAAACCGGTGTCGGTGCGACCACGCGTCATTCAAGTTTGTAAATACGCGACTTTCTGCGCGACCGCTGGAAAAATATTGTAACAATAAAATGAAAGCCACGCTGAGATTTTCCCGCGAAAAGAACGCTAGCTGAGCATTCTCCTTTAGGAAACCAACTCGAAAGTGTGCATACTGGGACGTTAATTGTGCGGAGGTATGACACAGCGAAAAGTTTTGAGTGAAATGCACACTCAGAGTTATTATGACTAGGAAATATAAAATGAAGAAATTTTACGATAAAAAACGCAATTCCTACCTAGATATTCTGGGGAAAACTATGAGTTATTTGGTCTAGCTTGGTGTTACTTGAATATATAAAACACACTTAAATAATGAAAGCGATTATAAGTTTTCTCCATGACACAGCCGAATTAATTTGTTTGCGCAACCCGCTGCATTCTGCTCTTTCTATTCTATCTATATCTCTATTGGAAAAGGTTCTATGTTGGAAACTCAACTTAAGTAAGGAAATTAAATTATTTTGTAAGATCGTTCTTATCTCAGGTAGGAATAATCTATACGAGTTTCGACTACTACGTTTACTTATTTACAACAACATACACATGTTACTTCATATTTATCTGGAAAACCGTGGCAACAAAAACAAGATTGCAGGTCTAAACGCGAATTATGGAACACGAAATTGATTTCACCAAAAGCGATCTTTTGCGAATCCAATCCGCAAGGATCGCTCGCGTGACTATGGTAATTCGAGCCAATCTCGCAATGATTAGAAAACGATTTATTTAATTCCCCACTTATGCGGTATGCGTTTGACCCTGCAAGGGCGCTGTAGAACGGCCTTCTCAGCAAGAAACTCGATACCCAATCAGTATGCGTACAATGTATCTGTTAATTCTAACGTTACACAATTCGAGATCACTCGTGTTTTGGTTCTCGTCGACGGTCATAGTGACCGCTTAGTTTTTTTAACATGTTTGCGAAATCTGCGGTGGTTTTGTATTTTTATGCTTTTCACGTTTCGTGTGACGGCGATTTTGGACCACCGGCTGGCTTCATGTCCGATTGTAAGTCATTCTATTGATACTTACTATGTTACTTATTATGTTTTATGTGAAAAAGAAGAAAATTAAAAGGTGTTCAAAAAGCTTCTTTTTTATTATGTTTTAACTTCTTTTTAAAGAACAACAAACGATTTATTAGTTTTATTACTCAATAATAATATTAATTTATGTAGGTACACGATAAATAAATAAAAAAAATATTATAGATAATAAATGTTGCGCATAAATTATCACATAGTGATTATGATCAGGGGAGGGTTTTCCTTTCGAATTGTTTCCGCAAGCTCACGCACAGGTATTTCTGCAAAATCAGTTTACTAAAAATTTTCTTATTTAAATAACAAAATTATAATCGTGTCTACCGAAAGGTAGTAAGTAAAATGTTCAGTGAAATTTATGTTAGCTTATAAATTACCTACATATCTTTATCTTTAATTTTTCTAGGCCCAGGCATGAATCGAACCACAACTTTGTCAGAGGAAACAAAAAGCTCCCTCACAGTTGCAGTGATAAAGCCCTCGTCGGGAGGCGGCTTCTTCCAAAGCTTCATGGCGGAAAAGACTTGCAAGATCAGCATCGAAGGAGCTAACTGCACGGCGGAACACATAGATCTAGTCAAGAGAAAAACGCAGGTAAGTAGCTCTCTAAATACGTAAATCAATGTCATTGGCAGTATTGGCACCCGCTTACTTATCTTACGTGAAGAAGTCCTTAATATATAATTTTAAACTGTCGTGGTTACGCACATTAGAAAATGTCCGGGATATTTACCATGTTGTTTTGTATTAACGAGCTCCCAATATTTCGGCACTGTTGCAAGCGCAATATCCTGGAAAATTTCAGTTTTCTTAAGTCCTCGTTTCCAGGGATAATGATATTAAGTAAGATACTACATTAACTATTCAGAGTCGGAAAGCGGACCCCGGGCTCCGCAAGGATGCAACCGGGAAAACGCGACGATGATGATGACTACACTAACTATTCACGATACTTACGGTTCTCCTGGGTATTGTTAGCCGTTGGTTTGTAGAAACTCTCCGAAAGATGATATTTGAGAAGGCCAAGTTTCTGGCCAAACCTGCGGAGGTAGGGCGGTAAGAAATATTATAATATTTACTTATATGGTCCATAGACTAAGGGGTTGACCAGGTGACACGACATATTTCTTCTGGCATCGATTATGTTGTCGAGATTTTTGAAGGAAACCTACGTCCAGCAGTGATTTGATGACATGTAGACGATGATGATATGATACTGGATTTTGTCCAGCTAGTTGTACGTAATGGGTTATGGTACTTACCTATTTACCTACGACACCTTGCAAAAAGCTGTCATTAGCAGGCGAGGCCTTGTGAATTGAGTCTAGTATAAATTATAATATCTATACTAATATTATAAAGCTGAAGAGTTTGTTTGTTTGTTTGAACGCGCTAATCTCAGGAACTACTGGTTCGATTTGAAAAAATATTTTTGCGTTGTATAGACCATTTATCGAGGAAGGCTTTAGGCTATATAACATCACGCTGCTATAGGAGCAAAGATACAATGGAAAATGTGTAAAAAACGGGGGAAACGCGAACGAAGTCGCTGGCACAGCTAGTGTATTATAAAATAGAATTATAATTTAAATGGTTGTCTACAGCCTAATCGCCCTAGTTTAGTGCCAACGCTAGGTTACGCGGGAAACCACGTAACCAACAGTAGCTCTTAGGGTAAGCCTGGGGCCTCAGTGGGACGTAAAATTCTTAATCCGTCCTTCACACAGTAAATGTGGTGTTCACTGTTCACCTATGTATATTCGATGTTCTATATTGTCTAAATGTAAGTATTGTAACAATCGATGCAGTTGCAGTTATATTTAATTATCTGTGTCCTTACAATGTAACACCGTCTGCCTGTAAGTTACGTAATCACGCCGAAACTACTGAACCGATTTCAATGAAATTTGGTACAAATGTCGGCTAGAGTCTGAGAAAGAACATTTTTAATTGACATCGCATTAGGCCTTACCTAGAAAGGCGTAAATCTTTTAAGCTATTGCATAGCTTTTATCGCGGGCTTTGAACGCGGCGACCCAATCAAGAAATTCCGTAACGAAAAAACCTCACAATCGTCTAACGTCGTTTCAGTTCAGTAGACTTCGACACTGTGTTTGTGTGCGTGCGGTTAGACGTATTGTACGACTCTACGAAACTCGCACGAATCGAAACGATCTGCTCCGAAATCGGAAGATGCTATGCAATAGCTATACCGCGGCAGTCCCCGAGTGCCACACGTCTTTTTGTCTCCTTTATTCTAGTCTCTCAACTCACGCATTACTTGTGGACGTAGTGTTATTGATTGGGTACCAGTATCCTGCGTGTACATATAGGTAATTCGCCTTCCTGGACTGTCTTAGGAAGTAACACCTTGCGCGATTTGGGCCTTCATGCAGACGGATTAGTGGACGTAAGCACATAGCTAAACTTTGACTGGCTCGGTGGTACAGAGGATAGTGAGCCTGGCTGGTCGTGGGTTCGATTCCCACTCAGGACAAATATTTGAGTGATGAGCATCGGTGTTTGTTCCGTATCTGAGTTTGAATATGTTTTTCAATATGTATTTATAAATATGCACCGTGAAATTTTAGTGGTTGTTTTCCCGCAGTAAAATGATTCTATCTCAGGAGTACAATAGATTTGTGCAGTTCTTTTTTTATTAAAATCAATAAATGCCGGTTTTACGAAAGGTTTAACCGAAACTCGAAAGCACGTTCGAACCACTTTATTACTTAGGGCGTTGAGCTTTCTTAGCTTTAAGAATCAATTTCATGCGGCAAGCAGTACCTGATTACGTCACATCTTATAAAAGAACGATAGCTTCTCTCGTTTTCGAGCTGGAAAAATATTATTTTGAAAAACTTAAAAAAAAAAAATTTTTAAGGAATAATTTGCATGACTTGATATTATTACTAAAGGCAAATCGTTCTGCCACGGGAAAACAACCACTTAAATTTCACGGCGTATATATATGTATGCATTTCCGCTGCGAGACAAGCCTATGTACTTAGTTTGGCGGCCGTAAAACATCACTGTGTACTAGTTTTTTTTGAAAATAAATAATTATTATATCAGTCTCTGACGCCCATAGTAGGTATAAGCTCTGCTTAGTTTGGGGTCAGATGACCGTGTGTGGAAACGTCCTACATTTGACCCAGATATTTATTTAAACAAATTGTTGTCCAGGTGGTGATCAGCGGGTACTTAGACTCGGGTTCTTCGCCGCTGGTGCGCGCGCTGGTGCAGACGTACCTGGACCGCGGTAGGAATGTCATCGTGGTCGAGATCTTCCCTTTGCTCGTGCGCAGTTACCCGCTGTAAGTTGATAAAACATAATATCTACTTACTTGGGTAATAAATGAATAAATAACACACCCAGACACGAAACAAACACCGATGTTCCTCACACAAATATTTGTCCAGTGGAACGAGTGGAAATCGAACCCACAACTCTTGGAACCGCCAGCCAGGGTCACTAGCCACTGTTCCACCGAGCTAGAGAAAAAAAACATATCCACTGAGATGTGCAAGAGTAACTTCCAAATATTCCACAACATCACATACTTACACACAGGAATAAGAATAGTCAAATATTTTTGATGGACTACTTAACTTCTTAACTCCGGGCTGAGTACCTAATTTCTTCACAGAAAAACTCGCACAAAATTTTCTCGAACTCGAACCGGGGAACCCTCGGTCCTTACGCAGCGCTGCTGCCATTACACCAAAGAGGAAGTTTAAGTTAAAAAAAACATGATACTTAGCTTTCAACACCACCAGGGCAGCCCGAGTGACGCGGCCATTCGGGCGGCATCTAGGAGAGTACCTCGCCGAGCTGACCCGCCACGGGTTGACGGGCGGCAGGCTGGAGCTGCTGGGCGGCAGTCTGGGCGCTCACATCTCGTCCTACGCCGCCGTCCGGTTCTGGGAGCTGACCGGACGCCGCCCGGCGAGGATCACTGGTGAGGTTCATGGGATTGTTCTCGCTAATCTCCGAAACGGTTGGACCAATTTCGCCGGGACTTTCACTAATACATAGCTAATTTTACAAGGTAGGTAGGTACATTATGACTATTTTCATTTTCACAATTCCACACGGACGAAGTCGTGGGCGGCCGCTAGTATTAGAAAAATAGTATTACTCAATTTATTATTTTATTTGTGGTTTTAAGAGCTGTCGAGCTGTAGGTAATGTAAAATTGAAAAGACACATTACTGCCATGCCTCTATCCACATAGCATTGGAATCGGAATATTTATTAACATTAAAAATTCAAAGTGACAACATAGTAACTCGTAGATTTTCCAAAGCCTAAAGACATAAATAGAGGCCGTTGTCGTAATTATATCAATTAAGAATGTAATTTGCTGTCTGACCTGTGCTCATGATAGCAATAGCGACTAGTTTTCGCTAAAGTACAGGTCAAAATATAAACATAGGTAACTTTGAAATTATTTTTTTTATTAAGTGACTTCTCTCTAGTCAATGTTATCTAAACATAATTACTTACTTAAAAAGATATACATATACTTATTTTGCAAATGCAAAACTTGTTAAAGTTTATTGAAAAGACTGGCTTTTTATAAGTGGATACATAAGTCAAGGTTAATACGCCTACTTCTTATTTCATTGACCTATAGAGCATCATATTACCATATCACTATCAATACGCGAGCTACCTAAGCGATTATCATTTATTACCTAATCCGTAATTTATACTATGTCTATTATGTGCCTGGCTAGTTTGTAACTTATTAGTATTTCTGATAACTAGGTAATTGTTAGGTACGTTCTGTTATTCATAGGTACGTAGGTACTTACATAGTTTGAAAAATACCTATAGAAAATATATATCACACATCATCATTGATCTGATACCGTTATGCTCTTGTGTTACGAATATTATCAGAATCAACAGTGCATACATTAATATACTTACATATTTTTAATAACACACCCAGACACGGAACAAACACCGATGTTCTTCTCACAAATATTTGTCCCGGGTGGGAATCAAACCCACGACTCTTGGAACCGTAGGTAAATTAATCTGGGTCACTACCACTGTTCCACCGAGCCAGTCACAAATAGACCTTAACTTTAAGTTGCTTTGGTAAGGTTTAGGTAGGTAAAATAAAATATTCAAGCGCGTTTCCGTAAATGCTGGATAAAATTAAGGAAGAGCTGATCTCTTCTAGGGCTAATCCTACAAACCGCCTAAGTTCCTTATATACCCTAGCAGATTAGTGGTGTTTTCAGATTTTTTAATGTATTTTTAATGATTTTTCCAGGGCTGGACCCAGCTGGCCCGTGCTTTCGCAACCTCGCCTATAGCGAGCGGCTAAACCATCACGCAGCAAAGCGCGTGGACGTACTACACACGAATATAGACGGGTTCGGGATTGCGGAACCGCTGGGGCACGTCGACTTCTATGCCAATGGGGGTACACAAAATATTTAAACACTTCAAAACTTTAACTACTACTACTACTACTTTTTATTTTTATTAGTAGCTTTTCTCTCTCACTGCACCTAGCAGTCATAGAAAAGCTACCTACGTTCCCGCTGGTTCTACTCGAGCTAGTCTCCCTGCAGCAGTTTTCGTTCATCAGTGAAACTAGTGAAGAAGTGAAGTGAAGCGTTGATCGTCTTTTTAGTACCTACCTACCTACATACGCAGTTAAAGTAGCGTATTATTCGAAGCATTGATTATTAAATTGGGTGGTTAGCTGTAAAAGTGTAATAAGCACACCGAATAGAAAAGTTATACTTAATAGCATTTTTATACGCAGTGAAATTGTAGTTGATTTGGCTGCATTTGTATCTGCCTCAGATGCTTCTTATAAAATTTTGTTAATTACGTGCTAGATAGGTACTCTCATTGTTGGATAGTTAGCACATTGTCTATGTCACCAGGCGAATACCAGCAAGCAATGAAGCACGGCCTGCTCCTCCCGTGCCTGTCTCTGTGCAGCCACGTGCGGTCCGCCCTGTACTGGATCCAGGCCAGCTCCCACCGCCGCGCCTTCCGTGCCCTTCGCTGCGACAGCGTCGCCCGCGCGCGCGCCGCCGCCTGCGACCCCACACACACCAACCTGCTCGGACCCGACACCGACTTCACCCGGCCCGGCGTCTACTACCTCCCCACTACCGAAACCCCACCCTACTACCTCGACGACCCCCTCCGGCCACGCCCCTACCACTCCAACACCTACCTCCTCGCCGTCGCCCCCGATGAGGACCTCGTCCTCTGAATAGGGTTGCCCCGGATTTGTCCTAGTTTGAAAGACATTAGGCTGTCCGGCAGGCGTTTTTAAGAGTGTCCGGGTAAAACCAGGACATGTTTACTGTCGCGACAGACCCATTTTAATGGGTAAGATGGGCAATTGTTTTTGAAGGTGCCGGGGAAGTAACCTTTTCGATCGTTATGTCCGGAATTTTGCCGTGTTTATCCGGCGTCACCAGTTTAGATGATGGTAGCCCTACCTCTGACCAATAAAACGACCAAACACATTTTCCTCTTTTATTAATTTCATTACAGTATTCAAAACAACACCTACTTATTATGTTCCGTTCGTTTCCTACGTCCGTATAAAACTATCTAAGCTACGATTATATACAGTGGTTTTCGTTCAGTCGAAGATTTCTACGAGCTCTCGAGTGAACCGTTGCTCTCGACATTTTGAGCAAATACTGGAAGCCATTTATTGATATAAGATGTTGTTCACATCGTGTTGATATTGATAGTTTATTTATTTGTTCGCGATTACGATGAACTATCGATTTATTTGTAACATAGTAGGTAAGGGTGATAGTGTATATTTTGTAAAATAATATAAATTGTAATAATTGCAAATAATATGATCTAGGATGAAAGAAATATTGTTGATGTACAAAATACAATTGTTATTTTCGATTTCAAATAAAATAGAATCTAAAAATAATGTATATTAAAATATATTTGAAAAACACAGGCATAATACACACAGACAGTGCCTCGCGATCACTCGTATGTTGTATAATAAATATTCAATTGCAGCTAAACGCTACAATACATTCGCAACATTTCATTCAGATCTCAATACAAAGTATAAATTTATCTAATTTACGTGTAAAATACGTCTAATATGAAATGTGATATACTGACCTCAAAAGCACCTCAAAGCTATATACGATAAACACGATATTACAAGACATAAAAAGTAATACAAAAATATTGTTTTTTTTTATAGGAATGTTATAGCGTCTACGCCAAATTGGAGCTAATTTTAAATACATCAGTCCTTAGTTCAAATAATAACAATAATATTATGAAAGCGAAGACTAAACAACAAGCAAAGTTATGTATTGAAACATAACTCCTTAAAAAGTACATTATTGAAAACATTATATGTTGAGCTATTTTTGTGGGTTGCATTTCATTTTGCTTCTACAAAACATGACAAAATATTTCATTAAGAGTTCATGAAAACTCCTTGTAGTGCCAACCAGATAATAGATTCCTGAAAGTTCATTTTAATTCTATCTACAAAACAATTTGAAATTTGGCACCAAGCTCATTGCATCATTTGGTGATTGCCCAAAGACCATTCGTAAAAGCGATTTACAAAAAAACAAGATACAAAACCTATTATTACACCGTCAAACATTTAATACGGGGTCAGCTAACTAAACGCTAACTGTGCATTCAATTGTGTATCTTAATGCATTGATATAAGGGTTAAATACTTGCTTCTATACAATAGAATATAAACTTCGCACCCATGTGCAAAATATTACATCTTTAGGCCTCAATTAGACCGACTTGACTATTGATAGACAAATAAATATACGATTGTGTATCATTACATTTCTAGTTTTTTGAATTTGCCGCGCTTCGGGAATTCCAGACTCCACAAATAAACGACTCAATACATTTATAAGCTGTGTAAGTATGCGCGAACTCATAACGTATTGGACACATTTATTTTTATAGTTGCAATTCCATACTTTCAATTTGTTAACTACCATTTCATAAGCTGCCAGGAGTAAGACTTCAAAACAGACAGTTTCAAACCTTTTCAATTTCTACTTATTACTGGCCACAACAAGTTCCTCTATGGACAGATGAGTAAAAAAAACCTACCGGATAAGACACTTCACTGTTAGTCCTTAGCGGGCGCACGGTCCCATCTCCGTCCGCCAGATGGCAGAACGGGCGAGTATTAGCTACCGGGGTATATACTCAAGCGGGTACCATGCCACAGTCTCTTGCCGTAAAGGCAGTGAGTTGAGCGGTATGACCACTCCGCCTAGGAACTGGTTCTCTTGCAGCGAGTCGTAGTGCCACACTGTGGCTTGGAGGCTGCGATTCTTCACCACGTCGATCGGGAGCCGGTACTCGAGCATCTCCATGAAGGACGGGTGCGAGTTGCGTTTGAGGACGCGCGTCTTCCTTTTGGTTTCTTTGGTTGGATCCGGAACTAGGTATACCTGCGGGCAGTGGTTTGTGGAGTTAATTTATCGTCGGCTTAGAGTGTAAACCTGCTAACTCCATATTAGGTACATTTTCAGGAGAGACGATTGGGTTGTGTACTTATTTTCACACTTTCGAATGGTATAAATAACGTATTTAAGTAAAAAAATGGATTTGGCAGGTTTACACTCTAAGCCGACGTTATGATTCGTAAGATTTATTTATTATTCGTCTGAAAAGTCCTAAGTGACTTATAATTTCGAAACCATATTTTTCAGAAAGAGTTATAGCTAAATAAACACCTTCACCAATAATAACCTTCTAAATATGAACTAAATCACAATATAAAATAACACTTTTATCCACTAAAACGGCACCGGGATACTGACTGACTGTACAAAACAATAAAAATAAATTTTGTCCATGCGAACTTAGTACGCAAGTTTGCATTCACAAAAGGAATGATTGTTTACGTTACGCTAAGAAATACAAATATGTTCACGACACGGGGATTTCCCGTCTTGCGCGCGAAGTTGTTTAACTTCATAGTGTTGCTAGACGATTTTGGATAATGCCCGTACTACTCACACACATACTCGTGCAAGTGTATGAATAAGAATTAAATAAAGTAACTAAATTTGACATCATTAATCACTTCGCGAGGCCCCCTCATGTGCGAGGCCGTCAGCGGTCGCCAACGTCGCCGACGTCTAGAGCCACTACTGGCCTTAGCAGCCTTATCAGCATCACAGGTAGGGTTGCCAGACCGCCGGGAAATCCGGGATTGTCCCGGAATTTTGCCTCTTGTTCCGTGTCCAGTAATTAGCGCTTATTGTCCCGGATTTCGGAAACTTTTTTTTAGTTTATTACTATTCAAATTGTCATTAAGTAGGTATTCATTGTCTACCAAAGTTATTTATTAACTACCACAGTATTTTATCTTATAATTATAACTATAGTTAATTATGTACTTAGTATAGACATTTAAGATATTTTCTATTATAACCACGAGCTAACATTGTTTTAGTAGAATTGTCCCGGATTTGGTAAGTTACCATCTGGCAACCCTAATCACAGAACTTGCAGGGTAGCGTACGGCAGGCCAGTCTCACCTTGACGTAGGGGTTGGGCGGCAGGCCGGGCGGCGTGAGCGGGAGGGACTGCGCGTGCAGGATGAGCACGGCGAGCACGCCGCCCGCGTGCTGCACCGACAGCTTCAGCGAGCCCGAGCCGCTGCTCTCCGCCTCCGACGACGAGCCTGCGAACATACATTCGATCAGTTATTATGGGTAGGTGTGAGCGAACGTTAGAAATTTGGCGCTGTCATCAAAGGTCCCGCGTGTATGTTCAAGAGGAACGTCCAGTAGCGCTTCCATGAGTTAGCTATCAAAAACCTACGTACTTTAAAAACCTATCGAATTGTTTTTTCATACTGCCGATTTTAGTTCTTAGTGTTTTCATAGACATTTTTACATAGGCGATATCGAGTCTGCCACTTTTAATCTCATGGTAGAGAGAGAGTAGAGAGGTATCTCACTACTCTTTCATGAAGTGGGTATTTTGTAGAAGAGTTCCTTGATTGTAACCTACCCTATTTATAATAGAATTAAGAATTTTCATTTGGAAAACAAAAGTAGCAAGTGGCGACCATTTAAAACATCAAGGTTCAACATATGGCGCTTACGGACAATCAAGAAAATTCACTAAATATTAGTCTTTATGGGTCTACACGCGATATTATTGATAGCTTACATAGCTACTTACTGCTGATCGCTCGCGACCATGAGTGGTGTAAACCAGTCGAAACTTCGTCAGGCAGTAAGTATGTGATACCCATAAAATCTAATGTTTAGTATAATGGAACGCCAAAGTCTAAAATTGAAATAAAATATCTACCAAGATAGCCAGAGTTAATCCAACAGACTATCCATTATTCTCGTTCACGTATCCACACTAACCTCTATGCTTCATTCGCTGCGGCTCCACATCTTGCTGGTCACGCAGCAGCGGGTGGAAGAACGTATACACGAGGTCGGAGTGCGCGATCTCGTCGGCCAGGCTGAACAGCGACGTGAGGAACGCTTGCACGTCGCCGAAGCGACGCTCGGCCACTTGGCGAGTGTTCGAGCGGCCCACGTGCAACCCGGAGGGAAGGCTGGAAACGAAGTAGGTAGAAAATGAGTGTCTTATTGAGTGTGACCCTTCTGATGGAGTTATTATCACTCGGGACAAATATTTGTGTGGTAATGATTGGTGTTTGTTCTGTGTATGGGTGTGATTGTGTATTTATAAATATCCATGTATGTATGTATATCAGTCTCTGACGCCCATATAGACTACAGGCCCGTGTTGAAAAAAATTTGGGTCATTTGAACCACCAGATGACCTATGTAGAACGATATAAGAGCATAAAATAATAAGATTCAGCATTATGCTGTCACTTGTAAGCTGTCCAACTGAGTGCAGGTGAGAAAAGAGGGGGTTGCAACCCTCTGTTTTCCCCCTTGTCGCATGATTTTTGTACGGCGTTGCGGAATAATGTATTAGAAGCAGTATTGAAATAGTATGAAACTAATGCCGTTCAAAAATGGTGCGCCAAAAAGTCGGAATTTATTTTTGATTTTCCGACAATTTTGATTTGATTTTCCGTGAATTTGACCGTGACCATTTAATTTTGAACGGCATTAGTTTCATACTATTTCAATACTGCTTCTAATACATTACTGCGCAACGCCGTACAAAAATCATGCGACAGGGGGAAAACAGAGGGTTGCAACCCTCTCTTTTCTTTCCTGCACTCAGTTGGACAGCTTACAAGTGACAGCATAATGCTGAATCTTATTATTTTATGTTCTACATAGGTCATCTGGTGGTTCAAATGACCCAAATTTTTTTCAACACGGGCCTGTAGTCTAATAGTACAAGCTCTGCTTAGTTTGGGGTCAGGTGACCGTGTGTGGAAATGTCCCAGACAATTATACTTTAGGACTTGAACAGATGGACCGGACCATAAATGAAGAATTCAGCTGTTATATTATACTGATTACAATTTATAAATGCAATAAGTTAACACTATCAGTTATCTCTATCATGCTTTGCATCAAAATTTAGGCTATTTAAGTATCATCATTTCATGTTACTCTAAATAAATAGTAAAGATAATTACCATAAAATATTATTATGATGTGTGTAGTAAACCAACTTATTTCAAATTCAAACATCAAACAGAATTAATTAAAGAAAATACAAGGTTTTGTAATCAAAACGTCATAACGAAATAATTTACGAGACAGTAGTCGCAGACAGAAGCTAGGGACTTAAGTGTCTAAGAGTGAAGGATTATGCCACTTGAAATTGTATCCTACTCGTAGAAGGCCGAATAGAATTATATCGGGGTCACCGCTTTACACACAGCCCCAATTGCTGTTAAAAATCCAAACGTAAAATAAAACATGACAATAAACAACTGTAATAAAGACAAATAATAAAATGCATAATTCTGAAAATATCTCCAGCCAAATTAAATCCTCGAGCAAAATAAAACAATTTAATACGTGAAGGCCCTTTAATGTGACATTCGATCAGACTTAATTATCGGTATCACACAAACTACTAGCAGTTTGTTAATAGACAAAAAAACCTTTTAAACTGATTACAGGAATCTTTTGTAGCCCGCTCCATGATTAATTTCGTTAACGCACGATAAGATTACATTCATTTGGTATAATGTACATGTATGTATAATATAACTTCACTGTACACGCGCTATCTAATCTTTGAAACGAGTATTGATTCAAACAGTAATGGATGGCAGCGTATTGTCAACATCGAATTATATTTATTTACACGTGAAAAGTGAAAATAGAAGACGATGGCGATAATTAGGAATCCCACGGAATGTGAGTATTTTGTATTTAAAATGCACTTCCAGAAGTTTACACTTTAAATTCGATTTGGGTAACGATTGTCAGAAAATAGCATTTCCACAGCACTACTATTGACCTAAAAAATTGTATCCTCTATGTAAAAGTATAGTGGCGTGTGTAACTGTTCAAGACCAAAGTATTTTTTTTCTGTTACATTATTATCTCTATTAATATCACTTTACTTGCAGTGGACACCCCAATAAACTACATAGCAACATTGGCGTTTTTCTGCTGCGTGTCATGTATGATCATGATGCTCAAATTCCGAGGATTCAAAGCATCCCTCAATCTCCGGTCTCGTATGAAGAAGGAGGCTGAGATAGAATCCACTACTATTTCAATGACAGGGGCTTACAGAGTCAATAGAGACGAGTTCTATGGTGAGTCAACTTGTATGATAATCGAATTGTTTCAGTCGTGAATGCTAAACCACTTGTAATTTATGAAGATGGAATTTTATCTTTAAAAGATAACTCGCATCACGGCCTATGTTAGTTTTACAGTTTATTTATAGAAGCGCTTCTTAAATTACAGGCAATGGAATAATCAACGATCCACCTAAAAAGCTTACTCCATCTATGGTGAAACTGCCACCGAGTTTCGACCCTGAGCCTCAGCTGCGGAATGCTAAGAGCACTAGCGACCTGGTGAGGCCGGCTAACCTGCCAGCTCACGTCCAACTACACAAGAGCACCCACGATTTATCCTTAGACCCGAGAGGTGGTCCGTCTAAAGGCGACCGGAGATCAGCGCCGCCTATGCCTCCAGAGCGGAAAAAAAAGGAAGCTAAGCCGGACGAGAAAGAACAGAAGAAGATAGATAAACAGCGGCAAGCTGAGGAGAGAGCGAGAGAGAAGGCTGCCGCGCACGAGCGAGCAAAACAGGAGAAACAGAGGAGAGAGAAAGAGAAACGAGATGCGCAAGCGCAGGCGAAGTTAATGAAGAAGAATAAGAAGGCCGCGCCTCAACCGCAAGTGAACAATCCGTTGGCAAAGTTGGTTCCCCCAATTGCACCCCAAAATCCCCCCGCGCCTGCTTATTCCACAAATACTTTAGACAGTTCTATCAGTAGGTCCAGCGGTCCCCCTCCATACTCCGAAACGGCTAACATCCAAGTTACTTCCCAGATCGGGAATAGTAACCCAAGTAATGTAAGCTTCGGTAAGCCCATAGACACCACCCCTGATAGCTGGGACCTCGTCTCTCAGCATAGACAGCAGATGAGCCGGCCGGTGTCGGCGAGCGCGCCCAAGGGGAAACGGAAGAATATGGTCATGGATTTGCAGTACAAATTGGGGACGGAGGATAACAATGAGAATAGTGAAGCGTAATGAATTTTGAATTTCATACGAATTTAAAACTTTAGTTCCAGTTTGTTAAGGTCCAGTTTCACTATACTCTGTAAAATATTTAAAGTATTGTTAAGCCAGTGAACGGGCTATTAAAGTTTTCAAGTGTCCCACCACGAGTTAACGCGTGTTTATTTGTCATAACAAGCGTTTAAATTTAATCACCGCTCTAGAGGTTCGTTAATCCTTAACAGACACTTGAAATCAAGATGGACGCTTTGATTGGATGACGCGACGTTTGACATTGGTCGCGTCACATAGCAACAAATGACTTATTATACGACTAGATAAAATATTACTGAACTCCGTCTAAATGACATGTCACAAGTAAGCATTTCAATTAGGTTGCCTTTAAGATACGTACTTGTCATTCAGTAAAATGTTCAGTTTAATAACGGCTTGTTAAATTTTTTTCCTAGAACATTTCATGATATAACAACCCGTTAATTATTAACGACTCATCATAAATCACTGATTAAGATTTAACAAACATAGTTTGGTGAAATTGGACCTAAAGCTGTTAAGTGCAATTAACTAGTAAATGCAATTTTATATTTTAGCAGAACAACATAATTTATATTTTCAATACAAATTCAAGGTGCTATAATATCAATGAATGGCGAATGTGATTAATTTATTAAGAGTTTAATTTGTAATAAATATTTGTAAAAAAAATTTATTTCAATATATCCTTCTTAGCTTTTGGGACACATTGTCATGCAATTCCACTATTGAAAACATAGAATATTTAACTACACCGTTTAACTTACTGGCGCAATAAAAGACTTATGAAATAGGTATACCAATATTTCTGCTCTTAGGTCTACCGTCACTCTCATAGTTTTATAGTTCAACCGTGATCATGGCGCTTGCCGAAATATCAGTGACTCGATAATATAGTGAAACATGGTAAATATCCCGAACATTTTCATATACTAACCTGTGAACCTTCGCCAGCGGGAAGTGCAAGCAGATCTTCTGGTACAGCTCAGTAAAGTGCTTGTAGGAGCGGTACAGCACGAAGGGCGTGGTCTGTCCCTGCCTGAAGATTCGTAGCGCGTACACGTAGTGCTTCTCTGGGTCGTAGCGTTTTTCGTAGCCTAAGCACTCCACGCTGACTAAGCGGCCTTCTTGCGACATACTGTGAATAAATAAAATAAATAAATGTCTGGGACATTTCCACACACGGTCACCTGACCCCAAACTAAACATATTCATACGTTCATCACACAAATATTTGTCCCAAGTGGGAGTCGAACCCACGACTCTTGGAACCGCCAGCTAGGGTCAACTGTTCCACCGAGCTAGTCCGTGACTGCGAATAAAGGATTAGTCCCCCTTTCCACTCCCGAACGACACGTGCTGGACAGCGCTGCCATCCACATACAATGCAGGCGCTGGTGGCTCGGACTAAGAGGTTTAGCTCCTCATTTCTGCCCCGTGCCATTAAGGCATGGAATGCCCTTCCAGCTCATGTTTTCCCTCCCTCCTATGATCCCGGGCTCTTCAGGCGGGGCGTGAAACGGCATTTAAGCAGGCCTTCAGGGTGAGTGCGACATGCTCAATACGATCTATTGTGCCTGTCGACCTCATATTTGGATCTCACTACCATCAGGTGAAGTGAGATCATCTTGTTAGCCTTTATAAAAAAAAAAGTTGCAATTATTGATTACTTTTCTATTTTTATTAGCGATAGGCTATTTATTGGCTACACAACAGTTAAAAGTAAACAAAAAAGATATAGAAAAAGAACTTTGCTAGCTACTATATTACATTTTTTCAGTTCTAGTGCGTCATGAATTGTCATAAACTACATTATGTTTAACATATACTATTTGAAAATTTACATTGCTTGTGTTTGCTATTGCTTTTAGAACCTTGTCTTAAGTAAATAAGATTTAAATTATGGTGGAAATATTTTTACAGTATTTTTATAGAATCTGGAATTCATCTGAAAATCTGGAATTCCATCTAGGAGTTAAGAGGGGAACGAGCACGTATGTCGATCAATTTACTTAGTGTTTGGCATCTATGTAGTAAGTAGCTATTAGTAACAACAGTTAAGTCCACTATTTCAACTATTAGGTTATTTTCTAGACTACAGGGCTTTTCTCTCGTGTAAAGGTTAACTTACGTGTATGTTCCGCCATCTAGGAGTTAAGAGGGGAACGAGCACGTATGTTGATCAATTCACGTAGTGTTGGGCCTCTATGTAGTAAGTAGCTTTTAGTAACAACAGATGGGCCCACTATTTCAACTATTAGGGTAACTAACTATTACTGAGGTCCAAGGGAGTGCCAGAAACGTATGTCGATATCATTAGAGACATGTACTGTGATTCCGATTCTGTAGTTAGGACCGCTGTTGGCGACACTTTGCCCTTCCGTATAACCGTCGGAGTACACCAAGGCTCCGTCCTGAGTCCGTTCCTCTTCAGCCTGATATTAGACGTATTGTCAGACAGCATCAGAGACCACCATGAGCAGCCACCATGGCTACTTATGTATGCTGACGATATCGCGCTGGTGGACTCGGACAGGGGACGGCTGGTGAGACGTGTTAACACATGGAAGGAATCGCTTGAGAACGGGGGTCTGAAACTCAACGTGGCGAAGACAGAGTACTTGGCCTGCAACACTACAGATCCCATGTCCGTCCGCACGCATAGGCGAAGACACGGTCGAGCGCACGGACCGGTTCAAGTATCTGGGATCTGTACTCCACGCGAACGGCGACATCGACTCCGACGTCAAGGCACGCATTTCTGCTGCTTGGGATAAATGGCGGGAGGTGAGCGGCGTCACTTGCGACCCTAAAATGCCTTTTAAACTGAAGGGACAGGTCTATAAATCCATCATTAGGCCTGTTCTCTTATATGGTAGTGAAGCATGGCCATTACTTGAGCGGCACAAGCAGGAACTGCGGGTCACGGAGATGAAGATGCTGCGCTGGATGTCGGGAGTTACGCGAGCAGATCGCGTAAAGAACTCCCGTATTCGCGGCAGCCTTCATGTCCGAGACATCGCTGATAAACTGCAAGAGTGCCGCCTACGTTGGTATGGTCATGTTTTACGGAAACTCGGCAAACTACGTAGGGAACAAGTGTCTAGCCATGTCGCTACCGCCGGGTCCCGGCAGAAGGAAGGCCCAAGAAGGCCTGGCTTGACGTCGTAGTGGATGACATGCGTGCCAACAAACTCTCCGTAAAGGATGCCGAAGACCGTGCGAAGTGGAGAGCTAGGAGTAGGAAAGCGGACCCCGGGCTCCGCAAGGATGCAACCGGGAAATCGCGAAGATGATGATGATGAGGGTAACTAACTATTCTCTAGGCTACACGGCTAAATGGTTACTCACGTGTATGTCCTAGGCATGAATGAGAGCAGTTCCGAGGTGTTGCTGCTCTGATCTCCGCTTGCTCTCAGCTGTGCCAGGTTATGCAAGAAGAAGTTGATCGGCGTGAACCTGAGATTACGGGAAATTCATATAACTTATAGGGAAATTAATTAATAAATGATAGAATTACATGTGATTTAAACTGTATGCTTCATAAGTTCCTTTTGTTGTACTCCGAAGATAGAACAATTAAACCGGTATAAATAAATAAATATGAGTAGAACAAAGGCGCCGCGATGTCATCGTAACACGGTATGTGTAAAGCAGATAACTATCAGCATATCGATTGCAAGATTATCTAAAAGATAAAATGGAGTCATTGGCACATAAAAGTAAATGACATGACAATCAATTAACATTTTACTCTTATGTTTAACTTTAATAAACGAAAATAATGCATTGATAATATCATGTTTATATTAACATTTAGTTCTACTATAATTATTGATTTTTGTGAGCACATGAAATCGCGTCTAACCTTTTATATGAGTGTGTTTATGTGTATAATCACAAAACACATAGTATAAAGCAAAGTTGTTTCCCGCGTCTATCTGTATGTATGTATGCTTAAATTTTTAAAACTACGCAACTTATTTTGATATGTTTTTTTTTCTAGATAAAGGCATTCAAGAGGAAGGCTTTTATGTAATATTCCCACAGCGGAGCGACGGCGGGTCAATAGTATTTGTATGTAATTATTTATGTGGTGACAGGTATGCGTGTGTAGTACATGCCTGTGTATATGCATGCGTGAGCGTTTGTGCGAGTGTCTGTATCTGTGTTGGTGGGAGCATTTTTTCCACATGCGCGCGCGAGAGTGTGTGTGTTGTGTACGTTTGTACGTGTAGGTGGGTGTGTATGTACTTGTGTACGCCTGTGCACGCACTTGCTCTTGAGCGAGGAGTGTATGAGGCGCGCGAAGGCGGCGGCGGCCTCGGCGTTGGTGGCGGCGGGCAGCAGCGCGGCGCGCACGTAGCTCACGGCCGCGCTCGTCACGCCCGCCACGCCCGACATCGCCATCTGTGGGGGGACCGATCAATAAATAACAGACACTCCTAGCGAATAAGGCTTTCAGGGTGAGTGCGATAGGCTCGATATGGTTTACTGTGCCTGTCGACCTCATATTTGGATCTCACTACCGCTTACCATCAGGAGTGAGGTCATCTTCTTAGCATTTTATAAAAAAATTAAAGTAAGTAATATTGTAATGCAAACGTTATCCGCTCCCCCTCGAGTCCAGTGATGATGACGAGTATCATAGTAAGACAGTTCAAGCCATCATAGTAAGACAGTTAGGAAAAAAAGTAACTCTCTGATTACTGACCATCGTAAAAGGTGGGACCGATTTAAATGACATTTGGTACACAGATATATATAGTTAAGAAACTGTCTACTTCAGCGATTTTTAATTAACTTTGTAACTAATCGAATTGTGTTCTACGTGACAAATGACTTCAAGCGGATGAATTCGCTGTTATCATCTCCATATTTTGATATAGGTAATTCCGTTATAAGAATCTTAAGCCATGGTATATTAGAAAACCGATGTACATTTTAAAAATATATTTGGCCTGTTTTTGGCTCCGAAGAGACAGGGGCGTTACCAAACGCGCCAACAGCCGTACCATTAAAACAATCTTCGACATTCACCAGCAAAAAGCGCTTACCACTGGCTGCTTCTCTACGGTACTTACCAGAGCGAACAAGTCCAGCAAGTGGTCGTGATGGGCTCGCACAACGTTGAAGGCCATGCAGCATAACTCGACGAAGTGCTGGAATCGCTGCGTGGGCCGCTCGCCGCCATTGATCACGTACACCATGTCGTGGGTCAATACGAACGGCGCGCGGTCTCTATAGGCACAAGATGAGGTGCGTTAGACAGTGGCATTGACGACTACATTTACACCGAGTCTATTTTCATAATTCAACGAAGTACTGGAAGCGCTGCGTGGGCCGCTCGCCGCCGTTAATCACGTACACCATGTCGTGAATTAGCACGAAACTCCACAATAAAAATAAATTGCGCATTGGCGTCTTCAAACACGTTATAACAAAATCGGTCTGTGAACGGAATTCAGCCAACTCCATCCAGCAGTTTTTGGAAGAAATAACTTCTTATATGAAACATCACCTTTAATTTCCTCATCATTCTTACGTCATCGGTCTGTCTGGCTTAACTTTCTCTAACGCATACAGCTTAGGTAGGCTTCTTCTCTTTACCCCAAACTTTAATTAGTTCATGTTATCTATTTCTATCGGGCAAGTGGCGTATTGCCACTTTTTGCATCTCTCATTGGAAAAACCTTTTTAGCGCCAATCAATACTACTGGTACACAGTAGACAAAAACTTTAAATTAACCCATCAAAGTCAATATACAATTGTGAACTTTCCATACCTCTTGAAGTTGCCAAACATTTGCGCATCGCCGAGGAACTTGCCAAAGTCGATATGGAACAAGTGCCCGGAAGTCTTCAGCATGATGTTGTCGTTGTGTCGATCGCAAATGCCGAGCAGGTACGTCGCCACGCTGTACCCAGCGCACGATGCTAAAGAAAAAGTGGTGACTTTAAATAAAAAGGAATTTAAACGATCATTTGTAAACCGATTCCAGTTTTTTTTTTTTTTCCTAACTGACTAACGATGATGGCTTGGAGGAGCCTTGTCATCATCACCGGGCTTGCGGGGGAGCGGATGGCTCTCACCCCTAAAACCGATTCCAGTTTAGAAATTTCTCTGTCTAAAATATTTTACCTACATAGGGATCCAATAAAACTTAAATAGGCCTATTTTGACAGTTAAAACTAACCTTACATGTGTGTATCAAAATTAACAAATGCTCTTTCGGCTGAATGCCTTCATTGCGTCATCTAGGCGACAAATCCTCCTGGCTAATCTTAGAGATCTCTCTCTATTACTCACGAGGTTCTTCTAAGTCATAATTAAGAGTGTTGAGAGCTATTTTCATCAGCTTTACAAAATTTTGTTTAGTTAATTTACAAAAAAGTATGTTAAATTGCCTAATGTCCTTTCAATACTATCGCCCATACAACTTACCTGTGAAATTATCCCTAGCTCGTTGATATTCCAGCTCTGACGGATTATGTTTCGCGAGCCACTCTGCTATGGGCTTGTCTTTGAACGATCCGGTGAGCCCCCATTCGGTCTGTATAGCGCGAAGAGTCTCCGCTTCAGATACAATCTCTATCATTCCTGCAACATTAATTAGTATAAAGAATTAACTAAATTATACTTACATTCATATGTAAAACAGTTATAGAATTAGTTGTCTATTCTACCATTCTCTCTTTTATCGACATCATCACTCTAATTTTCAGTACCTAAATGCCCTACTGTTAAGAACAAGTGGATTGTTTCAAAAGAAGGAATATAGAAGATTATTTTAATATCCTTTACAATATACATACAAAGTCTGCTAGAAGTGTGTGTTAGACACACGCGTCTGTCCACAAATGGGAGTTAATTCAACTATCTATTATAAAACACGTTTATACTCTACCTCTTTGGCTGCTAGTAGGCAACGCTTGGAATGTGACCATACGCAGATCCAAACCAGCTTTCAGCCACAAACTATCCATCACTTTTATCACTTGCAGGACCAATGAGTCTTGCCGTAAGTCATCACCGACCTGTAAATGACATGACCCGTTTACTTACAAACATATTAAAATTGGGACTAAACGCTTAGCTAGGTCAAGTAGGAAAGACATACTCGACTTTTGCTATTGAACTGAGTAACATGTTGATTTACATATGTTTAACATTAACTTACAACCAAAATAACTCAAATATTATTTTTCTAAAGCAAAAAATAACACTTACCTTGAACATAGCGGGGATGGTGGCGTTGTCTACTCCGATAAAATTGATTTTGAGGGGGAGTGTATTCGATGAGAAATAGGAACATGATCTGTGAAACAAACAGAAGATATGATTTTACTGAGAATATTGTAATAATGAATTATCTATTATGTTTATAATGAAAATAAGAATTCTATGAATCTTTTTGAAATATTTGACCATGGCATTCGATTTTATGATTCATCAAAATATCAAAGAAACTAAGCCACAATGATTTGAATTCGTCGGTAATACTACTATCAACTCGCTGCCGCAACAGAATTGAATAAACTAGTACTTATAATTTAACTGATTCCTCCAGGGTGCCTTTTTTGAGGAGTACCCCGAGGATCGATATTGGCTAGTGTATCAGCGGACTCACTTGACGTCGACGTCGCTGACGACGGCCTGCAGCGCGAGCGGCAGCGCGGCGGGCGCGGCGCGCAGCAGCGCCGACACGCGCGCGCCGCCGCTCGTCAGCGCGCGCTGCCGCAGGCCCTCCTTGGCGACCTTCACTTCGGTAGCCACCTCCGACAGCGTCTGTGAAGTGTGAAAGATTATTTTACAAACGAGTACAATTTTTGACATAAAGTTATAACTAACAAGTAAAATATGAATACTAGGAATTTAAGAGACCCCGTACCCTCTTGAAGTAAGGTTCTGAAGCGTTCGCTTCGATCTTGGTGGAGGAAATTCTGCCATTCCGCTGGCACAGTTGATGGCAGGGACCAGGGCGCCGTTGCACAGTCTACGCTTCTACAGGCTTAACAACAGATGGGGTCTGCCACCCTCCGCGCCTACGCCTTATTGATTTACACTCCATCCATAGATAGTGCAGACCATGTATGCCCTGGACTCCCGTTACCTTGACGAGCTCTCGTTACCTCGGGGCTAAGCATAGCTTCCTTCATACGTCGTCATGCCCTGTACTCGTTACCTTGACGAGCAGCTGCTGCCGCACGAGGGTCCCGTGCAGCTGCGCGCCGCAGACGGCGAGTAGGGCTCGCAGCAGCAGCCGGTGTCGCGCCGCGCCCGTCACGCACGCGTCCGGCTCGCCCGCGCCGCCCGGACTCTCGTCGAGACTGATGCCGAGGAATTCTTCGTTCGGCGCCTGGGGTAGAGTAAAATCACCCTTATATAATAATAATAATAAAAACGTTAATTGCTTCATAAATAATACACAATGTTTCTTAAACTACTAAAAGAAAAGTGAGCAAAAGGAAACATCTCAGCATGGCTTATCTAGGAAACCAGATAATGCTGTTATATATAAGTTATATATAAGTATTAAAGTATCTCAAACTAAAAACCATGATTGTTGTGGATGTTTAGACTAAATTTGAACAACAATCACGTTAAAATGCTTCTCTAATGATATAGTTTACAGAAATTCCAAGACGTTAGATGAGAACTAAGAGCAGACCAACTTAATTTGTTTCCTAGACGTTTTTTTTTACAATACAAATTAAATGTGCAAAATCACATCAAACAACATTGCAACTTCTCGATCGACTTTACCATAAGCGAAAAATACAATAGACAATAAAGAAACAATACCTGTGGCACGTTGGGCAGTGAATGTACTAGTAGCCAGAACAATTTGTGGGCAATGGCGGGAGCGGCCAGGGCCCGAGACAGCAGCAGTTCTAGAACAGAATATACACAATTGCCTTAGCAGACACACATCATATGCTATCTATTACTTTGTGAGCTTCTTTCTTCGTTGGTCTATCCAAATGCTCATTACCATCTCCATCGAGCTTGCCTATTATTTTTGTTTTAGTTTTTCAATTATAAGACACGTGCTTAAGGTTTTAAGAAGTTTTTATTCAATTATTGGTTGATGACATACTCATATGATAATAAATGCGCTGAATGATGTTTAAAAATAATTATATTTCTCATGCAATTTTGTATAAGCATATTAATATCTCGTTTACCTGCAAGAGGGCTACACTCGTAGGTATCGTGTCGCAGCGCCTGCGTGAGCTGCGGCAGCACTCGGCACAGCTCGTCGTCCGACACGTCGGCCAGCAGCTGCGCCGCGAACGCGCGCACCTCCATGTCCGGGAAGCTGGATGGGGCAATCGATTATCGTCTTTAATACGTTCTATGTAGAGTACATAATACAACACACGGGCACGAATAATCCCGCGATAGTCAAAACATAATGCCATTTTTGATTAGTTGTGGACCATATTTAAGTGCAAATTAGTATGTCCATATAGTTGACAGTGCCATATAAAGGATTACACTACTCACGAATTTGAAAACATGTGTCACATTTATATCGCGCGGTCAACTAACATTACAGTGTTTCAGATTAGGTGTGCGAGTTTTCTTTTCTTTTACTCTCTCTAAGAAGAAAATATATAGTAACTTGAGAAAAAAAATTTAAACTTTACACGTTATAAAAAGTACAGAGTACTCAATCTAAGTGGAACGAAAATTTGACGTCAAAATTTTGATTCTGTTTCTTTCTGGTTTTAAAGATATACCAAACTTTTAACCTCCCTTCGCACTCACCAGGGCAGCAGCAGGTGCATGGCGTTGAGCGGCGAGGGCTTCTGCCACAGCCGCAGCAGCGCCAGGAGCTGCGCGCGCTGCTCGCCGTACCAGTTGGTGGCTCTATCGAGAGTGCCCTACGCACTCACCAGGGCAGCAGCAGGTGCATGGCGTTGAGCGGCGAGGGCTTCTGCCACAGCCGCAGCAGCGCCAGGAGCTGCGCGCGCTGCTCGCCGTACCAGTTGGTGGCTCTATCGAGAGTGCCCTACGCACTCACCAGGGCAGCAGCAGGTGCATGGCGTTGAGCGGCGAGGGCTTCTGCCACAGCCGCAGCAGCGCCAGGAGCTGCGCGCGCTGCTCGCCGTACCAGTTGGTGGCTCTATCGAGAGTGCCCTACGCACTCACCAGGGCAGCAGCAGGTGCATGGCGTTGAGCGGCGAGGGCTTCTGCCACAGCCGCAGCAGCGCCAGGAGCTGCGCGCGCTGCTCGCCGTACCAGTTGGTGGCTCTATCGAGAGTGCCCTACGCACTCACCAGGGCAGCAGCAGGTGCATGGCGTTGAGGGCGAGGGCTTCTGCCACAGCCGCAGCAGCGCCAGGAGCTGCGCGCGCTGCTCGCCGTACCAGTTGGTGGCTCTATCGAGAGTGCCCTACGCACTCACCAGGGCAGCAGCAGGTGCATGGCGTTGAGCGGCGAGGGCTTCTGCCACAGCCGCAGCAGCGCCAGGAGCTGCGCGCGCTGCTCGCCGTACCAGTTGGTGGCTCTATCGAGAGTGCCCTACGCACTCACCAGGGCAGCAGCAGGTGCATGGCGTTGAGCGGCGAGGGCTTCTGCCACAGCCGCAGCAGCGCCAGGAGCTGCGCGCGCTGCTCGCCGTACCAGTTGGTGGCTCTATCGAGAGTGCCCTACGCACTCACCAGGGCAGCAGCAGGTGCATGGCGTTGAGCGGCGAGGGCTTCTGCCACAGCCGCAGCAGCGCCAGGAGCTGCGCGCGCTGCTCGCCGTACCAGTTGGTGGCTCTATCGAGAGTGCCCTACGCACTCACCAGGGCAGCAGCAGGTGCATGGCGTTGAGCGGCGAGGGCTTCTGCCACAGCCGCAGCAGCGCCAGGAGCTGCGCGCGCTGCTCGCCGTACCAGTTGGTGGCTCTATCGAGAGTGCCCTACGCACTCACCAGGGCAGCAGCAGGTGCATGGCGTTGAGCGGCGAGGGCTTCTGCCACAGCCGCAGCAGCGCCAGGAGCTGCGCGCGCTGCTCGCCGTACCAGTTGGTGGCTCTATCGAGAGTGCCCTACGCACTCACCAGGGCAGCAGCAGGTGCATGGCGTTGAGCGGCGAGGGCTTCTGCCACAGCCGCAGCAGCGCCAGGAGCTGCGCGCGCTGCTCGCCGTACCAGTTGGTGGCTCTATCGAGAGTGCCCTACGCACTCACCAGGGCAGCAGCAGGTGCATGGCGTTGAGCGGCGAGGGCTTCTGCCACAGCCGCAGCAGCGCCAGGAGCTGCGCGCGCTGCTCGCCGTACCAGTTGGTGGCTCTATCGAGAGTGCCCTACGCACTCACCAGGGCAGCAGCAGGTGCATGGCGTTGAGCGGCGAGGGCTTCTGCCACAGCCGCAGCAGCGCCAGGAGCTGCGCGCGCTGCTCGCCGTACCAGTTGGTGGCTCTATCGAGAGTGCCCTACGCACTCACCAGGGCAGCAGCAGGTGCATGGCGTTGAGCGGCGAGGGCTTCTGCCACAGCCGCAGCAGCGCCAGGAGCTGCGCGCGCTGCTCGCCGTACCAGTTGGTGGCTCTATCGAGAGTGCCCTACGCACTCACCAGGGCAGCAGCAGGTGCATGGCGTTGAGCGGCGAGGGCTTCTGCCACAGCCGCAGCAGCGCCAGGAGCTGCGCGCGCTGCTCGCCGTACCAGTTGGTGGCTCTATCGAGAGTGCCCTACGCACTCACCAGGGCAGCAGCAGGTGCATGGCGTTGAGCGGCGAGGGCTTCTGCCACAGCCGCAGCAGCGCCAGGAGCTGCGCGCGCTGCTCGCCGTACCAGTTGGTGGCTCTATCGAGAGTGCCCTACGCACTCACCAGGGCAGCAGCAGGTGCATGGCGTTGAGCGGCGAGGGCTTCTGCCACAGCCGCAGCAGCGCCAGGAGCTGCGCGCGCTGCTCGCCGTACCAGTTGGTGGCTCTATCGAGAGTGCCCTACGCACTCACCAGGGCAGCAGCAGGTGCATGGCGTTGAGCGGCGAGGGCTTCTGCCACAGCCGCAGCAGCGCCAGGAGCTGCGCGCGCTGCTCGCCGTACCAGTTGGTGGCTCTATCGAGGTGCCCTACGCACTCACCAGGGCAGCAGCAGGTGCATGGCGTTGAGCGGCGAGGGCTTCTGCCACAGCCGCAGCAGCGCCAGGAGCTGCGCGCGCTGCTCGCCGTACCAGTTGGTGGCTCTATCGAGAGTGCCCTACGCACTCACCAGGGCAGCAGCAGGTGCATGGCGTTGAGCGGCGAGGGCTTCTGCCACAGCCGCAGCAGCGCCAGGAGCTGCGCGCGCTGCTCGCCGTACCAGTTGGTGGCTCTATCGAGAGTGCCCTACGCACTCACCAGGGCAGCAGCAGGTGCATGGCGTTGAGCGGCGAGGGCTTCTGCCACAGCCGTAGCAGCGCTAGTAGCTGCGCGCGCTGCTCGCCGTACCAGTTGGTGGCGGCCAGCAGCACCAGCGGCAGCGCGCCCGGCAACTGCACTAGGTACTGCCGCTTCTCCCACATTATCTGAATAGAATACTCCTCGGTAAATAACGTGGCGCCACTGTTGAATCAGGTCTTAAGATAAAAAGTAAAATTATCATTTTTTTTTCTTCCTAATTGACATACGATGATGGCTTGGAGTAGCCTCGTTATAATCACCAGACTAGCGGGGGAGCAGATGGCTCTCACCCCTAAACCATCATCGTCATGAACATAGACCTCCCCAAATGCTCACCACTTCCGCCTATTCTCGGCTACTTGCAGTAAAAGATTACCTTTTACTTTACGTACACTTACGGCCGATGTGACATCGAGAGTTTTGCTCGGAAAAATGATTGATATGCTTTTCAAACTTAAAATATCTTTCTTAAAAGATTATCTTGATTGGTAAGATAAATCAACGATCAAAATTCTTAACGATGTATTTCCTAAAATTAAGGAGGATAAAATAAGGAATCAAGATACATATCCCGAACAATTTCAAGTTTCCTAATGTGTGCAATCATGACAGTTTAAAGTTACATGATGTTCTTCCTTTACCTCTCTGCCCTCAGTAGGCATCCTCTGATAAGCGCCCTGTTCGATCAGGTGCAGTAGCTGGGACTGCGTGTGCCCGTCCAAGGAGTCGAACGCGGGCAAGTCCGCCTGCGAGAGCGTCTTCTCTCTACCCTCTTCTTCGGCGGACCACTTCACGCCGTTGTGGGCGTAGACGGGTATTTCTGGAAATAAAAATTGTATTTTTTAGAGAATTACCCTCAGGATGACCTCACTCCGCCTGATGGTAAGCAGTCGTAAGGTTAACATTTGAGATCCACAGATGGAATAGGCCTTATCGTCTTAGTTTAAGGTAGGCCCTAGCGGGGCTGATGATGATGATGATGACGGAATAGGCCTGTAGATCTGACCCTCAAGGCCTGCTTAGAGACCGCTTTACGCCCCGTCTGTTGAGCCCTAAATTATGGTTGGGAGGGAAAACAAGAGCTGGTACGGCATTCCATACCTTAATGACACACAGCAGAAAAGAGGAGGTGAACCTCTTGGTAAGGGCCACCAGCGCATAACTATTATTACAATATTAAAGTGATTCAACTAGAGAACTAAAAAACATTTAAAAAGCGACAGCCAAGAAATTAAAACATTTTCATAACCTACATGATAGTGAAATTAAGTGTGTGAAAATTGATACTTTGACCACGCGATTTAGGTCTGCATGCTTGTTCAGTTGTTTCTATGGAGATCATCTATAAGCGCCATCTATTGGTTACGCTTGGAACTTATTCGACGGCTGTCTCCACACGTCTCGCATTCACAGACAGAGTATTGATATTGAGTCAGGAAAAAATTGCAAATGCCTTGGAGTATAAACTTCGGAAAAGCAATTTTTTTTATTTCTTTGGGATGATAACTGCGCAGCAACGCAGTTTTTTCGTCCTTCTGAAAAGTTACCAATTTTGCACATATGAGGTTTTTACTCTAAGGCGTCTTTATGGACAAGTTTTTTCGTGTGTGAATCTGAATGTATGTATGTAATAGTGTGTGTATGTATGTATGTATTGGCTCACCGATGTTGAGCACGGGGAAGGGCTTGGGCGGCGCGTGCGCGGCGTGCGGCGCGGGCCCGATGCGCCGGTCGCAGCACGCCGGCCACATCGACAGCGCGTAGTTGTGTATGTATGTATGTATGTATGTATGTATGTATCGGCTCACCGATGTTGAGCACGGGGAAGGGCTTGGGCGGCGCGTGCGCGGCGCGTGCGGCGCGGGCCCGATGCGCCGGTCGCAGCACGCCGGCCACATCGACAGCGCGTAGTTGTGTGTGTATGTATGTATGTATGTATGTATGTATCGGCTCACCGATGTTGAGCACGGGGAAGGGCTTGGGCGGCGCGTGCGCGGCGTGCGGCGCAGGCCCGATGCGCCGGTCGCAGCACGCCGGCCACATCGACAGCGCGTAGTTGTGTATGTATGTATGTATGTATGTATGTATGTATCGGCTCACCGATGTTGAGCACGGGGAAGGGCTTGGGCGGCGCGTGCGCGGCGTGCGGCGCGGGCCCGATGCGCCGGTCGCAGCACGCCGGCCACATCGACAGCGCGTAGTTGTGTATACATGTATGTATGTACTATCGGAAATGTTGGCGGTAGTACACTTTTCAAACAGATTTCTTTAAACGCCATTAGCCCCGCCCACTGGCCAATAGAAGAGCACTTAAAGAAAATCTGTCAAAATCCAAGCAAAAACGTTCCAATAGTAGGAGAGCTAGCAAGAATTTTTTGGTAGGTATTTGAGGCAAGCTGAAAACTTATCCTGTACCTCTCCTATTACATCCCAGCACGAAACTGCAGACCTGGCTGGTGAGTAGCGGGGCTAAAGCAAACCCCAAAAATATTTTTCATCTTTTATTTATAACTAAAAATAAGACTCACTAAGACAAATTATTTCGATGGAACTTCTACCTGTCAGGTGAACTGACAAATTATATTTTTGGATTATTAAATATATTTTTAAATAATAAAAATTGGGGGTTTGGTTTAGCCCCGGTACTCAGCCATTTCTGCGGGTTTGTGTTGGGATATAATAGGAGAGGTACAGGACAAGTTTTCAGTATGCCTCAAATATCTACCAAAAAATTATTGCCAGCTCCTTGACCACAATTTACGTTTTGGCAATTTCGCGTCTGTAAGCCCCGCCCCGCTCTGACAGACGCGTAAGCACCAAGCGATTTTCACCTTATAGGTGGTCGACCGCCAGCGTTGCGGATAGTATGTATGTATGTATCGGCTCACCGATGTTGAGCACGGGGAAGGGCTTGGGCGGCGCGTGCGCGGCGTGCGGCGCGGGCCCGATGCGCCGGTCGCAGCACGCCGGCCACATCGACAGCGCGTAGTTGTGTATGTATGTATGTATGTATGTATGTATGTATGTATGTATGTATGTATCGGCTCACCGATGTTGAGCACGGGGAAGGGCTTGGGCGGCGCGTGCGCGGCGTGCGGCGCGGGCCCGATGCGCCGGTCGCAGCACGCCGGCCACATCGACAGCGCGTAGTTGTGTATGTATGTATGTATGTATGTATGTATGTATGTATGTATGTATCGGCTCACCGATGTTGAGCACGGGGAAGGGCTTGGGCGGCGCGTGCGCGGCGTGCGGCGCGGGCCCGATGCGCCGGTCGCAGCACGCCGGCCACATCGACAGCGCGTAGTTGTGTATGTATGTATGTATGTATGTATCGGCTCACCGATGTTGAGCACGGGGAAGGGCTTGGGCGGCGCGTGCGCGGCGTGCGGCGCGGGCCCGATGCGCCGGTCGCAGCACGCCGGCCACATCGACAGCGCGTAGTTGTGTATGTATGTATGTATGTATGTATGTATGTATGTATGTATGTATGTATCGGCTCACCGATGTTGAGCACGGGGAAGGGCTTGGGCGGCGCGTGCGCGGCGCGTGCAGCGCGGGCCCGATGCGCCAGTCGCAGCACGCCGGCCACATCGACAGCGCGTAGTTGTGTATGTGTGTATGTATGTATGTATCGGCTCACCGATGTTGAGCACGGGGAAGGGCTTGGGCGGCGCGTGCGCGGCGTGCGGCGCGGGCCCGATGCGCCGGTCGCAGCACGCCGGCCACATCGACAGCGCGTAGTTGTGTATGTATGTATGTATGTATGTATGTATGTATGTATGTATGTATGTATGTATGTATGTATGTATCGGCTCACCGATGTTGAGCACGGGGAAGGGCTTGGGCGGCGCGTGCGCGGCGTGCGGCGCGGGCCCGATGCGCCGGTCGCAGCACGCCGGCCACATCGACAGCGCGTAGTTGTGTATGTATGTATGTATGTATGTATGTATGTATCGGCTCACCGATGTTGAGCACGGGGAAGGGCTTGGGCGGCGCGTGCGCGGCGTGCGGCGCGGGCCCGATGCGCCGGTCGCAGCACGCCGGCCACATCGACAGCGCGTAGTTGTGTATGTATGTATGTATGTATGTATGTATGTATGTATCGGCTCACCGATGTTGAGCACGGGGAAGGGCTTGGGCGGCGCGTGCGCGGCGTGCGGCGCGGGCCCGATGCGCCGGTCGCAGCACGCCGGCCACATCGACAGCGCGTAGTTGCCCGACGCAAGGATACTGTGAGTATGGACAATATGTTACATGCAACAAAACATATAGGATCAAAATAAACATTTGTTTAGAAAATCAGATGAAAAATCTGATAACATTATCGATGTAACATGTCGATGAAAGACTTCACAAGAATTTATATGCAATCAGAGGTTTGGTTTAGAGGAAAAATAAACCTTATTTTACATTTGTTTGTTTGTTGTAATTACAACAAACTGAATAGTGGCACAGGATCGGCCTAGGTGGAGGTCCTTATTATCGGAGGCCAAGTCTCGTTTTGGGTCACTGCGCCAGTCGAGTAAGTAAGTAAGTAAGTATTTACAACACAGGACGACTTTAAGAACTAAGGCTTTAGGCTATATAACAACACGCCGCAACCAACAGGAGCAAATACTCTTTAGAATATGTGTAAAAAAACGGTTGAAAACGCGGACGAAGTCGCTGTCAAGGCTAGGGTGAGATATCCTTTGTGAAATTCCCTTCACTCACCCATCGTAATCGAACAGCTGTATCGCCGCCCAGCCCAGCTCCACCTGCTCGTACATCACGTCGGTGACGGCGCCGTTCGGCTCGCCCTCCGTCTGGCCCTCAGAGGCCTCTTGTACAAACAGATGAAAACGCGGACGAAGTCACTGGCAGTGTAAGATTTTCTTTTTTAACTTCCATACACTCACCCATCGTAATCGAACAGCTGTATCGCCGCCCAGCCCAGCTCCACCTGCTCGTACATCACGTCGGTGACGGCGCCGTTCGGCTCGCCCTCTGTCTGGCCCTCAGAGGCCACGTGTTGACTGTCTACGGCGCGTTGAGTGCGCCCGTACAGAGTCAGGACGAGACGAGACTCGCGAGGGAGAGTGTTGATTGGGAGGTCTTCTAAGCTCAACCTGTTATGACAGAGAAATGAAATTAGACTACTAAATAGCGTCGATGGTTAACGTCGTTTCTTGCCGTGCGAGAGGTCGGTAGTTCAAAACCCCGCCACGTACCAATGTGTTTTTCGAATTTGAATTTCATATGTACGATTATTCGACGCTTTAACGGTGAAGAAAAACATCGTGTGGAAACCTGCACACCTACGAATAAATTCAAAGGTTGTGTAGACGACAAAACCCGCACTTGTCCGGCGTGGCTGACTAAGGCCTTATCGCCCTTGTTTAGGGTAAGCCCGTACCCCAGCAGTGGGGACGTATCTATATACGGACTGGAACACTTGGGGACTGGACTTGGAGAGGCCTATGCTTCTCCAATAGTTTTCCAGCGCAGCCGGTCTTACCATATTCATTTTAAAAACAATTCGCTTAACTTTGGTACAACTGCGCATGGAACAGGTGGCTCCAACACACAGTAGCAGTAAGCAGTGGACGGTTCAACAGATACATCATCATAGTTACCACGTGTCGAAGATGATCCTCGGGTAGAACCCGCCGCACTCTATCTTGGAGCAGTTGGAGAGGTGCACGGCCTTCAGCGGGCGCATGGAACAGGTACTCGTCGTGGCTCCAACACAGAGTAATAGTAGTAGTAGTAAGCAGCGGACGGTTTAACAGATACATCACAGTTACCACGTGTCGAAGATGATCCTCGGGTAGAACCCGCCGCACTCTATCTTGGAGCAGTTGGAGAGGTGCACGGCCTTCAGCGGGCGCATGGAACAGGAAGGATGAAGGAACTCGTCGTGGCTCCAACACAGAGTAATAGTAGTAGTAGTAAGCAGCGGACGGTTCAACAGATACATCATCATAGTTACCACGTGTCGAAGATGATCCTCGGGTAGAACCCGCCGCACTCTATCTTGGAGCAGTTGGACAGGTGCCCGGCCTTCAGCGGGCGCATGGAACAGGAAGGATGAAGGAACTCGTCGTGGCTCCAACACAGAGTAATAGTAGTAGTAGTAAGCAGCGGACGGTTTAACAGAAACATCATAGTTACCACGTGTCGAAGATGATCCTCGGGTAGAACCCGCCGCACTCTATCTTGGAGCAGTTGGACAGGTGCACGGCCTTCAGCGGGCGCATGGAACAGGTACTCGTCGTGGCTCCAACACAGAGTAATAGTAAGCAGTGGATGGTTCAACAGATACATGATGTGCCGTGGTACACATGAGCGTGGTACAGGTACTCGTCGTGGCTCCAACATAGAGTAGTAGTAGTAGTAAGCAGTGAACGGTTTAACTATAGTTACCACGTGTCGAAGATGATCCTCGGGTAGAACCCGCCGCACTCTATCTTGGAGCAGTTGGACAGGTGCACGGCCTTCAGCGGGCGCGTGCCGTGGTACACCTGCGCGTGGAACAGGTACTCGTCGTGGCTCCAACACACAGTAGTAAGCAGTGTATGGTTCAACAGATACATCATCATAGTTACCACGTGTCGAAGATGATCCTCGGGTAGAACCCGCCGCACTCTATCTTGGAGCAGTTGGACAGGTGCACGGCCTTCAGCGGGCGCGTGCCGTGGTACACCTGCGCGTGGAACAGGTACTCGTCGTGGCTCCAACACACAGTAGTAAGCAGTGTATGGTTCAACAGATACATCATCATAGTTACCACGTGTCGAAGATGATCCTCGGGTAGAACCCGCCGCACTCTATCTTGGAGCAGTTGGACAGGTGCACGGCCTTCAGCGGGCGCGTGCCGTGGTACACCTGCGCGTGGAACAGGTACTCGTCGTGGCTCCAACACACAGTAGCAGTAAGCAGTGGACGGTTCAACAGATAAATCATCATAGTTACCACGTGTCGAAGATGATCCTCGGGTAAAACCCGCCGCACCCTATCTTGGAGCAGTTAGTGCACGGTCTTCAGCGGGCGCATGGAACAGGTACTCGTCGTGGCACCAACACAGGGGTAAGCAGTGGACAGTTTAACAGATACATCACAGTTACCACGTGTCGAAGATGATCCTCGGGTAGAACCCGCCGCACTCTATCTTGGAGCAGTTGGAGAGGTGCACGGCCTTCAGCGGGCGCGTGCCGTGGTACACCTGCGCGTGAAACAGGTACTCGTCGTGGCTCCAACACAGTGGTAAGCAGTGGACGGCTTCGATGCAGAAGAGAGTCGCTTCGGCTATCGTGTACGCGGGGACGGCTTCTGCAAGGGTATTAAGTCATTTGTACTGTTTAGTATATAATGTTATTTTATGTGTACAATTATAAATAAATATACACCGTGAAATTTTAGTGGTTGTTTTCCCGTGGCAGAACGATTTGCCTTCAGTAATACTATCAAATCATGCAATTAATTCGTCGAAAAAAGAAATTTTTTTTTTTCAAATTTTCAAAATAATAATTTTTCAACTCGAAAACGAGAGAAGCTATCGTTCTTTTATAAGATGTGACGTAATCAGGTACTGCTTGCCGCATGAAATCGATGCTTAAAGCTGAAGAAGCTCGACACCCTAAGTCATAAAGCGGTTCAAACGTGCTTTCGAGTTTCGGTCAAACCTTTCGTAAAACCGGCACTTATTGATTTTACCAAAAAAAAACTGCACAATTATTGTACTACTAAGATAGAATCATTTTACTGCGGGAAAACAACCACTAAAATTTCACGGTGTATATTATCGGTAGTTAGTAGGGTACGACCCCTGTCGCCCTGTATGTACAAAGCTCTGTAGTCTTGATAGCAAATAGAGGACAAGGGTTTTGGGTATTTTATTTGTAAACATTTAGATTAAGTATCGTTCGTAGTTCCACATATAATTGTCATAAGACAAGTCTGAACTATTTTTGATAACTACGTAAAGACTACCTTCATTCCAGTGAATAACGGCTTTGTTAGTCAATGCAGTGATTGTTTCAAATCAATTTAAGTAAGACTAATAAAAATGTCTCATGTACTGCACCAAAAGTGACTGCACAACGTCACACACGAACAACAAATACCCTGCTTCAGCTAAACTGTTAAACGTGCTTTGTATTTGGGATATCCTGTTTAGGTTAAACAATTGTTGTATAAGTGACTCACGTTTAGGATTGTACTGTGGGTACGGCGTATCAGTGAGACGGAAGTCCAGCAGGCGTCCCCTCGTATACAAGGCCAGTAGCGACCGCACAGCGTCTCTCACTCGGGCCCCTTGCGCCGCGACTGCTTCTCGGGCAGTTCAGCTTAAACAACTGCTGTATGAGTGACTCACGTTTAGGATTATACTGTGGGTACGGCGTATCAGTGAGACGGAAGTCCAGCAGCCGTCCCCTCGTATACAAGGCCAGTAGCGACCGCACAGCGTCTCTCACTCGGGCCCCTTGCGCCGCGACTGCTCCTCGGGCGGTTCAGCTAAACAACTGCTGTATGAGTGACTCACGTTTAGGATTATACTGTGGGTACGGCGTATCAGTGAGACGGAAGTCCAGCAGCCGTCCCCTCGTATACAAGGCCAGTAGCGACCGCACAGCGTCTCTCACTCGGGCCCCTTGCGCCGCGACTGCTTCTCGGGCGGTTGCGCCGCGTAGAGACACTGCGCAGTAAGGCCCGCTTTCCGATTGGATCTCTGGAGTTAGGCCCCCGCCGCCGCCCTGCGAAAAGGGTTTAGTCAAGTTTAGTTTAGGCACTCATGAATAAGCCATCGTATTAGAGAAATGCAAATAGTGTTAATGGCTATTCTTTTCGTATTCACAGCCCGCCACGTCCTTGGTATTTTTTTTACGAATAAGTATATAATACTTTCCTGATGTAGTGAAACATGAAGTTGTTTTTCCATACTTGGAAGTATGCAACTTGTAACAAATGTAAGAATTTTGTTCAACAATTTTTTATTTTGTGAAATATGGCTTCTGTCTCATGAAAATGTTTAAAAAGAAATAAAAACCTGTTTTAGGTATGATTTTATTTAATAAAAATTGCTACACGCACTCACACACACACCTAAATAATGCCACTCAATACCGTTGGACATAAACCATTACTCAACTTAACTTTTTTTGACTTTGACTGGCTCGGTGGAACAGTGGTTAGTAACTCAGGTTCAAAACCTACGGTTCCAAGAGTCGTGGGTTCGATTCCCACTCGGGACAAATATTTGTGTGACGAACATCGGTGTTTGTTCCGTGTCTGGGTGTATTATTAAATATATTTAAGTTTATTTGTGTATCAACTGTTGATCCTGATTTCCGTAGCACAAGTGCTTAAGCTACTTACCACGGGATCAGATCAATGTATGTGATGTTGTGTAATATTTATTTATTATTTATTTACTTAGCTCACTTAAGCCCTATAATCCAGTTCACTATGTATCACTTGTGTTTACATTACCTGCGCGGTGCAGGCGAGCGAGAAGGCGTTGAGCGCGTGCGTAACGTGCAGCGTCTCGACGCCCTGCGCCAGCGCGCAGATCGCTTTGACAGCCTGCAGAACTGCCTTGGGCGAGCAGGTCCCCTCTGCGCCCGCCACGCCTATGGCGCGGGACAACTCGCCTTCCAATGTCTCTGGACAAACATCATAAATTAATCATAACACTGACGCTACGGTTATTTGTGACATCAGCATTTGTTACGAGTCTGGGTGTGTTATTCAAATATACACCGTGAAATTTTAGTGGTTGTTTTCCCGTGGCAGAACGATTTGCCTTTAGTAATACTATCGAATCATGCAAATAATTCCTCGAAAAAAAAAATTTTTTTTTTAAGTTTCAAAATAATAATTTTCCAACTCGAAAACGAGAGAAGCTATCGTTCTTTTACAAGATGAGACGTAATCAGGTACTGCTTGCCGCATGAAATCAATGCTTAAAGCTGAAGAAGCTTGATACCCTAAGTCATAAAGTGGTTCGAACGTGCTTTCGAGTTTCGGTTAAACCTTTCGTAAAACCGGCATTTATTGATTTAAACAAAAAATAACTGCACTAATCTATTGTACTACTAAGATAGAATCATTTTACTGCGGGAAAACAACCACTAAAATTTCACGGTGTATTTCTCTGATATCCGTAACACAAGTGTTTAAGCAACGTATTTCGAAAGAACAACATAATAATTTATATAAATTTATCGGTTATAGTGCTACATGAAGATCTACTACAATTGAGAAAAGATGCAATTCTCACCCACTAAAATGGACAGGTTATCAAACGACAGCATAGGCGTAGCGCCCTGCGTGGGTATCAGATCGTCCAGGGACAGATGCGAGTCCCTAGCGTCGTCCCGCTCCGTGCGGGCGAGCGCGCTGTCCCCGCCCTCGTGCAGACACAGCCTTACGTCCTTCTCTAGCCTAACGTATTCCCATACATAGTCGTATTCGCTGTTATTTATTTACATGAAAATCTCACACAATTTTGGCATGATTTGGGAGTCGAATCCAGGACCTACATATCTTTGACCGGCGCTTGCTACCAATAGACCAACTAAATTACCAATAATAGACAAATCCCGTAAGTAAATCATGCCAGGATAACTGTTTTCTTGATTAATCGTTTTTAGTACTAAGTGGAGCTCTGTTATTATCGAAAAAAGATGCAATTCTCACCTACTAAAATGGACAGGTTATCAAACGACAGCATAGGCGTAGCGCCCTGCGTGGGTATCAGATCGTCCAGGGACAGATGCGAGTCCCTAGCGTCGTCGCGCTCCGTGCGGGCGAGCGCGCTGTCCCCGCCCTCGTGCAGACACAGCCTTACGTCCTTCTCTAGCCTAACGCATTCCCGTACGTAGTCGTATTCGCTGAGAGAACTGCCCGCTGTGAGGTACTCTTTTGCACCCCAAACCTGGAAAAATATGGATTATCATGTTTATATCTTACAATAGGTATAAGAAAATCAATATTAAAACTAAGTATACACACTGGAAAGACACCAGCGCTACTTTTTTTTTCAAAATTCGACCGGGGTGGGGGGACGTACTATGGGAGAACGTTGACGGAGGACGGAAAGCTATTTTAAAACCCATTAATACGCGGACAAAGTCGCGGGCGGCCGCTAGTCAAAATTAAATAGACAATACAACCTTCAAGCTTTTGCTTAAGCAAATTGATTATCATTATAAAATGGTAACTATTAGTAAACAGAGCAGTTAGACAATGCAAAAACTTACCCGTAACATATACCCGGACATGTCGTCTCTTATATCTTCTTCAAGGGAACAAACTACAGTTAATATCACATGTTCTACCGTCGATTCCACTGTAAATAAAAATAAATATTAGAAACTCAATACGTAATTAAATTCAGCCATATGAGATAGAGTGCAACTTTCAATCGATAACGCTTAAAAGAAAAGAAAATCTAGAAAATTGATTGTATTCCTTTTGTTCTTGTCCAGTTTGAATGGTAATATTTTTGAACTATCACGCTGGGTGAATATTGGAAATCGAATAACAATTGAAATCTATTATAAAATCGACGAAAATTTAATAATTGAAATAGAAAATTAGATTACCAATCATCATCAGCCCATCCCGGTCCACTGCTGGACATATGCCTCCCCAAATGCACGTCAATTCCGTCTTCTTCGGCTATTACCAATTACCAATAGTAAAAAATTTACCTTGTTGTCAAGTTGACAGTTTTGTGTGTAAAAAAATACACAGCAAACGTTTCTTAACAGTAAAGGCAACTCACCATCGGATGTAAACGTGATCGGCTCGTCGGAGTGCGCGTGGTGGACTAGAATCTTGATGCTGGTGTTAGGCGGGTACTTGCCGCCGGACCGCGCAGCTATCACGTGGCCTGGATTGGTCTTTGCGTCCGTATACACGTATTTTTCTGCAAATATCAGTTAGTTTTTAGTTCATCCTCCGGAGTATTTCGTATAAACACGCTGTACACATACTAAAATACACAAAAACCCAACCCAATTTTCAAGCAACTAATGGCAAGAATAATTAATACCTATTTAGTCTACCGTTTGTCATGTATCCTTACTAATATTACACATGTAACACTGTCTGTTAAGCAATCACGTATAGAGTACTGAACCGATTTAAATGAAATTTGGTACAGATAAAGTCCAGAGCCTGACAAAGGACAGGAGCTACTTTTTAATTTCATATAATACGCTGTTCACATACTAAAATAACCAAAAACATACTTTAATTTTTAGGCAACTAAATGGAAATGGAAAAATAAGTAAAATTAGCCTACCATTTGGCAATGTCTATTTTGTTTCACACGACGTGTGCACGGCTGACACGGTTACTTTACATAAACTTTCTTTATTAAATATACGAGTATTTAATACAACAGTTTACTTACTTCGAACATCAAGGACCATCTTCAAAAATCCCCTATGTTCACTATCAAAATTTCTCGTTCTTACTTTCACTATACAGTCATATAGCTTGTTCTGCAAAGAAAAATATAACTCAAATTAATAAGTAGTTCAGTGGCTATTAGAATCAAGACACAATAAAATACTGTTACACTGTTGTTTTTAAATTGTGTTTTTAAGTGTTTAATTGTGTAATTGTTAGTCGATAAATAAATCATTGTCTTTTGGTGACTTTTGGCGTATCTTGAATTTAACGTACCCCGTTCCCGCAACATTACTATTAATAATAATCCTAGATTGTTTTAAATTGTCAAACATGTAAGGCGGTAAGTACGCAAAATAAATTTCAATTCGATAGCTTTCATCACCATCCAAATCATAAACACAAACTCTCTCTCTCACCCACTTTCTCTTGCTCCGTCGTACCCTCTCTGTCTCTATCTCTCTTTATCTTACTCTCTCGTTTCCTCTCACTCTCTATCTCCCTCTATCTCTCTATATATCTGTCTTATTACTCATTCAACTCACCGTGGTAGACCGCTTGACGGGCGCGGGCGCGCTGGCTATGCTCTTGGGCGGCGGGGACGGCAGCACGGCGCTCTCGCGCTTAGCGACCGTCGCGTACACGGGCGCCTCGCGCATCTCCGTCTCGCCGTACAAGAAGTCCAGGGGGTCGTACTCCTCGTACACGCTGCTGGAGCACTCGCTCTTCCTCTCTCTCTCGTTCCCACTCATATTACTAATCCAACTCACCGTGGTAGACCGCTTGACGGGCGCGGGCGCGCTGGCTATGCTCTTGGGCGGCGGGGACGGCAGCACGGCGCTCTCGCGCTTAGCGACCGTCGCGTACACTGGCGCCTCGCGCATCTCCGTCTCGCCGTACAAAAAGTCCAGGGGGTCGTACTCCTCGTACACGCTGCTGGAGCACTCGCTCTTCCTCTCTCTCTCGTTCCCACTCATATTACTAATCCAACTCACCGTGGTAGACCGCTTGACGGGCGCGGGCGCGCTGGCTATGCTCTTGGGCGGCGGGGACGGCAGCACGGCGCTCTCGCGCTTAGCGACTGTCGCGTACACTGGCGCCTCGCGCATCTCCGTCTCGCCGTACAAGAAGTCCAGGGGGTCGTACTCCTCGTACACGCTGCTGGAGCACTCGCTCTTCCTCTCTCTCTCGTTCCCACTCATATTACTAATCCAACTCACCGTGGTAGACCGCTTGACGGGCGCGGGCGCGCTGGCTATGCTCTTGGGCGGCGGGGACGGCAGCACGGCGCTCTCGCGCTTAGCGACCGTCGCGTACACTGGCGCCTCGCGCATCTCCGTCTCGCCGTACAAAAAGTCCAGGGGGTCGTACTCCTCGTACACGCTGCTGGAGCACTCGCTCGCGACAGCATATTCTGTGGATTTAGGAGTAAGGGAGATACGTTAGCACGTAAGGTTTTCGGGAATGGGAGATGCCAAGTTTCTAATGGGGGGACGGGGAGTTGAGCCAATTCATCTCACGTTGGAGAGAGCTGGGGTCATTTCTGACTTCGATCGAGCTTCAGCTGAATGTGGAAAGGGGAGGAGGTTCCGTCTTTCTTACTATGCTGGTTTAGCAACTTGAAGTGAATCATGGCTTCCAAAGGGAGAATTAGAGGTCTCGGCGTTTGTTTTGCACAGGAATCAATATAATATATTTATGGTATCTTACCAAGGGACGAGAGGGATACAAAAAAAAAGCTAGGGCTGCTACAGCTCTTGGCTCAGTAATTGATTAAATTCAAGGGCACAAATTTGATATTTGTCTGTTTTAGTTTATGCAGTCGTTAATTCCAAACACATCAAAATATACAGCAACCACAAAAAAATCCAATCCAATTGATTAAATCATTTATGTTACAGCACAATAACATCATTGGTAGATATACGACAAAAAAGTGAACTTATGAAATGGGAGATATGTTGTTGAAACAGAAACGATCATTAGGTGTAGAAGTGTTTTTGATATGTGCCACCTACAGAATCTGTTTTTCGTCTTCTTTTAATTAAATAATGTTAACACGCCATACATAGAGTGAAACGGGAAATGAAACATTAATGATAAGTGAGAGATACGTTAACATAAGTAAATGAAATACCGTGAAGTTTTATGAAACACATTTCCCAAATCACATGTAGTATCAGTGCACCAAATTATTTCAAAATCAAAACCAATTTCCAATGCCACTTACTGGAACAACTTTAAAATAGTCACAGATAAAAAAACACATCAAACCTTCAAAGAGACAAACTATGAGTGTTTCCACATGACTGTGATACCTGATGTTAGAGGTTACTTTTTTATATGAACTTAGATTAAATCATTGTAGAGATTCGGTAACTATAAAATCATGAAATTAAAGTAAGAAACATTTCAAAATATCATGATAAAAATGTAACCTTGTGGACCCTTTATACATTTATCCAATCAAAATGTAAGACACTCTCTCTTCCTGACCATCCTGGACTATGATTAAGTAAGAAAATATGGAAGTGCAGGAATATCTTATCACTCAAATGATTGTATCTATGTGTAAAGACAAGTGCAACAACTTTACCGAATCTTATTGCGTTGACTCAGACTATTTGATTTGCACACGACCAGGGGCCTAAAATAGAACTTTCGATAATCTGAATTACAAACATATCAAAAAACACTTGTTTCTTGTATTAAACGTAGCAAATCAGCTTGACATTTCATGAAAGCCAAGTAGTCAAAACAAAGCTTTTCTGAAATCTCAAGCCAATATAAAACTAATCATAACTCTGCCTCTCTCGTTCTACTATTTATACCGAAAGTTCACTTTTAAATAACAAAATAATGAGAGTAATGAAACACAAACCACTCACCGGCGTTACTTTGCTCAGTTAGTAGCGGGTCGAACGCCTCAAGCACACTGACTCTTACGCTACCTGGGCCGCTGTGCGTCTTCTTGGCTCCGAAGTCGATCAGGTTCGTCGATTTGGGCAAACTGCCGATTGTGTCGTTTGATTCGTTTGACTGGAAGATGGCAGAATATTCTTAGATAAAGATATTTATTTACAAAAACATGTGTATGTACATAATACAGCAAAGCATAATATTATGGGTTGGTACAAAAATAAGTTTCAACATGTCTTGCCAACTTTGGCGTGTAAAATTAAGCTTATTAAGCTAAATTAATAGATTGATCGCATTGCAACAGTTACAATACGGAGTTGGTATTAAATCTATGTTAATCTGCTAAAATAATTGAAAACTATTTCAAGAAACAACAAAATAATGCTCATTATAAAATGCAGCATTAGAAAAACATTCAAAATATAAATATATAATTTTAAACTGTCATGGTTACACACATTAGAAAACTGAAAATGAACGGAATATTTACCATGTTCACGCCATGCCATGATCACGGGTCAGTTGACCCGAGGTACAAAACAACATGGTAAAACCCGGAAATTTTCAGTTTTCTAATTCAAAATATCATGCTGCCATTTCTTCTCGCAAGCATTGAGTAAATTAGAGTAAAAAACTAAGACATTAATTGCATAGTTATTATCAGTAGGCATCAGGTACATAATGCACTTATACAATTCGCGGTAAAATGGGTAATTTATCATTACCATATTACATCGACTGAATCGGCCGCACAACACTAGGCGAATAACCAATAGGAATGCCGTAACTATTTAAAATTTCAGTGAGTTTATGAACAATTGATTCAGATCCATGTTGATTTTGATTATCTCACTACTTTTACCTAAGAGTAGGTGTAAACTAAGATTAACTTCTAACTAGGGTTAACTTATATTTATTCGTTGTTTTAATGTTATTTAAAGCTCTAATGTAAATTTAAAATCTGATTAAATTGTATTCATGACCCCGCCTGAATGGGGACTTGAACCACCGGTCTTCCGATAACGCGTAGGGTTAACTTTTCGCATTCCACAATGAGTATTTTTGAGATTTAAATAGATTTCCTTCATTTAGGAAGATTTCTTACAACAACGATAGCAGTATGCTTTAAGCCATACAATACAGATAACCGACTACACAGATTTTTTAAAATCAGAACTAAAATTTAGAAAATATTTTAACGTAAACGAGGACACAAAAGTAAGAACAAATTTTCGTAGCAAGATTTTTCCAAATAAAACACATTTCAAAATTAATTTAATCAACATAATAAGTACAAAAAACTCACCGCTATACTGACTTCGGAGGACTTCCTAGAATTGTTGCTCTCGACGCTATCTCTGCTCGGTTCATTCTTGACCACGGGCACGCTGGTATTGTTATTGTTGTTGTTCGCCGCCTGTGCACGAATCGGCGGGTACGCGTGGACTTGCCCCAGCTGCGGATACAGACTCGCCGGCCGCGGCGGCCGCGATATCATGTTCGTAGTGTTATAGTTGTACGCCGGCGTCTGAGGTTGCGCCGCGGGAGGATACCCAACGTACGGAGCGGGTGACGCCATCCGCGTTTGACTGTACTGCATCGGCTGCCCGTATATCGGCGGACTAGGCATATACTGCTGGTCGGGCGTAGGCATCGGACTTGGAGGGTAATACCCGTAATTCGGCATTGGCATCGGTGAGGGCATCCCGTACGGTGTAGTGGGGTACGGAGGCACGTTTTGGCCGTACGGGGGCTGGTAAGGGTACCCATATTGGGAGTACGGCGGCGGCGGCGCGTACCCCGGCACCTGATTGTATGGGTGGTTGTTCATCGCCGGTGATGGTTCTGGCGTGTTCAGTGTTAGATCTTCTGTTTGTCTGAAAAATAATGCAACTATAATTTGCGCTGTTATCTCTTTGTGATCTATACTTTCCACTTATATAGGTGGTGAGACCAACACAATTAGTCAATGCAAATGAGATTTGGTGAACATGCTATCTATCCACATGCGTGATACTCATCATCTTACTTTATCTAAAAGACACAATTAGCATTAACTCATTGAATTTTTACATCACAATAGATTTAGTAAGGAGAGCGTTTTATCTTAAACAAAATTAAACAATTCATTTTTATCACGGCTACTTATCAGCGCGATATATTTTATCAATAAAAACGCGGATAGCTGTGTACGTTGACACAAATTAAGAACATGGATGTTTATATTTCATCATTTTTGTATCTTATTGAACTGGTATAGTTCTGTATTAGAACTAGAATAGTGTCTCAGGAAATACGTGAAGCCTGTTCACTTGTCAAGTCATATTAGATTGCAGTCTCATCGGAGTATAATAGTGAAGGTTGTTTACACATACACTTGCGCAATGTTGTCCTTCGCAGTGATCTAAGCTTCATTGATAAGGGCTGCCGTGGTTTTGTCGGAAAACATTTTAAGCTAATAATTACGTATCACATAGCTTACTTGTTTATCTGATCTATGTATTCCTTGAGCGAGGCATGGGGGTCCTTAGGGGCGGACTTGGAAGTCGGGCTCGCGAACGATATCAAATCGCTGCTCTCATCTCTTGTGGGACTAGCTCCAGTTGACCTAAATAATTAAAAAGTATTTACACACCTGTTTTTTTAATAAATCCAAAAAAAATTGTTCAGTGAATCCCAATGTCGCGACTCGCATGATACATATTATTAACAACAATGAAGTGCTTATTTTAACAGTGAGGGAAAACATTTTGAGGATTCAAGCACAACTGGATGATTCTGGATTGCATTATTATGATAACGACACTGGTCCGATTCCCGTATTGGCTCCGGAAGTTAGACGACAATCTCTCCATTCTCAATTAGCACACATCCGCTAAACCCATTTGCAGTTAGTAGTATCCCGAATGAATACAGAAAAAATGAGACAAAACGTTTTTTAACTTTTGTCTGTTAATACATTATCAAATTAATGCTGATCATTATCTTAGAGCGTAGAATAAAATATTTCGATGTTTCGAACGACAGTAATTTGGAGATCATTAATTTACCGCCGCTAACAGCCATTCCATAATGAGTTTGACCATTCTACAGCGTACGATTTAACTTTGATGTTTGTAGTTATATCAATGGAGATAACATAGCATTCTCAACTATCATTATTTCAACACAGGGTCGTCACCCTTCCGCGTCCGCCGTCTGAGACCTAATTAGTAATAACACACCATAAACTAAATATTATCAATGTAAATATGTAATGAATTTAACAAAATGCATTATATCTATTCTTCTAGAAACCCTTTTACCCATTAGCCTCTGGCCTCTATATTGCCACCATAATGTGAACCTTAGTGAAAATGATGCAAAAAAGTCAAAACAATGTTTTAACTAATTATTCACTAGCCATTCTCTTCCAAAAACAATGAAAACAGCCTATACATATAGCATCTGATCACACATTCAGAGGGCTGTAATTGAGTCAATCCCATTGACTGATACCCAACATCAAGTCCGTAGGGCAAGTTTTATTTATATGTTCCCACTGCTGGGGCACAAGCCTACCCTTAACTATAGCAATCCAGTCTTATTCAACCTCACTGGTGTTCGCGGGTTGGTGGACCACACAACCTGAAAATTTATTTATGTGACACCTGCACACCTAGTGCACGGTGGACTACACAACTTTAAAACTTCTTCATAGATGTGCAGGTGTTACAATGTTTACCTGGGTGAATCAGCGACACTGGTGCGGCCTCGCGGGGGCTTCCGCGGCGGCGGCGGCAGCGCGGGCGGCGGTCCGTCGGGCTCGTCTCGGCGCCGAGCACTGACGCCGCCGATACACACATTATCTACCAACAAACACTATCAATATGATACACCAATCAACCAATCACACCTGATTTTGATACAGCTTAGATAATATAAGTCAATCAGTATAAATTTATTTGTAAACAACAACATACAATGGACTTCCTTTGTGACATTTTATGAGAATGATCATCTGAAATCATTAACTCTTCTTGCCAGTCCTACATTTGATAAGTCCATGGAGATGAGGCTTCTGTCCGTAGACATGAGCGTGTCTTCCTTTTTTAAATTTAATAAGAGTTCCCAGCAGCACTAAAATTCTACGAAAAGTCAGATGACAGTGTCTAGAAATGTCCTAGATATTTGTTTATTTATTTATATTGTCTCAATTATTTAAACTTTAAACAAAATAGTAATCATCAATAACTTTTTCATAAACACATAATATGGAATAGCATGAAATTACTTATATAACTATGATGGGATTAGTTCATATTCAAAACTTAAGAACATGACATGCAGTGATGTCCTATTTAATTGATTTAATTGATGCTAATGACCTTTCCTTCCTCTTTATTGATATCAAAGTGATACAAACAGTTATGCAGATGTTTACAATTTGTAAGTTCTCATAATAAACTAAAGCAATTGATTATCAATATACTGCAAATAATAAACTATAGTATAGTACATTTAATCCCTTTGCCGATTGATCTACATTGTCCACATTATTCTTATGAAACATCGTGTTCTGAACTTTATACTGAAATATTACCAACATCAGGATTATACTAGGAAAATCAACACCATCCAGGACATATATCATGAAATTGTACCATTTGTTTACATCAATAAATAAATTAAATAAATATAAATATTACACAACATCACATACATTAATCTGATACTGTGGTAAGTAGCTTAAGCACTTGTGTTACGGATATCAGAATCAACAGTGGATACACAAATATACTTAAATATACTTAATACACACCCAGACGAGAATACATGCTTACTATTTGTCTTTTGAAATCAAACTAATTTTACAGATTAACTCATTTTTTATTCTAAACATATTTTTATCTAGCTGCCAATGTTTTCGAGCTTACGAACACTTAATTACTAATTGTTTTTAAAGTGGCAGGAACAAATAGACTGAAAAGTGGTGATTTGTCATCTGTAACATGTTTACTTTAGCTACTTATGAACCTATGTGATTTCAAATTATTTTTTTACTTATGACAGATTCTTTAAAAGCCACAGTTTGCACAACAGATTCCTATTTGTTTAGCCTATAAAATGGCACAGCTGATTTAAACTTCCAAAAGACATTATAAAACTGACAATATTATTGATAATGTCACAAACAACTCATTGCAAGTGGGCAATTCTGATAATAGATTCCATCACATTTTGTTATAAAAATGATAAGTATGTAAAGCACTCAAAACACAATATAGACAATAGAATATGTATGTAGTCATTTCTAAATCTACTGTACACTGCATATGGGGAAATGTGAGTGGTGTAAGGGCTCGGATTTTAACCTTAGATTAGTATATGATAATTTAGTCAACAAAGTCATGTCAATTACCTGCGCCAGATATTTGCTTCTGCCTACGAAACTGCTCCAAAGCTAGACTTTCTAAACTCAAAGCCTGCGCCTTTTCCAAATCCGCTTGAAATTGAAGATCGTACTCTGACATTATCGGACTGCGACGGCCCTCAACAGGCGTCTACAACAGCAGCCAAATGAGCGTGGGAATTAAAACAATAAGAGCACTGTTATAAAATGCACTTAACACGATACAAAAACTTTGGTATTCCATAAACGTTGAACGAAGAGAAATGGATAATGTGTAATATTCCTGCACATTTTACCTATGGTAACCTTCCCGATAGTACAAGCACTGATTACTTCTTAAGACATCACGTTATTTGTATGAATTGTAGCAAAACTCTATTTTATTTTATTATTTTATTGGGTCAATTCGTATGCATCATTCGGGAAAAACAGGTGACTAAATTAAGATGTATGAAGGATGTATGCATCTCTCAAAACATGACATTTCAAATAGCGCACACGCTTATGAGAGAAAGAGATGGAACATTTCAAATGTCATCTCAACGGAGACAATTTTATTTGGTCGCCTTATCTCATAGTGATGTACCACGTTCTAAAAAATAAAATATCGACACTAAGTATTAAAAAAAATGTTTAAAGTAAAAACACAAACATACATTCTGGATGTTGCTATAGTGTGGATATCTTTTTATTTACTTATTTTTATTATAATCGAATATATTGATCGTATTTTCTTGAGTGATTTTAATTTTGACTGTGTTATCTACATCAAAACTGATTTGCCTTTAATAAAATAATTCGCACGTTTAATTTTTTTAGATCTAATCGTCAAAACCTATATTTTGATGCTTTCTTCACATATCACAATAGGTACCAATTTTATAAAGTACCTACATATTCCCTTATTGACTATAATGGTGGCTTGTATACCGGAGCCGCTCTTAGGTGACTGATTTGACACTTTTTATTTTATATTTTGCACTTATCCTTGTTAAGAGGAACATATTTAGCGAATCATAAAAAACTACTTTTAAAAAAAAGACCTTATTTCAAAATGTCAAATGCACCTAATTATCTAATTATTTGTCTTTTATTACCTTAAATAAATATAAATAATAATAAATATTTCACAACATCACATACATTGTTCTGATCCCGTGGTAAGTAGCTTAAGCACTTGTGTTACGGGTATCAGAATCAACAGTGGATACACAAATATACTTAAATATATTTAATAATACACTCCAGACACGGAACAAACACCGATGTTCGTCACACAAATATTTGTCCCGAGTGGGAATCGAACCCACGACTCTTGGAACCGTAGGTAGTAAACCTGGGTCACTAACCACTGTTCCACCGAGCCAGTCAAAACCTTAAATAATTGAATAATAAAAAGAATGTGTAAAATTTTCACTCTGTATTACGCTTTTATAAGGTTACGCCGTTTGACTCGTTTTTATAGTGACAGGTATTTTTTAAAAATAGGATGAAAGATTTAATAAGTATTATATTTTAAAAAGAAATATATTTTTAAACAAGAAACTTCAATTCAATCTTCTGGATGTGAATAAATGTTATGAATAAAAAAATATGTAATTAGACTTTGCTTGGTTATAAGTGGAAATAACTGTTACTTATATGCTTCGGCAATTTTACTGTTGTCCCTCACTAGTGCAGTCAGCTCTCTCTCTCTCTAGTCGTTCCCTCATGTCTGAGGATCGTGGTCAGCATAGGATCCAAGCCTGGAGCGGATAATCTGCCTCCACCGGTTCCTATCCAGCGCGTCCTTCACCACCGTGGAAAGTTTTGAGGACGATGAGTCTTTTACTTGGTCAGTCCATCTTGTTGGTGAGCGACCGCGCGATCGTTTGCCTTCGGTGTTCCCAACAACGATCAGTTTTTCCAGACTTTCATCGCCTCTGCGCACTGTGTGTCCGAAATACGAAAGGATTCGTTGTTGACATATGGTGGACAAGCGGGTTTTTATTTTGAGCTGGGTTAAGATCGATGCATTGGTACGCTTTGCGGTCCAAGGTATTCTCATCATGCGCCTCCAGCACCACATCTCGAAAGCATCGATCCTTTGCCTTTCTCGGGCTAAAATTGTCCACGTTTCTACACCATACAGGAAGATAGGGAATACCAGGGCCCGGATCAATCTGATTTTGGTTTTGATACCGATTCCTCTCTTCTTCCAGATGAGTTTCAAACGGGTCATGGCATCCTTGGCCATCCCAATACGTCTTTTGATCTCGGGGACACAGCTGCCGTCATTACAGATTTGTGAGCCAAGGTAGATATAGTGATCAACGATGTTGATGCCAGGAATGTTGCAGGTGACATTTGTAAGCTTTCCAGCTCGATCCACTATCATTACCTTAGTTTTCGCTCGGTTTACTGCAAGACCAATCTTCAAGACGCTCTCTATTTCAAGTCTCAGAAACAACTCGCTCATATCTTCCATGGATGTTGCAAGGAGAACGGTGTCGTCAGCATATCGTAGGTTAGATAGCCTTTTTCCACCTATAGGAAAACCTTTCTTCCAGTTGTCAATGGTGTTTCGAATGATATACTCTCCATATATGTTGAAAAGTGCAGGCGATAGTATGCAACCCTGCCTCACACCTTTTTTTGTTTGGAACATATTGGAACAGTCAGTACCAATCCTGATAAATGAGCGGTTTTGCGTGTACAGACTCTGAACCAGAGCGACAAGGTGCTCAGGCACACCCATCTTCAGCAACACGCTCCAAAGTTCGTCCCATTTCACGCAGTCAAAGGCTTTTGTATAGTCTATAAAGCATTCAGTCAGCAGTCAGTCTGACATGTGTCAAATCAGTCAACTTAGAGCGGCTCCGGTATAGTACTGTAATCCTCAAAATGAGTTTGCCCGAAACCCAAGAGTTCGTAGAACTAATACAAAGCCGTAGGTACATATTACTAAATTTACATCTACAATAGAAGAGCTGAAGACAAATCGGAATACAAGCTGCATAAACATTAGTACATACAGTGGCGTAACTACAGGGTGGCAAGTCGGCAAAATGCCACGGGCCCCCACCCGGTAGGGGGCCCCAGCCGAAAGGGATCCCCGGTCATAGGAGAATCTCATCTGCCAACCCACATACACATTAAGATTAAAAAAAAGAACGGGGGGTGCACGGGGCCCCAACCGATGAATTTTGCCACGGACTTCAACGGGTATAGTTACGCCACTGAGTACATACCTGAAGCTTCATGTTTTCAACATCAGTAGGTAAGTGAATATGTTACAAAACTATAACCTTTCATCGATTATAAACTTGCAATTTCACATCACTATTGCCTGTCTCCCCTACACAGATAAAAAAACATGAGTTCAGAAATAAACGTTGAAAAACAAAAGACTTTGTTTTACATACGTGTTTGCTGCGGACACCCTTTTATTCAAGACATTCGAATACCTACGCGGAGAGAAATCCCGGCGCAATTTCATTCAGCCTTATTCAATCCGGCTTATCATTGATCCGCCGTTCTACATAACGGCCCTGTTCTAGATAAAGGCTAGCCGTAATGTACGGCGGATCATACCTACAATCCGACTGCGACATGTACACCAAATTAACAAAATAAAATTGGTAACGTCGAGCGAGTACCTACGGAAGTAAATTTTAAAGGAGTAAGTAACTAGGTAGGGAAGTCTATATTCTCAATTTTGCAGTGATATGTGGCAGGGTTTGAACTGGCGACCTCGTGTTTGCACATTTACCCACTCGGCCATCGACGCCTAATAAATATGGACGCTTACTATAATTTACTTTGGTAGGTATAAATAAAAATAAAATAAAAAGGGCGATAACATTATGTAATGCATTTATTTATATATTAATTAGGTATGAAGTATTTATATAATTATTCCTTAAAGTTTATGTAAGCATCTAGACAGTCAGTCATGCACCTATTCATGTAGTAGGTACATTTAAACCCAAAATAATCTGTAAACTTGTTAAAGTTACAGAACTGAAAATCCTTGGCGCCCAAGCAATATAGCTACGCGATATTTACTTTGTGCATCTGAAGAGGTTCTTTTTGCGGGCTCTTTACACGTCCTATAGGTTTGATATCAACGTAGTAATAATACTTTCCAACACCTGAAATGGATAATTTAAAAAAATCATATAACAAAAACAGGTGTGTTTGAATTATTTCCAGACTAGAAATTATTTATTTGCAGACGAGAGAAAGATATTGGTTAAAATTTTGAAATTACCTTACGACGTTCTATTAAAACTCGACCAATCATACGGCTGGTAGATGGACCCTATTCTATTTTACGCTATCTAGTGGATCTTTTATTGCGGAAAATCGTCATTACGTTTGGACTAAGACCTCTTAGTTATACCTGGTAGGTAACCGTCTGAATGTTTCTTTCTCTTTGTGGGTTTCTTCCCTTTGGTCAAGTCGTTTGGCGAAGTGTTGGACGTTGCTTTATTCGTCCGGTTGGTCCGTTTCACTTTAATGGGAGAGGTGTTTCCTGATGTTTTGCTGGCAAACTCTGCGCTGCACTCGTCTTTCCTTTCTGAAGTAGTGGCTTTTGCTATAGGACTCTTACACGGAGAGTGTAAGCTTTTCGACTTCTTAATTTTCCTTTTTCCGCGAACAGGTTTAGGTTTTTTAGCAGGTTTCACCACGGCAGCTTGATATGGTACTCTTACAGGCTTGGCCATCTAAAAATGTAGATAAGACGTCATTAGTAATATCTAGGTTTGTTCTGTAAGTTGACTGTACTCGTTACCTAAATTGCCTACCACTCGTACAGGTGCCGGCTTGGATAATAAAAAACCGATAGTCGTAATAAAAACAGAAGTAAATAGTTAGGTAGGTAAACTTTGTAAGCTCCATTGTCTAATGTTGTCAAATATAAATAATATAATAGTAGTAACTAGGTAGCATGCCTTTGAAAATGATAGAATTAGGAGTTCCTACATAAGTATGAACCAAAATATTTACAACTTGTTCATAGAACCGGTCGTCTGCCTCTTGCCGATCGCAAAAGTCCAAGATTTTGTTGCAGACCGTCCTCAAGTTTTTCAGTTTCAGCTTCTTCTTTTTGCTGACGCCGTAACGGTCTACCTCGTCCAATCGCAGTGTTCTAAAAAGAATAATAAGTGTTATTTATTAATAGGACAATAATAGGCAGATAGGTAGAGCTACGTATGTTAGTAAACTAAGTACAAATATCTATCTATTCAGCGAGCTGGTCGAGATAGAATCCTACCTATGTATTTGATTTTTTTTAGAGCCTAAGAGCATTTGAGAGAACTAACTTTATAACTTTAGGCTTGTTCATGATATCGGCGTCTTTCTCTTCGATATTCATGGCGGTATCCCAAATATTCTTGAAGAGCTGCCTCCGTTCAGCGTAACTGTCTTCTGTAGTCATCAGATGGTCCATAGCTGTATTACGAGAACAACGCAGATTTTACCATTTTTATTGCTTATTGCGTTTTACATATTTACAAGTGATTTTGTTTGTTTCTTGGAATGTTACATGCTTTATCTTTTTAGAACTATTTTATGTGACGTGAGATGTCATGCCAATCCAAGGGGTTTCGATTTATATATTTTTTCTTTCATGTAATTTACTATTTAAGGAGGATTGAGTTAATAAAAAGTATGCATACAACCCAAATAAGGAGTATATTTAGGGGCAGGTGAGGATAAATTGAATGTATAAGTACTACTAGAAGCATAGAATAATCCACTAAATTGTAGAAGCTGGTAGAGTAATAAAATATAAGTTCTAAACTTAAAATAAGCATCACCTTTTAAAAATAAATATCTATTACGAGTTAAATAGCTTACGTGCACGACTTACTCAGAAACGCATCGGAAGCGAAGCAACAAGTCGCTAACGACTTGTCGAGAAGCTCAGTAGGCGGGCGACCCTCACCGAAAAGGTTCCGCCGAGCGGCGCACGCTACTTCGCAACTTCAACAAATTATCCGCGTCAAAGTTCCGGTTTCGAAAACTTCCGAAGCTCAAATTGAAATGTTGAAATGTCGAAGTATGACGCGAATGCACTATGGGTGGCTCTTAGCGAGTATGCCGATGGGAACCTATTCGAGGTGTACCCTAAGTTGCTGGCGAAACTGCTGGTGGAAGAGGACGCAGCGAGGCAAGATGGGGACACCAGTGAGGCTGAGAAGCTGGTGCTGCCCAGCGACCACAATTATAGGCTGCAGAAGTATTTCCTCCTCGTTGGTATGCAAAAGGACTTGGAGATGTGAGTAATTAAAGGCTTATTGGAGACCTACACTTATATGAGAGATCATAAATCAGTTATCACTTACGTAGATACACCCCCTCAGTTTACCGTGTCGTGCTTTGTGGAGCGAGAGAGGGCATTTAACTTTTTAATTAACTTTTTTCAAATATAGCATCAATTGATAAAAAGTACAGTGATGTAACATATGCTGGAGGTGTACTAAATTCATCCGTACAGTGGGGCTACCATGAGTTTAAAACTTACGCGCTCGATATCGACTACGTAAATATGTCTATGAAAAACATGTACAGCGGCGCCTGGTGGTTACGCGAAGAACTACAATCGGCCATATGAAAAAAACAACTCGATAGGTTTTTAACGTACGTAAGTTTACGATAGCCAACTCATGGTAGGCCCTCAGATCCCCTATAAAAAGCCACTACATATATTTAATCCCGCTATCTAGTTACATATAAAATATTTACGTCAGAAAAAATGGTTTGCTCTCCGGGGCCCCTCAGGACGAGAGAATAGAATAGAATAATTGTTTATTTACATTATGCCTTATAGAATCTTATCTATAATCATATTTAAATCTAAATACTCATAGGTATATAAATTACGTAGCATACAACGTAATTTAAATATCAGTATATTTTTCTTTTGCTGAATTTGAAAAGAAAATTGAATACCTCAATCATACCTCATCAATCTACTTACGCATAATAAGCTTTCGTTGTTACGGTTTAATGTAATTGAAAAGCACAAGGACGCATCGCATATATGGAGCAGCGAGTCCGGGCGTGTGTGTGACCATGACCCACCGCGCTGTGCATAAGTCTTTCATTGTAGCATCTAAAATAGGAACACGTGGATTACGTGATTTCCCTGCAATATGTTACCGATTTAGGTACCTGCTACGCTTGCGCTTCAGGCAACTGTAAGCCAGTATATAAAGACGTGTTAAATAAATAAGAAAAATACATATTCAACAGTAAATGATAATGTCAGGTATATAAGTAGCTAGCATTTGGGCAGGCCTATGTCCTGGAGTGGACTGCGATGGGCTGATAATAGGGTATTTTATCTGAATTCGTAATCATCTTCAGTACAATTAATCTCATTTAGTAGTCTGGTGTATTTGTTCACAATTTATAGATATAGTAATGTTGCGGGAACGAAGAATTTACGTTAAATTCAAGATACGCCAAAAAGTCACCCAAAGACAATGATTTATTTATCGACTAACAATTACACAATTAAACACTTAAAAAACACAATTAAAAACACTTAGTTACAACACTTAACACGGAACACTACATTACACTAAAGCACTGAATCACACTAAAACACTGAATTTCACTGATACTATTCGCAGGTAACGCACAAGATCACTTCTAGTTCGCAGGAGACTGATTCGCTTCGCTTTCCAAATCGGAACTGTCCCGTCGCGTCGTACCTCCCGCTTTTATACCCAGAGACGCAGCTCTTCGCGTGGCGTCGAGAATATTCTCGCGGGGAACGAAATTTCTAGAACTCGCTGGAGCTCGCTCCGACCGACCAGAGTGTGTGACGTAGTATCGTGCAAGCGAATATAGACCTTATCCATACGACGATAAGACTAATTTCGCTTGCACGGTCTCTCAAGGTCGTAATATTATTATTACTTTAGAACACTCTAGAGCTCGCTACAACCTACCAGAGTGTGTAGCGTAGTATCGTGCAAGCGAATATAGACCTTATCCATACGACGATAAGACTAATTCCGCTTGCACGGTCTCTCGTGGTCGTAACATTATCCCCCTCTTAGTCATGCTCGTCCCGAGCATCATTTGACCCATGGTAACGAGCCAATCGATCAATGTGAACAATTTTCGGCTTGCCTCTTGTCCCTTGTTTGATCCGATAGGTTAAGTCGTTCAGCCTAGTGATGATCTTGTATGGTCCTTCCCACCTTGGCTGGAACTTCGGTGATTTGCCCTTCTTCCTGAGTGGGTTGTGTAACCAAACCAGACTCCCTTCATCGAAACCGTCGGTGTTGGCTTTGCGGTCGTAACGGGTTTTCATTCTTTCGCTGGATTTTAGACTGCAGTCTCTGACGAGAGCATGTACTTCATCCAGGCGCTTCTGTAGGTCAGCCGCATATTCGGTTACTGGTTTCGGAGCTTCTGGCGGTGTCCCAGTCAACGCGTCTACCGGAAGCCGCATTTCTCGACCGAAGTTTACCATTGCTGGGGTTGCGCTGGTGCTATCGTGGATCGCAGATCGGTAGGACAGCAAGAAAAGCGGTATGTACTGGTCCCAGTCTCGTTGATGCTCGTCCACAACTTTGGCCAAGTGGTTTTCCAACGTTTGGTTGAATCTCTCGACCATGCCATCGGATTGCGGGTGTGCTGGTGTAGTACGGGTCTTATGCATACCCTGTAACAGTTGACAGACCTCCTGGAACAGTGCTGACTCAAAGTTTCTTCCTTGGTCTGAATGTATCTCAAGAGGCACACCAAATCGGCAAATTACCTCGTGGACTAACTTCTTGGCGACCGTCTTTGCTTCTTGATTAGGCGTAGCGAAGACTTCAGGCCACTTAGTGAAGTAATCTTGGACCACAATGATGTACTTGTTTCCCTCATCGGATTCTGGAAAGGGGCCAGCTACATCTACTGCGATTCTTTCCCATGGAGCGCCGACGTTGTACAGCTTGAGTTTGCCCTTACTTCTGGTTTGTGGGCCCTTTACTGATGCGCAAGACGTACATTTCTTGCACCAGTCTTCGACGTCCTCCCGACAGTGTATCCAGTAGAACCTCTGTCTCAGCTTCTCTAGGGTCTTCTTCACGCCCAAATGTCCCCCGGATACCCCATCGTGTATGTACCTCAGTAAGGAAGCAACTTGTTTACGGGGTACAATTAGCTGTAGTGTTGTTTGATCCCCTTTTGGTGTTTCCCATTTCCTGAACAGTACTCCATCCTTAATTTCCAAACTGTCCCATTGTGCCCAGTAACTTTTCGTGATGGGGCTTGATGATGCTACATGGCTCCAAGAAGGTTTTTGACCTACTTCTTTCCATTCAAATATTTTCCTCAGGTCACTATCCTCTTTTTGCGCCTTTTTGATAGCGTCTTCGCTCCATTCATTATCAAGTCCCTGGGTGGTAATCGTCCGGACTTCTTCTTTAGTCTCCGTCTTAGAACAATGACTGCAGGCCACAGGACAAGGTCTCCTTGACAGGGCATCGGCATTCAAATGCGTTCTACCACTCCGATGTTCTGTTGTGAAGTTGTACTCCTGTAGTTGCTCTAGCCACCGCGCCACTTGTCCTTCAGGGTTCTTAAACTGCAAGAGCCATTTTAACGCAGCATGATCTGTCCGTAGGGTAAACTGTCTTCCAACGAGGTACTTGTTGAAATGCTGTAGAGTCTTCACTACTGCCAACAGTTCCTTACGAGTCACACAGTAGTTCCTTTCAGGTTTTGAAAGTGACTTACTGAAATAGGCGATCACCACTTCCCGTTCACCTTGCTCTTGCGACAGAACTCCGCCTATGCCAGTATTGCTGGCATCGGTGTCCACGATAAACCTTCCTTCTCTGTTCGGGTAGCCAAGTATAGGACTGGTGCAGAGGTGTTCTTTTAATCTGACGAAGGCTTGATCACATTCCGAGTCCCAGGCGAATACTCGTTTATCTTCCGTGAGCCGATGAAGAGGTTTCGCTATATCAGAGAAGTTCTTTACAAAGCGCCGGTAGTATGCGCATAAACCCAAAAATGATCTTACGTCGGTCTTGTTAACTGGTATAGGCCATTCTTGAACAGCTTTTATCTTCTCTGGGTCTGTCTTTACACCTTTCGATGAAATAATGTGGCCTAAGTAGGCGACTTCCTCCTTGAAAAACGTGCATTTCTTTGGGCTGAGTCTCAAGTTTGCTTCTCGTATTCTGGTGAAAACCTTCCTCAGGTTACTGACATGCTCTGTGAAATTTCGACCCATGACAATGATGTCATCCAGATAGACCAGGCATGCATCACCCAGAAGTCCAACCAGTACCCTTTCCATCAACCGCTCGAATGTCGCCGGAGCGTTGCAAAGACCAAAGGGCATCACGTTGAACTGCCACAATCCATTCCTAGTTCCGGTCGTAAATGCCGTCTTCTCCTTGTCTTCTGGATGGATGTCAACTTGCCAGTACCCACTCTTAAGGTCCACTGTTGAGAACCACTTCATGCCGCTCAACATGTCCAGTGTGTCGTCTATACGGGGCAGAGGGTAGCTGTCCTTCTTCGTTGCATTATTCAACAAACGGTAGTCCACACAAAACCTGGTGCTGCCGTCCTTCTTCTTTACCAGGACTACTGGCGAAGACCACGGGCTTGTTGAAGGTTCTATGATGCGGTTCTTCTGCATCTCAGCAACCATGTCTGCTACCTCCTTCTCTTTGGCAAATGGAAGGCGTCTAGGCCGCTGCTTTATTGGTGGCGCGTCTCCCGTGTCTATTCTGTGTTTAACGAGACCTGTCCTTCCCAAATCATGGTCACCCTTCGAAAATATGTCGTTGAAATCTAGCAATAACCTTTTAGCTTGCTCAAGTTCCCGCTCAGATAGCTTGTCCTTACAATTTGCTAGGAGCGGCGTGACGTCATCTCGTTGACAGGATTCCGGTTCCCGGGCCCTTTTCAGCCTTCTGATGGATTGACCTGCATCGCACCGTCCGATGACACAATTTCTTCGTAGCTGCACTTCATCTCCGCTAAGATTGATGACTCGCACCAGCGCTCCTTTTCCGGTCATTGCCAGAGTTCTTGCTGTGATCCAACTCGGATGGTCGCCGCAGTTTTCTATGACGACGCTTCGCCCTTGACACACGGTGTACGGGAATCTAACTTTGACCAGAGTTTCAGATCTCGGCGGTAGGGTTGTATTTTTCAGGCAGTAAACTGCGCATGATCTCGCTCCCTCTAGGAATACTTCCTGTTCGGGGAAACTAAGTACTCCTTTAGCGACGTCTACCACACACTTATGGTCTCTCAAAAAGTCTAATCCGATGATGCAGTCGTCCGTGATGTCTGCTATGAGAACGCCGTATTCAAAGGTCTGTTCTCCAATGGTTATCTTCGCCATAGTCTCACCGAAGACGGTAACTGGCTGGCCTGTTGCGGTTTGAAGCTGAACGGATGGTCTCTGATTCCACATAATAGTCCTTTTCAATAGCTCCGGACGCACTATTGTTCTTGAAGCACCGGTGTCAATAGTAAAATGACACGTTACGCTGTTCAACTCTCCAACCACAGTAAGATTGTTCCCATTACCAATCTGTGAAACAGTGACGGTAGGGGCTCGATGTTGGCCAGCCAGCGCCCGCCCCATGGCCCTGGCTCCTGACAGCTCTTCTGCGTCCACCTGTGTAGAGGACGCTACTGTCGTTCTATGCGGCCATCTTTGCCTGGGGCAACTACTCCGAATATGACCCCTCTCGCCGCAGCCATAGCAAATCGGACCCAAAGAAGGTTTTTCCTTCACCACAACCTCCCGAAGTCGTTGAGTTCTAGCGTCTTGACGCACGGCTTCCACCTCCAAAGCATGGGCTAGAGCTTCCTGTAAGGTCTGATGATGGCTCAGTTTCACGGTGTGTCTGACGTCTGCGTCTCTAATTCCATCACAGAAAGCTTGCGGGATCATTGATTCCACCATTGTCGGGCATGACACGTATGCACGTCTGACAAGCCTTTCGATTTCCGTTGCCCATTGCTGCAGACTCTCACCAGGCTTCTGCTGTCGATCGCGGAGTTGTGCTCTATATGCGTGTTCTAGGTGTTTGTCGCTGTACCTGCCCTCTAGTGCTCTTTGGAGAGCACCTAAAGTTCTGTTATCCGAAGGCAGGTTTTCCAACGTGAGCAGGGCATCTCCACGAAGAGCCAGAGTCAGAGCTATCAAGGACTCTTCCTCGTTCCACCCCTTTCCTTTAGCCACCGTCTCGAACTGATACCAAAATGCTGCCCAAGACGTCGTTCCATCGAAGTGGGGTACTTCGATTTTCGGAGAATCCGACACTACCGTAGCACCCCGGGTCCCCACTCTTGCCATCTTGGTATGCAGTTGTCGCATCTCAGCATCCACCTGACTCAGACGATCCTCGTGTTGGGTGAATCGGTCTTCATGTTGGATGAATCGATCTTCATGTTGGGTGAATCGATCTTCATGTTGGATGAGTCGATCTTCGTGTTGGGTGAGTCGATCTTCGTGTTGGGTCTTGACGCTTAGCACATCATCTTTGAGAGCATCAATCTGCTTTTCTAATACTTCGTGCTTCTTCTCAATAGCCCCCAACAAACTCTTGCTTAGCTCTTCCTGGCGAAGGTCTTGCTTTTCCTGGCGAAGGGCTTGTTCTTCCCTCAGTTTAGCGAATTGCTCCTCCTGGCGACGGGCTTGCTCCTCCTGGCGACGGGCTTGTGTCTGCAGCATTTTAAATAAGTCTGCAAGCTCCACAGGCCCAATTGATGTTTGAATTGATCCCTCCGTTGAAGTGCCTTCACCCTCATGCAGGGCCGCGGTTTGACTCCTTGTTACTCGACCCTCACTGTCTTCTCGTGGTGTAAGAGGCATCTTGAATCCCACTTCTGACACCAATTGTTGCGGGAACGGGGTACGTTAAATTCAAGATACGCCAAAAGTCACCAAAAGACAATGATTTATTTATCGACTAACAATTACACAATTAAACACTTAAAAAACACAATTAAAAACACTTAATTACAACACTTAACACGGAACACTAAATTACACTAAAGCACTGAATCACACTAAAACACTGAATTTCACTGATACTATTCGCAGGTAACGCACTCGATCACTTCTAGTTCGCAGGAGACTGATTCGCTTCGCTTTCCAAATCGGAACTGTCCCGTCGCGTCGTACATCCCGCTTTTATACCCAGAGACGCAGCTCTTCGCGTGGCGTCGAGAATATTCTCGCGGGGATCGAAATTTCTAGAACTCGCTGGAGCTCGCTCCGACCGACCAGAGTGTGTGACGTAGTATCGTGCAAGCGAATATAGACCTTATCCATACGACGATAAGACTAATTTCGCTTGCACGGTCTCTCAAGGTCGTAATATTATTATTACTTTAGAACACTCTAGAGCTCGCTACAACCTACCAGAGTGTGTAGCGTAGTATCGATGCAAGCGAATATAGACCTTATCCATACGACGATAAGACTAATTCCGCTTGCACGGTCTCTCGTGGTCGTAACAGTAAGAAGTATGTATAAATATAGTCTACGAAAATATGGTCTACGATCATCTAGGACATCAGTTTAAAATTATACATATACATGCATATGTATAATTTTAAACTGTTCCCTAAATCTTCTGATTATTCATTCATGACTATGAGCTAATTCAAGTTAGTTTGTACTGAATACATACGGCTATTAACATAATGCCATAAATACTTTTTATTTGTAAAATAACCAAAAAGGTTGTATGTTATTGTATGTACACTGGCTTCAGAACAGGTATAAATAACATGACGTACTTAAATCAAACAGTTCCAAAATGTCACCTTACGTAAAAAGAAAATTGTGAAGTTCGTAAAAAAATCCGATTAGTTTGTTACTTAATAGTTTATTTTTAGTTACCTTCTATACTGTAGTACAAAAATACACGCAACAAATACTGTTTCAGTGAAGCATGGGAACGTTTATGATTTTGTGATAAATTTATGTTGTGTGTCTTCAATAAAATGGCTCTCAGATAAATGGAGAATAGTATGCTCATAAATGAACGATATAATGCAATAAAATCGTAAGTCTTATGCTTCAATTCCTACTCCTAAACCTAATCCTAAACCTAAAGTTTTGATGAAGGATAATACTTAATGTAATGTAAATAGCTTAGCTAAAAGAAGGAGCGAGAGCTTTGCACTGTGTCTCTACCCACCGACTAATGTATTCTTCAAACTAATAAAACTCATACTGTCCTTACAAACAATATTATAAGAAAATAACTTCACAAAGTTGTAACTTAAAAACAATTTCCACTGTTCAACGTGAAATCATGTATGCCCATGCAAAAGTAGACACTGTCATCTTCCGCATTATCCCGCAGCGAGGAAGACGGCAGCAGGGTCAAGAAGCCCATGGAGGAGCAGCCCGAGGAGTGGGCGCCGTGGAGCCTGGTGGTGCCGACCAAGAACCCCAACGCGCCGCCGCCAGTTGCCGTCAAAACCGCTCCAGGACCTGCTTGGGACATCGGACAGGTGCCTTCACTTTACAGCCGTAGTCGTAGAGTTATTATTAGGAGTGAGAGCCATCCGCTACCCCGCAATGATGACGACCCCTGTTCCCAGTAGTCTTACCAGTAGTACTAATGGGAATTTTCTTCCCAATAGACTTACTTATAGTAGGACTTTGCGGTTGTTATATTAGGGCCAATTTTTCCCAGTAGTACTACTATAACACATAGACCTCGGAGTTTACAGACATACCAAAAATAGATATTGTATGAGTCCTGATGATTTTGATCAAATATATAAAAACATGTCGGCTGTCCCCCCCATAATCGAATTTTTCTAAGAAGTAAGTAGTATATTTGAGCTGAAATACATTAGATATTTTTTCTAATTGCTTTTGCAATTAATACAATACGCCTTTCGGAGTACCAGGGTAGCATGGCTTAGAAGGAAGTAGTTCTATTGGCTACTTGAATGTTTACCTTATTATGGTAAGTAACCCCACTATAGAAAATACACCTCTCAGTACCTACCAAGGTAGCATGGCTTAGAAGGAAGTGCTTCTATAGGCTACTTGATTTTTTATATCCGGTTGCATCCGAAATCTCATAGCAATTTGTGCCTCTTGATTTGATAGATATAAAGTGACAAGATGTCAAGGAAAATGTTTTATAATATTTCATAGTCAAATGCAATAAAGAGGATAAATACATATTTATAAGGAATATCTTTAGGTATTTAGGTCTACATTATAATATTGTTTTGTTTTACTGGTAAGTCTACTGGGAACAAATTTCCCAATAGACCTTTCCTAAGAACATTCCCATTAGTACTACTGGTAAGACTACTGGGTAAGACTACTGGGAATAGGGGATTACGAGGCTACTCCAAGCCATCATCGTAAGTCAGATAGGAAAAAAAGAGTTATTATAAGTTGGAAGATAGTAGCAGGGTCCAGAAGCTCATGGAAGAGCAGACCGAGCAGCGGGCGTCGTGAAGTTTACACCTATAGACTAGTCGTCGAATAAGTTGTAAGATAGTTATGATAGAGGTGGGTGAGGAGATGACGACTATAATCTATGACTAGGGATGAGGGGCGGACCGTCACTTCCTGGGATTCTGGGCCAACGAATGGAGGCCTATCTAATTAACCACTTACTCAAGCTTCGGACTCACGCATATCGGCAATCCAAACTTATTCTTGTAAATTGGAAAACTGAATCTGTCCGGGATATTTACCATGTTGTTTTGTTTTCTAATGTGTTCAGGTAACCATGACAATTATTCTTGTAAATTGTTTTGTAGCTGTAGTGTGTTATTGTTTTATTTTCTTTATTTTTCAAAAATAAATTTCATTTCATTATTTATGACGGGATTGACATCAGCACTTGGGGGCCCTGGGCTGCAGCCCAAATGGGCTATATGGACGATTCACCCCTGCTAGGGATGCTTCTATGACGTTACTTGCCGCAGTCATGCGACTGCACTTTTGAGATTGGGCATAGACCGTGCTTAGTGTTTTAAACGTATCGAGCACCTTAACTTGAAGGATATGTCGTGTGCGATATGCACCATGCAGGTTAGCCGCGAGAGGCGCTGATTCCCATATAATTACAAATTCAGATTTATGCGCTCAATGTAAGCTTCTTTTTGTCGAAGAGGAAATCTTCTGCAAAATACCAGACTCCTTGAAGAGTATGTCGTGGCAAGAGTCGTATCTGCGCTTGTTGTGGGAACTCAGGGTCCTCTAACGACCGCGCCACTTTTCATGCGTGCGGCTCATTTTGGCTCATCTCCCTTAAAGGCGGTCTCTATCTCTTTATCACAGAAAAGTACTTTATCGTGGTATCCTTTGTGCAGGTCCTAAACGCGGCTCGCCTGCTCTGCAAGCCGCCCATGGACGTGAGTTTCGTGGACGAACAGGAGATGCGATGCGTCTACTCACTCATCTACGATGTCTTCAGATGTGAGTGGTGGAAATCTGTTTATTTTTCTGACGCTTTTTCTACTGTCTGTTTTGCAGGTTCCAGAATGTATAGTACCTTACCTACTAAATATTTTAATGCTGCTATCTTATGTTCCTCTTACATATCTCATGTTCTTATAATCACTAATTTCTATACTGTGCCTTTCTCTCTGAGTTTCTCTGTTGAAAAACTTTTGAATAGTGTTAGTACATTACCCGAACGCGTTGTTGCCAACTTTGTGACTATAAAATAAGGCGCGTCGGTATGACCAGAGGTTATGAAGCTTTTTAGCACCCTTCAAAAGTGTATCCCATTTTACGCAGCACATAAGTAGAACCACGCAATTTAACCACATCACGACGAAGTCCACAGACGAAAGATAATAAAAAGTTGTAAAGAGATTTACGATGAAACTTTGTTTTCATTTTTACTGCCACCGCGAGTTGTAAATCAGTGAACAGCAAGGTGATTTGTGAAATAATAAACGTTTAGAAAAATAGAAACCCGAATGACATTTTACAAGGAGTAAAGTGGTCACGAAACTCCTCGTGGGTGTTTGTATTAGGGTTACCTCAAATATAAGGCGTCCGACCGATTTCAGCCATGGCGGCCGATCTCAACTGAGATCAGCCAAGTGCGCAGGGCATATTATAGTGTACAAGTGTGCGCTCAAACACAAGTGCACTCTCTATTCCCTTACTCTCATAATTCGGTGAGACGGCAATCCGACATGACCGATGAGAGATCAGGCGCAGAACCACCGGCTTAACGTGTTTTCCGAGGCACGGGCGTTCAACCGTCAACTACCTAACTCCGGGCTGAGTAATTTCATTACAGAAAAACTCACACAAATTTTGCCTTACGCAGCGCTTGCTACCAATAGACCAACGAGGCAGTAAATCAAAGTCAAATATATCTAATAATAATGATATCGAATTGACTTCTTTAACAGCAACCTCAGTGGAGATTAGAACTCAGATGTAGGTACTTTCTTTTACCCCCACCCTCATAGTATGGCTAACGATAATCCGACAAGACCTATTAGATCAGGCACAGGGAGCAAAGGTATGAGCTCGTTATGACTAATGACTCTATCTACATAAAAAGTATGACATCCGTTTGATGCGAAAAGCCAGCCTGTGAACTCCTAGCTTGAAAAATATTTCGTAACTTCTACTGTTGCCTGATGTTGCGGCTACGTAATCGGTTCGGTCCGTTTGGTTACGGCGAATATTTGTCCAGACAGAGGTGCAAAATGAAAAACTTCGCCCTAAGCGTGAGGCAACTTGACTGACGATTTTATGGCGATCTATAATAACAGATCACATATCATCCCACAGATGCTACACAACCCTAAAAGCTACTGCGTATAATGCAACCGAACCAGCTGTAAATTACATCACGCCACGTTGGGGCGGGCTTACGGCTGTTGTGAGCGCTATTTAACTTTTATCGCGCTGCCTACACGATTATGTCGCGATAATGTTCGCACTGCAATTTACAAACTAGTTCCTTTAACTGTTGTTCCAAGTTCGTTTGTGCAAACTGGGTAGGTATAAAGAGATCTTATGTTTTTGTAAGAAAGTGAAAAAAAAATGAGATCCTTTTGAAGGACTCTATACTGTAAGTGCAACGGATATAAGTGTGTATGAATTGAAAGGAGTAAAACTCAAATTAACCAATTTCCTACAATATCTAGACTACGAAGATACCGATACATTGACGCCAAATAGATAAAATTAAAAGAAAGAATAAATTACTCACTTTATTAGCTACACAGTTTTCCGCTCCTCCCCTGCATCAAAATAAACACTGAAACATACATCCTTACACAAATGCATACACACATTTTGACACGCAACAAACACACGCAACTACACATGCACACATATAGCGCCTTAAATTCGTAACACAATTAAGTATGGACATGGTATCGCAAAATATAGTTTGGGAACCTGTGGATAATAAGTTAAAGGAAATTTATACTACATATATACTTTGAATTTAATTATATATTTATTTTATTAATAATGTACATGGTTGATTGATGAAATAATAAAACCGCAGGCTTGCAGGAAAGCTCTTCGCATATGATGGTACAAAATGATAACGAGTCGGAGAACATTTTAAAGAATATTTCTGTTTTCGATCTCGTATAAAATATGTTTCGTATTCAAATCGCAGAGTTTTAAAGTTGAAATGTAGTAACTTTGCCTGTAGCGTGGTTACTTTGTCGTTTTTTGCGAAGACATGTGACTCACGAAGCACCTTTTACAATGGAAAAGCTATAAAGAGTATCTTTTCTATACTGTGTGTGACCGCTTTTCGACAGTTCAACACTTCACGTATCCATATGAATATTTTCCTATCACGCGACTTACGTGAGCGTTTTCGCGACTAGCTTATGTAAAATACTGATGCATATGTTTTTGCAGATAAATCCATCTTGGATCAGGCAATGGAAGATATCGAGTTTTTGGTCGACTTTCCACAGGTAAGAACTATACAAATAATTCCTGAATACCACCAACTTGCTCGTCGAATTAGTTATAGACAATGTCCAGTCCACATTACCCAGACTAGTGTATTTGTAACATGCAATAAAGTTACAAGTGCAATTTGAAGGGTACAAATGAAAATCCTAACATTTTTGACAAGTTTCAAGTTGAATTTGATATAACCACATTTTCCAGATAACTTTTCACGGAAGTACTTTCTCGTACTGAATGCGAAACATTTCCGTCTTGAAATTTATGTAACGAGTCAAAACTTTCCAAAGCACTAAATTTAAATTAACATTTCCGTTTAGCGAGGTGCCCTCTGACATTGCCGGTTATTTTTAAAAACCCCCAATATCAAGGTCTTGAACTTGTTCAGTGATTAATGAAGGCCCGACATTTTATTTTCAAGGTTCCACGATTCGACATCATTAACTTTCATAACATTCAGTTAGGGCAGGTTCGACAAGACGTTTGTAAAAAGTAGGGCCCATCTAAATCGCATTATTCCCATTGCACCACTCTCGTGACCGAAGCCATTTCTTTTCCGAATGCGCGTCCTCAGGGCACGAAAATGAGCTTTATATTTACGACAGCTATTTTGGTGAACTGAAAGAATCGGAATCGGCAAATTTCAGGTTTGACAAAGTGGGCTCTATTAATAATGGCACGGGCTAATGCGTTACGGTGTTTCAGTGAGCCACCTCATTCGTAGATGAGAGATAAGCTCGCTACAGCAGCGATTAAAGTTTCGACCGTGTTTAATTTGGCCCAGTTACATCCTTCGCCAACATAGTTCAAAAGTTTTCAGTCTTACGGCTGAATTCTGAAACGAAATAAGAATATAATTTAAAGAGGTAGGAACAAGCTAAAATTCAAAGTATGGTGTCATAAATAAATTTGGTCCGTTATAAGGGGACAAAACGTTATCTGATCATCGTTTCCGTATACGGCCGTCAATTGCTAAATTAAAATAAGAGTTCGGCTATTTTTTTATTGCTTTTATTATTTTACTGGTTGACTGGCCAGTATTTTCAAAATTCGGTTCCTGTACTGCCAATAAAACAAAAGCTTTTTTTAGTTCACCGAACACCGTCACGCAGTCTGGCTGTTTTTGATGGAGCTGGCGAGACGTCGCTGGGGGGCCCGACCCAGGAATGAGATCGAGAGGGCGACCCGGCTACTGAACGAAGCTGGACATCCGTTCAAGGACATCGAGAACACCATTTGGGAGCAGAGGGTGCACTTCGCTGCTGCCATTGCGCGGATACGCATCAAGAATAAGGCTTTCTCGTAATGTTTTTATTGTGCTATTCTTCTATCTTTGTGCTATTGAAAAATTTACGCGATTTTTTTCGTATGTAAAATAATTGCCATGTTCAATGCCGTGAAAAAAGATTACTAGAACCACTTTTCTTTCGAAGAATATAGATTACGATAGTAATTTTTTAGGGCCCGTACTTTTAAATATAAGATCATGAAAATACTCACGCATTGTTATTATTTTAAAGACATATGTATAAATACATAATAAGCTTGTGTAGAACCCCAAAGACTGAGAGTCTGACTTGCACTTGACAGGATTTTGTCTGATGGAGCAAATCCTAGGTACTAAAAATAACTTTGCTGAACCTTCTGATGCCAGAAATCTCTTAAATTTCAACAGGTTGTCTGATCTGCTACCGCCCCATTTGAGAGATGAGCGTATGTCGGCCTGCGTCCATAAGAACAGTGTAACTGGATGGGTCAACACTTTCAAAGCGAAGTAAGTAACACATATACATACCTTCAGCTTAGAGGTGAGAGCCATCCGCTCCCCGCAAGTCCCGTGATGATGATGAGGACTCCAAGCCATCATCGTATGTCAGTTGAGAAAAATAAATAAAGGCTGACCTTTATCTGGAACTTCTCTTGATTCTAAATTTGTGATTGTATTAGGCGCATCATTTTAAAATCGTTTTAATTTTGTTTCACAGAAAAGTGGCACAGCTTGTCAAAAGATTACACGAACTAGGATACTCGTATAGTAATTCCAGGCAGCTCTGTTGCGGAGAATACCGTTTTGATCGCGTGTGTCCAAGGTAAGCATTTTTATTGGTTTTTACGTACATTCAGTCGTCAATGTTCGTCCTTGCTTACTCGTGATTTTTCTCCAGATTTATTACGCTCCGCCCACCGGAAAACGTTAGCATCGGACAGTTGGAAATGGTGAAAGAGGGCGTTATCGTGTTACAAGTAAGCAACCTGAAAATTTGTTCTAAAATGACCATCATTCACCATTCTCATAAATGCGGTAAGTATCGGGTACAATGGGACTTAACAAGCACTTTCATCGTTGCAAATAAATAATAGTGATTCTATAAGTAATTCTAGTTCATTTTCATAAGTTCTGAATTAAAGAAGAATTACATACTAACTTACTTTTCTATTATATTTGAGTTCGGTAAATGGAAACATTAGTTTTAATTGTACTTAAGTTTTATTAATTTAACGAGGACATTGTGATATTATGACATAACGTAATAAAACAATTGAAACAAAACAGAAAGGCAAGGAAGAGGTAATAAAAGAAAGAATTTTGAGTATGCTTGACGTTTTCCCCAACATCATATTATAGATAGCCCATAAGACCCATAAAGACTAATTTTAGTGTAATGGAACGCGAAAGTCTAAAATCTTACATATCATATAGATAGCGCATTGCATTTCCTTATCATTATAGATAATAAATTTAACTTATGACAATACTTTGCAAGGAGCGCGAATTCTGCGAAGGCGCGTCCACCCTCTGCCGGGCGTTGCGCGCGAACTCTCTCCGCGGGGTAGTTGCGCAGACGCACGCCTCCTCGCCGCGCTGCTCCGCGTACCTGGCGGCGCAGCTAAAGGAGCTAGCTGCTGTGCTGAAGGCGAAGGCGCCGGCCGCACCCATCACGCCTGAACTGGGGAAGCTCATCGTGTTCGGGGCTGGTGATAAGTATGGGTTTCAATGAGATTCGGTAACAGTTTGTAGTTGCACACATAGAAGTAGCAGCGGCCCGGTCAACACGTGCCCTTTTCACTACTGGTCTTATATTGACCCAACTCGTACTTTGCTGTAATCTGGTAAATAAATACTTATGTTTTAACAAGTTTTCCTATTCCCACTGTGCCGTCAAGGCAAAAAACACGGCACTCGGATGGTGAACAGGCTTACCACTTAGTACGCGATTTGCAAAAGTGGCAGATTAAGACTTCCGTTTCGTGTATGAACTCAGGAAATAAACAAATAAGATATTTGTCCCGGTTATTTACATCTAAACCATGGCTAACCAAACACACAGTCCGTGCTATATTTCCTCCCATCCATTACCACTACGTATCAGCTACGTTGTGTGTGGCTAACAAATAGCCTATCATCCCTTATTCTGTCTCCTCAGAGTGGAGAGCTACGTGTGCGCGCTCCGCTCCCTAGGCATCGAGGCATCCGAGTTGCCGCACTCAGGGGCTCCGGTGCGGGTGATCAGCGAACCGGTGTACAACGACACTCCGGTGGTGGCCAGCGCGCTGGACGGAGTGGTGGCGGTGCTGGCCACGCCGCCCAACTCGTACTCTGCTGTGACGGATCCGATCGATCTGGTCTGCGGAAGAGGCGGTGATTTGACTATGCTTGAGGTGAGTGACATCGTTCCTCTTGTCTGTTAACAAAGTGGGCGGTAGTTTGTTATCGAGATACAATATTTTTGTTAGCAAATAAACAAGTTACATCATTATCATCATCAGCCTATAAGTCTATTCATTGTTGGACGTAGGCTTCCCCATGTTTTCGCCACACTCACTTATTCTTGGCTACTCGCATCCAGTTTCTACAAAAGTTACATGACTTACATAAAGTAATTAGGTATAATAAGTTGGATATTTAAGTGCAATCTGTCTACCCAACGTGACTAACCAATGCGCAGTTCAATAAACAGCCAACAGATAAACTGGGTTTCCTCTCAAATATCGCAATTTAGAATTCGAATCAATAACACAAAGCTATTATAATAGCTACTCATATGAATCATCGCACCACGTATTCTTACAGGTCCTTACAGAGTCGGAAATCGATCCAAGCGGTAAAGCCCGCGTCCAGTCAATACTTGAGGAGCAGAAGAAAACTTTGAAAACTCTTTTGTCCAAACCTCAGGTGGGTATTGTTTAAACAAAGTAACATACCACATATCAGACAATCGAATTGACTTTCGAATTTTTGTGTATTTTGTGTATTTTTTCTAAATCCTACATATGAACTTCTTCATCTGTAATTTAAGTACAAGTAATTTTCTTCGTATCTATATTTCTTTTTCTATCTGACTAACGATGATGGCTCGGAGTAGCCTTGTCATCATCACCGGACTTGCGGGGGAGCGGATGGCTCTCACCCCTAATTAATACAGTCCACAGATCAGAATACCCCCCACACACAGATCAGAGTATCCTTCCTCCCCTTTTCCTTCCCCTTCCGTATCCTTGCTAACAAGGCAAAGTGGCGGCAACGTGGTCCACACACAACCCGTCACGTCACGTTTCCCACAGAGGTGAAAAGTGGATCGCTGGAAGTGATCTCTGCCTACCCCTCTGGGAAGAAGGCGTGATTTTATGTATGTATGTACAGATCAGAAAATCGAATTGGTTTTGAGTAGGTATTTCTTGGAATTCTGATACATGTGAACTTCTTCACCTGGTGGAGTACTTTTCTAAGTGAAGTGAAGTAATTTTCTTGATATCTCCAGATTCAGCTCATCTTGTATGAAACCCATTCGGCTCTGGAGGCCGAGAACGAGGCGCAGGTGACGCGGGCGGTCGCGGAGGCGAATCGGCTGGCGCGCGAGAGGCATGCGCTTCTCAAGAAGAAGCATAGGGATCATCATCATGTTTGTATTCCGATCGACGTTTGTTTTTTCTTTTCACTGGTGCTACTGAATCAGCTTCATGGTATTCGATGTCGTGGCTTAAGCTATTGGCATCCATTTCAGTGGCACTATATTATATTTTGTTTCAAATGTATCTGGCTCGGTGGAACAGTGGTTAGTGACTCAGGTTCATAAGCTGCGGTTCCAAGAGTCGTGGGTTCGATTCCCACTCGGGACATATGATTTGTGTGACGAACATCGGTGTTTGTTCCGTGTCTGGGTGTGTTATTAAATATACCTATTTAAGTTTATTTGTGAATTCACAGTTGATCCTGATTTCCATAACACAAGTGTTTAAGCTACTTACGACGGGATCAGATCAATTTATGTGATGTGTAATATTTATATTTATTTATCTTTTATGTACTGTTTATACCTTTTAATGCTCTGAATAAATTTATTTTCTTTCTATCTTTTTTTTGGTATAGGTAATTGGCCCAATGCCAGTTCTAAGATTCTCAGGGCGGGTCAAAATTTTGTCACAATATCACAGTCAACATTTTCTAAATGCTGACAGATAATTCAACAGAGAAAAACAGATTTTTCATCGTCATCCAAATATCTTAGTGTTAGTTGTAAATTGTTAGAGCTCTCGCTTCGCATAACCACCTCAAAATCTACATTTGTGCATTTTACAGAGCCCCAAAAAAGAAGTCGCAGAAACGGTAGGAACAGATTCATCGACGTCTCTGGAGACAGCGGGCAACCACTTCGACCCGGATAAAGATGACGACGAGTACTCCATCAGCGACGCGTCGCCGACGCGCTCGCGGCCTCGCTCCGGATCACCACCCGTTACCAGGAGAACTAGGTAGCGCATCCAGATTTTGGATTAGATTTCCAGGCAACAAGAGCTAGTCTTGTCTGATAAATCCGAGTTGCTCTTTGGAGATTAGATGTTTGAGTCGACTTTACTACTTACTTAAACTTATTTCAAAAAAGGCATAAACATAATGTTTTTTTTTAAATAAGGCGTTAAGGCGAAGATTAAACTTGTCCAAAAGCAGTAGGTGCTTCTAAGAACTACAAACTTCAAGCAAATTTTTTTGAAGCGCCTCTTGGCACCGATAGATAGATTAATTTGAATTGTTTATTATTTGCGCGAACATTACACATTTGAAATATCTAAAATTAATTTTACGCTTATACTCGCGAGTATTGTTATTCTAAACATGTTATTTAGAGACACAGAGGATTCGTCTTGCCCGTGACCACGAGCGCTGTTAAGAGCTCAAATCTCATTTAAGCTCGCTTAAATATGTACCTAGTGTTCGCGCAAATAATAGACAATACTAATTAATCTATCAAGTTGCAAGATCAAAATGGGCAACAAGGTTGCTTTCACCCGGCTGGTTGCTGTTTCCTAACCACTGAATCCCTGGCTAGTAAACTTTTCGAACCAACAGGCCACCGAGTGGAGAGTCAATTCTAAAGAAGCAGCCGGAGAGCCCGGATGTGGGGTCGCGGCCGGGCACCACGCGCGCGCGCCCCATCCCCGAGGCCCCCGAGGAGGCGTCATCGTACCCCAGGGACCCGGATAAAGACAGCCCGGATATCTTTGTAAGTTGATTATAACTGTGGAAGATCTTTCTTCCCGGCTTAGTAGTCAATTCGCACCAAATTCATTCGCCATTTCATATGAAAGCTGTACTCGTCATAGTAATTTGTAAGATTTCGATATTTGGTGAGAATTACCCTTTGTTTACGAATTTCAGTTACAATTTGCGTCCTAATAGTAGGAGAGCTAGCAAGAATTTTTGGGTAGGTAATTGAGGCAAGCTGAAAACTTGTCATGTACCTCTCCTATTATATCCCAACACGAAACTGCAGACCTGTCTGGTGAGCCAGCTTGAGGTTTGAACTGGCGACCTCTCGCATGGCAAGCAACGACCTTAACCACTCGGCAATCGACTCTTTTTAACCCCCGACGCAAAAGTGGGGTGTTGTTAGTTTTTGAGTAGCAATGTGGTCAGGTTTCAATCTTTGAGTACATATTTGGGCTCTCGGCTAAAACATCACGTTTATAACAGGTACCCGACTGCGACTTATTCGAAATCAAGACTCTACCGAACATCGGCAACGGGTTGGACATCAACTACATCCTAGACAGAGACGGCTGTTACCTCGGGCTCATCCAGAGGAAGGTTGGTACTTAATGCAATTTGTCTTAGATTTGAACAAATTAATTTTATGCGTCAGGTCAATCAATTAAATATTAACAACGGCCGGGCAACTGCCACAAAACATCAACGGTCTAGTTTAAATATCACGTTACTTTTCATGTTTGTCATTGCAAGTCAGCGTGGTATATAAAGTGGGCAATGCTTAGATCATATCATAAATAGCGTCCCGCGCGTCACTAACAGCGATGTTTCATTCCCTTGGTCCACAATATAAACACAATAGTGTCTGCATAACTAGATTTACCTATGAGCAGGATTTGCCTGCATACTAAAAACGTAAATCACACGTTACCGTGTTGTATTCAAGCGCTCTTCTAATGACATAAAGACTCCAGGTGGAGTCAGGGATATGTTTTTGGACTTTCGCGTTCCATTACACTAAATATTGGTCTTTACGGGTCTATTCATACGCGATATTAGGAGTAGCACAAATAGATTGGATTATACATAGATACTTGCTGCCCGACGTTTCGACTGGATTTCACCAATCATGGTCGTGAGCGACCTAATAACGCGTGTAGAGCCATAAAGACTAATATTTAGGGATAAGTTTAACGCAAGATAGTTTAGCGCAGTGGCGTAACTATACCCGTTGAAGTCCGTGGCAAAATTCTTCGAATGGGGCCCCGTGCACACCACGTTCTTTTTTTACCTTAATGTGTATGTGTGTTGGCAGTTGAGATTCTGCTATGACCGGGGGGGGGCCCTTTAGGCTGGGGCCCCCTACCGGGTGGGGGCCCGTGGCATTTTGCCGACTTGCCACCCTGTAGTTACGCCACTGGTTTAGCGCTTTATTTCATCCCATGTTGTGTAACGCAAAAAGTTTCCTCGGATAACGTAAGTGCAAACAGGTACATAAGATAAATACAGAAGGCTAGGCTGACCGCAGGAGATCACCCGGCTAGACGCCAAGTTCATGATCCGTGTGGCGGAGGAGCGCGGGCTGTTCGGCGCCGCCGCGCCGCCGCCCGCGCGCCGCAAGCGCGACGCGCCCGCCACGCCGCGCCGCCGCCGCCAGCAGAAGAAGCAGTCGATGGACGTGAGTGTTTACTGAACCATCCAGGGGCGGATCGTCTATATGGGCTTTTTGGGCAGCTCAGGGCCCCAACGGCATAAGGAGCCCCCAAGAGTCGATGTCCACGGTAGGGTTGCCAGATGGTAACTTATCAAATCCGGGACAATTCTACTAAAACAATGTTGGCTCGTGTTTATAAAAGAAAATATCTTAAATGTCTATACTAAGTACATAATTAACTATAGTTATAATTATAAGATAAAATACTGTGGTAGTTAATTAAACGTTAAACTAATAAGGAAAATAAAGAGCACTTCGCTTAAATTACCAATTTTAAACTTTGGTAGACAATGAATACCTACTAAATGACAAATTGAATAGTAATAAACTAAAAAAAGTTTCCGAAATCCGGGACAATAAGCGCTAATTACTGGACACGGGATAAGAGGCAAAATTCCGGGACAATCCCGGATTTCCCGGCGGTCTGGCAACTCTATGTCCACCCCCCGTCACAAACAGGTTGGAATTGGCAATATACGTATGATATAAAAGCGTGAATAAATTATTAATTAGACAGGCCACTGATCGTTTTAGCCCAGGGCCCTAGGAAGTCACGGTCCGTCCCTGGACGACTCTCTGACGTTTAGATAGAGTACTCGCACTATGCGGTTAGCCGGAATGCGTTCAGCCGTCCGGTTAACAGCAGTGTGCGGTTGAGAAACCGTCGCGATTACAAGAAGGCGTATGAGTAGTAGTAATACTAGTAGTAGTAGTTATAAATTCGGTTGTTGTTAGTATTAAAGAAAGTGATGTAAAGATACTCCTTAGTTTGCAGCAGATCCTTTTTGCGTGCAAAGATTTTTAAGTTCCATTCATAAGATTTTGAATCTTGTCGATAGCTAACTAGTATTGTTCAATCAGTTATCAAACAACATACTAGCTAACTCCACTTTACAGGTGGATCGCGTATCAGCGCCCACGTACGCGTCCCTCTCGCGGTCGTCGCGGCGCGGCAGCGCGCCCGCGTGGCTCGAGACGGAGCAGATCCCGTCGCGCGGCCACGTGTGCAGCCGCCACGTGCGCCGCCAGGCCGCCGCCGCCGCCGTCTCTGCTGCTGCGTGCTCCTGCGATGCTAGACACCGGTCAGTTGTCATTTGTTTTTCAGCCTGCCCGTTCCTCCGTCGCGAGTCACGGTCAGTTGTCAGTACCTAGTCTCACTGTAGTTGAGTGGCTAGAAGCGGAGCAGGTGCCGTCCCGCGGCCACATTTGCAGCCGCCGCCGCCGACGCCGTCTCTGTTGCTTCGTGCTCCTGCGACGCTAGACACCGGTCAGTTGTCATTTTTTTGTCTAGTGTAAGGGGATTGAAGATGCGTCTTCACCACCACCTGCGTCCGCGTAAGCGACACGAAGCCGAGCAGTCGGCTAGGCTGTCTTTGTCATTTGTTTTACAGCCTGCCCGTTCTTGCGACTCGAGTCACGGTCAGTTGTCATTTTTACAGCCTACCTGCCACCCTGAAACCTGCACCACACCTACGAAAAAAATTTTAGGTTGTGTAGTCAACGAACCCGCACTTGGCCAGCATGGTTGACTAAGGCCTTATCGCCCTAGTTTTAGGATACAGCTCGGCTTGTGGCTGTACAAGCGTAGCTGCCGTGATAGACCGCGAGCTGCTACATCATCATCATCATCATCAGCCTGTTCCTGTCCACTGCTGGACATAGGCCTCCGAAAATGCACGCCACTTCTCTCTGTCCTCGGCCACTCGCATCCAGCTCCTACCAGCCGTCCTGCGCAGATCGTCACACCACCTGGCCTGCGGGCGTCCTACACTACGTTTGCCGAGACGCGGTATCCACTCCAGAACTCGTCTACCCCATCGGTCATCGGTTCTACGGCTGATGTGGCAAGCCCACTGCCACTTCCGCTTGCTAATGCGATGAGCTATGTCGATGACTTTGGTTCTTTGACGGATCGCCTCATTTCTGATTCAATCCCGCAGAGAAACACCAAGCATAGCTCTTTCCATAGCCCGCTGAGCGACTTTTTAGTTGTGGAGTCCAGCCGTGCCGTCAGTGTCCACGTTTCGGCTCCATACGTCATAACGGGTAGGACGCACTGACTTTCGTCTTTAGGCTTTGTGGGACAGACGATAAGAAGACTCGGCGTAGTTTCCCAAACCCACAGCCCAACTCAGCTGAATTCTTCTATTCACCTCGTCCTCAAAGTTGTTTCGACCTAACTGCATACTCTGCCCAAGGTACACATATTTTTGAACAACTTCGAGGACTTCGAGGAGCTGCTACATAATTCATCTTTTATAGATGTGAAGGCATGTGTCTCTTAGGGTAGGCCCCACTGCTGCTCCAGCAGTCATCATCGTAGATGATGATGATGATGATGTGAATCATGTGGTTGTTGTCGCAGGCACCAGCAGCGGCGCGCGTCGGCGGACGTGTCGCTGGCGCGGCCGCCGTCGCCGCCGTGCCGCCGGCCCTTCCCGCTCGTCGTGCACGACCTGCGCCTCAAGACCATCGTGCCGCATTACAAAATTATCGTCTAGAACTTACCCTTGTAACTAAAGCTGGGGCCACGCTAGCGGTCGGCCCTAGAACGGGCAGTCTTTGAGCTTCTGTGGTAACTAAACGTCACTAAGTTTCTTTAGGGGTGAGAGCCATCCGCTCCTCCGTTAGTCCGGATATGATGACGAGGCTACTCCAAGCCATCATCGCAAGACAGTTAGTAAAAAAAACTCCGGTTTCTTGGCACTGTGGGCGTAACACACTTAAAAGTCGACGCAACGCCTGAAATCCCTGTTGGGGGTCAAACCCGTGAATGCCGCGGTTTTCCGTTATCATGGCCCCAGCATACCAACACGAACATCGAAATTCTACAATGATTGTATTGCAATATCGTATCTTGATTTTTTCCGATTCGGACTCCCTAAGAGGACATACAAGAACAAAATCTCTTGCTTGTATGTTCTAAAAACAAACTATTAGGTATTCTGAACAATTACAGGTCAAATATTAACTTAAAATTCAGTACCTACTCATCATTGCAGACATGTGTTCATAGGACTAACCTACATATTTAAATCCAAGTGTATCTGTGTTTATTGCATTTAGATGAATCGATTCGTATTACCTGTGAACGATTAAACGATCTCACAAAATAATAGACCAATGCATCAATAGTTTATCGTTAATATTTAGAAAAACGGAAAAAATTCAACTGCCTCACCGCGGCCCGGGGATTCGATCACCCGTCCTTCCGGGAATCGCGCCCAGATGTGCATTACTATCACACCAGACCAGCAGCTATTAATTGAAGCCGTCGAATTCTTCCCGTATATGACCTGTTAGCCACAGGTTTTAAATTTTCAGTTTATCGTTAGTTAACCAAAATGTTTTAGTAGAGCCAAAGTATTTATAATATCACTACTTATAATGTTACTTGTTAAAGCGATACATAATACTTTCTTGTTTGCTAAGCGGTATTTCACTAGCGGTTAAAGTGATGTTTTTTACTATTATGATAATAAATATCGAAGACATTATTTTAGCGGTAAAAAGTTCCTATACATTTTGGTGTTATTATTATAGTATTGCTTTTATAGATGTTATAACTGTTACAAATATTTATAGTTTTAATGGCAATTTTATGCGACCCCCAAAATAAATAATCGAAACAAGAACGCTTTTCATTTAACTTCGAAAATTGGGTTCTTTAACTTTGCCCCACCAAACTACTGATTTCATTTTTCAGTGGGTTGACTTGGTTAAAATACTTTGCCACATTCGTACATTCCCGTTCATTTACCCTTTATAGGGCACTGTGTTATACGTTGACACCACAATTTGAACCTAATTCACTTGACATTAGGTCCAAAACCAATGTCAAATTCCAACATACTGTGTTTGTACCCTTAATAAGACACTGGGAAAATAGTTCCCACCAGATTTTGAACCTTATGTAGTTGTAATACCGGCGAAAACCAATGAAAAAATTCTATATGCTGTATTTGATCAAGGGTTAAGGGTGAAAACACTAAGTAGAAATAAAAATCCCGTTCTGTATAAATAAAACAAACATTTATTGTGTGTGGGGTCCCTAGAGCATGCCGAAGCCCTTGGAGTAGCCGATGGCCTTGAGCAGGCGCTCGCGCAGCCGCTCCGCCGACTCGTACTCGGGCAGCAGCAGCACGTTGAAGCACGTGTGCGCCGTCGGCAGCCGCGCGCAGTCCGGACCGTTGCGCGCGATCACCTAAGACCAAGATAGACGTTACAAGGTGCTAAGCGGTCATCCATCAATGAGGTTTTTCGCGTATAAGTACTCCACTAGATGGCAATACGTAAGTTCGAGGTCCAACTGCAGCGTGATTGGTTATTTTTGACGTGACACTGACAGACATGTCAATATTCACCAATCACGTAGCAGTTAGAACTTATATACGTCTTGCCATGTAGTGGATATCTTATACGCGAACCCCCTCATTATGTAAATTTTTTACCTCTACCCCCACCTTGCCTCAGCTGCCTCAGCTGCCCCCCCCCCGCCCCCTCCCATTCCAAGTAGAATTTTATTCGCTCCACCCATATAGTTAGTATCAAAACGACCACGGAGCATTATCTTAATTTTAATGCAAAACATATTTATTAAAAACAATGTACTCCACAATTTGAAATATGTACTCTCATACTTTCGCTATTAAAACACATAAGCCGTGGTCGTGCTAGGTGGGAACTTCCTAGCACGATCACTATAAATTTTAAGTATTTTTTAAGTTTCGTGCAGTTTTTAGGCAACACAACAAAAACTAACCAGGCTAAAACCCGAAAAATACTACCTCTAGATATACACAGAACCAAATATCCGCTAGATGGCGTCAACTAGACATCAAAACAAAACCGATGGATATCGTTAAAAATCCTGGCAGAGGACACAGTTGTATAACAATTAACAAACAACAAAACAAAATAACTGCAATGTATGGTGTCCATAGCGGGCAGAAACATAACCATTGCCACTAAAATTTGAACCATAAAACCATACCCTAATGTTTAAAACCAATGTAAAACAATGTATTATTTTCTATCCTCTCACTCACCAGCTTGAGATAACTAAGTCCCCCGACGGGCACACGGTCCGACCCGGTGGTGAACTCCAGCAGCTTCCGCTTGTCGTCCAGCGACAGCGAGTGCACCACGCCCCAGAAGTGCTTGATGGTGCGCGACTCCGCCGTGTACCCGCCGTCGTACTCCGTCGACTTCTCCAGCTCGTTGAAGTCGAAGTTCTGGAATATAAATTAAGTGGTATTTAGAAGATACGTCCGAGGTTTTTGTTTGCATTGTGATAGTGATTCTCAATCCAATGACGGCCTATTCGATGGACCGACTTGACTTTATAGCCATGCCAGATCAGCTGGTTTGCTTCGTGGTCAACAATCCATGGAAGTTTTGGCGCTTGCCGCCGGCAAATATAGTCGTTTAAAGTTATGACGTAACATATATTGATATGTTACGTCATAACTTTAAACCATTGACACGATTTGGCTATAAACGTTTTGGGAGCTGGTAATACCAGATGGCGACACTAGTTACATGACGTGGCATGACGGCCTATAGTGCGACAAGGATATTTTGGCGTAGGGCAACAACGCGCCGCCATCTTTTAAGCTTCACTTTTGACTGTCAGTGCTGCTTGTGTTCTTGTCATAAAGCCTATAATTTCCCAACCAAACTAGTCAAAAACATACAACATATTGGAAGACCACAGGATATGGTGAGCTCTTTGTATTATCTTTAGTCTAGCTCATGACTACGAGCGCTGTAAAGAGCTCGAAACGTCGGGTCTCGGTCTCGAAATAATATGTTTAGAATAACAACACACGCGAGTTTAATCCGTAAAATTATAGTAGTAGCAAATAAACAATGCAATACAAACACTGCATCTAATAGGGAATATGCATAAATCTGCAATCTTGAATTTTTCAACAACTTATGAAAAAAGGCTTAAACATATACTAAAATGTGAAATAAATTGAAAATCGGTTCACAAACGAAGGATTTATAAGGGATTAAAGTTAATTTTCTATCTCTTTCTTACAAAACGGAGTTTTTTATGGATCGCGTACGGCCGTAGTGTAATTGTGACGTCATCTGCCATATCGGATCTCTCTGTCCATCCGGGAACTTTAAACAGCTATATCTCGCTTGTCGTTAAAGTAAATTGAAAAAGAGAATTACATTCATATTTCTTCGATACTAAAGATTGATTTCTATAATAAAAAAAAATGTGTGCATATTCCCCATTACTTCAATAGAAGGTACTGTACCTTGCTCCCGCAGACGAGCGTCTCGACCTCCTCGGGGCGGAAGAGCGCGGACAGCGGGCTCTCGTCCGTCACCATGATGAAGCCGCGCCGGAACGCCTTGAACTGCGTCTCCACCGACGTGTTCAGCAGGAAGTCCGAGTATAGATCGATGAATTCCTGTAGTCAAAATTATTGCCGTCAATAAGAATTATTTCTTTAAACATGTTTTAGTACATAACAAATAGATTTTACTCGAGCAACTTGTCAACCAGCTTCCTATTAGTAGTATTTGATTGGCTGACAGAGTAAGGAGGCGAACCTACGTCTATTGGACTATTACGGTTGGCCATAATGGACCAAACCTTATACCGTATTTGTTGGTGATTGGACGGATTTTTATCATCACTTTCAATTGGCAGCACCATCTGGTATTCTAAAGGGCATAACTGCAAAAATCTGCAGGGACGTCTTCAAGATGAAAGGGTACGAAAAATAAGGATAGTACAAATTATTTAAGGAACTATATTTAATTACTCACCCTCTTGTTCTCTTGCGTTACAAATATACTGTCTCCGTCTTTCTTCAAGTCATGGAATATGTTGTTGCCGAACACATCGTTATAGCATATCCTGAACGTCTGGTAGTACACCTCTTCTAAATCATCGCCCGTGTACTCGAGCATATCCCGTAAGCCTCTGTACAAAATCTGGAAATAAGAATAAAGCTCATTGAGACTGCTTTTCGAGAATTAAAAGATATTCATAGCCTTAGCTATTACATTGTCTATATATATTGAATTCAGGTAGTAATTTACATTTAAATACCTAATTTATTGTGGTTGAAATAATATCACATAAAATGTGGACAGTGTGTGTATGTGTGTGTGGAGTGTGTACATAATTCAGCAAAACTACTTACGGGATTCCAGTCTGCTAAATCTTCAAAAGATCCTTTTTTGCCCATAAGTTTTCTATATACAACCATAGGAAAATCAACAGCCAATATAACATTATTGTATATCGCTAAACCGAGTACTATTCCTATTAACGTGAACTGCGCCTCTGTTTCAAAGGACGTAGGGTTGAACCTGGAATTAACGATACAAAAAACATTAATAAAAATATCCCAAAACAAGACAAACATTGTACCACAAAGCTTTAGCACTTATGTTACGGATATCAGAAACAACAATTTAATACACAAATATACCCAGAAATGGACATGGACACTGATGTTCATCACACAAATATTTGTCTCGGTGGGGATCGAACTCACAACTCGCATGCACGAAGGGAGCCAATATGATACTTTTGCTACACTACTGCCTTAGTAGTACAGTCTGTGGGGATATATAAAAGCCTCTGGTCTGCAAAAGGTGGAGTAGAAAATTTTTTGGCGTTATATTGCTTACGTATGGCAGTTTAATAGAAATCCAAGTTTTCGACCTCGGGGGGCGCATGCGCGAGCCGCCATCTTGAATTAAAGGTGCCGAAATTTGTTTTTTTCTAAATAACGTCTAAACAGTTAACTGTATGACTAAAGTGTCTATGAAAAGCATAAAGAAGACAAAATTACTTACATTTCCTTCATACATATTTATTCTGTAAGTCTTATAGGTAAAAGTTTACAAGCGATGGAAAAAAACGAAATTTGTTGATCGTCGATATAGCGATTTCTTTGGCTGCAACATTTAAAAATGTTTATATATCGTTGGTGAAGACGTAGATCTTCTGGTTTTGATGACAGCACTATCGCCACCCCAAAGCAACATCTACCTGCTAAAACCCGGTAGAGACAAAACAGCTGAAAGACTATCTTCGTAGATGTCAATGATATCATTAATTCGAGTGTTTTTTTCAACAAGGGAACAAAATTTCATTTTCCCTTGATTGAAGAGGGCTGATGTGGTATCGCAGCCACTAAACGCGTGTAGAAAAAGAATGTTGTTAATAGCTTCCTTGTATTTAAAACTATTAGTGGAGTATAGTCTTTCAGATGTTTTGCCTCTACCGGGTTTTAGCAGGTAGATGTTGCTTTGGGGTGGTGATAGTGCTGTCATCAAAACCAGAAGATCTACGTCTTCACCAACGATATAAACATTTTTAAATGTTGCAGCCAAAGAAATCGCTGTATCGATGATCAACAAATTTCGTTGTTTTTCCATCGCTTGTAAACTTTTACCTATAAGACTTACAGAATAAATATGTATGAAGGAAATGTAAGTAATTTTGTCTTCTTTATGCTTTTCATAGACACTTTAGTCATACAGTTAACTGTTTAGACGTTATTTAGAAAAAAACGAATTTCGACACCTTTAATTCAAGATGGCGTCTCGCGCATGCGCCCACCGAGGTCGAAAACTTGGATTCTAATTAGGCAGCCATACCCAAGCAATAGGATGCTTAAACCTTTTCTACTCCACCTTTTGCAGAGCAAAAATACCTGCGGACTGGATTATAGTGTCTATAATTCACAAATTTCAACGATTGATTCGGATCTAGCTATTCGCTTCACTGCAAGTCCGATGATCATGTAAAAGCTACGACTCAAGGCTACGACAAGCCATCATCGTAGTTTGTTAAAATCTAAAAAAAATCGGATCTTCTCTAATTTATACAAAAAGGAGTCACTAAACGGGAATACAGCGTTTTGTTGACTACCACTGTCACTCAAAGGGAGAAAAAATGTGGCATTGAGTAACAGCGTTACTAATCGGTATTTTTTTTAACAACGCGTCACCGCGGACACCGCGGGACACCACATGAGTAAGTAGCTATGTAATTTGCTACTCCTAATAACGCGTGTAGACCCATCAAGACTAATATTTAGCGGAGTTAGGAAGCTGACGGTCGGCCCGTGCCTCGGGAAGCACGTTAAGCCGATGGTCCTGCGCCCGATCTCTCATCGGTCGTGTCGGATTGCCATCTCACCGCATTATGAGAGTGAGGAAATAGAGAGTGCACTTGCATTTACGCGCACACATGTGCACTATAATATGTCCTGCGCACTTTTTTGATCTCAATTGAAATCGGTCGCCATAGCCGAAATCGGTCTAGTGCTAAAACCTTCGAGGTATACTAAGTGACTCACCAAACAGTCTGCGAGTCCTGCTGATGCGTGAACATGCCGTAGTCGGGGTTGAAGATGGCCTCGACGATGAGCTGGAAGAACTCCTTGCTCACGCCGCCCTCGTCCACGCCCTGCTCGCCTTCGAACTCCACAACCAGCTGCTTTTTTAGGTCCAGCACCCGCTCCATGGCTACCATCTCCAGCTGATGGGGAAATAGGCAGTGGGTGGTAAGTTACAGGGTTGTAGTAGGTACATTTATTAAATAAAAATACGCAGTCTTGTGTGAGCTTTAGTAAACACAAATCATTATTATAATACCTTAGCCCTTCGCATTCAGAGCGTTGTGTTGTAACCTCTTAATTCTCGTCTTTTTTGGACAAGAGCCACCACGAACTCGACGAGCCCCACGATTTTGAAACAATTCTGACAAAGTTGCCCGTCGCGTTGTTGTTGTTGAGACTGCCCATAAGGATGGGAATTAAGAGGGCAGAGAAAATCTTTCTAAGATGCCTAAATAGGTCCTTAAATACAATGCTGCAGTGCATACGCACTGCGCGCAGCGGTCAAGTGAATGACTGAATAGCTACGGACGTATTGTCGGTACGGATTTGTACGTACAAATACAAGATGACTAATGCAGCGGTTGCGCTGCCGCTGCTTTACAGCGAATCCTTTCGCGAGGGCTCGCAGATACCATAAGGAAGAGAAAGATATAGGAGATCGCTGTAGGAGTGGCAGACTAAAACTGAGAAAGATATAGGAGTGTCACACTACTGCTCACCTCGACCAGCGCGTCGTCGATGAGGTGGTCGCGGCGCACCTTGAGCCGCAGGAAGGGCATGGGCGGCGCCGCGCCCACCACCGCGTGCAGCATCGACACGCGCCGCTCGCTGTGCATCCGGATCCGGTTCACACTAGTATCACTCACCTCGACCAGCGCGTCGTCGATGAGGTGGTCGCGGCGCACCTTGAGCCGCAGGAAGGGCATGGGCGGCGCCGCGCCCACCACCGCGTGCAGCATCGACACGCGCCGCTCGCTGTGCATCCGGATCCGGTTCACACTAGTATCACTCACCTCGACCAGCGCGTCGTCGATGAGGTGGTCGCGGCGCACCTTGAGCCGCAGGAAGGGCATGGGCGGCGCCGCGCCCACCACCGCGTGCAGCATCGACACGCGCCGCTCGCTGTGCATCCGGATCCGGTTCACACTAGTATCACTCACCTCGACCAGCGCGTCGTCGATGAGGTGGTCGCGGCGCACCTTGAGCCGCAGGAAGGGCATGGGCGGCGCCGCGCCCACCACCGCGTGCAGCATCGACACGCGCCGCTCGCTGTGCATCCGGATCCGGTTCACACTAGTATCACTCACCTCGACCAGCGCGTCGTCGATGAGGTGGTCGCGGCGCACCTTGAGCCGCAGGAAGGGCATGGGCGGCGCCGCGCCCACCACCGCGTGCAGCATCGACACGCGCCGCTCGCTGTGCATCCGGATCCGGTTCTCGTAGTACAGCCCTAGCGACTTGCTCGCCGTCGTCAAGATGAACGGGTACTTTAGGAACGTGAACTTCTTACCTGAGGGACGAACGCACAAAGTAAATCAGTAAAAAGAGAAGCCTTGTAGCCGCACGCGTAAGCGTATTGCTGCCGCCGCCCTTACCGATAAAGTAAGAGGGGGGGCTCTGCAGTACTGCAGTTTTACCTTACTCAGTCAAACTGACTAGTTCACCTTACTCAGTCAAACTGACTAGTTCGAGGTTAGCGACAAATAGGAGAAGACGTGTCGCAAATTACATGATAAATTAGAATTATTTTTATTTGTTTTAAACTGTCATGGTTACTTCGGCACTGTTGCGAGCGCCATGATCACGGATGAACAGTGCCGAAATATCGGGAACTTATTAAAACAAAACAACATGGTAAATATCCCGGACTGTTTCAGTTTTCTAATTTTTATTTTTTGTTTTAATGCTATAATGTAGATTTCAAATTTGAAAAAATTCGTATTCATGACCCCGCCCGAACGGGGGGTTCAGAGGGCCTACCATGAGTTGGCTTGGAAAACTTACTTACGTTAAAAACCTATCGAGTTGTTTTTTTCATACGGCCGATTTTAGTTCTTCGTGTAACCACCAGCGGCGCTGTACGAGTTTTTCATAGACATATTTACGTAGGCGATATCGTGTACGTAAGTTTTAAACTCATGGTAGCCCCACTGGTGGGGTTATTATTTCAGCAACACAGGAGAGACCCCCGTTGTGTGATTATAAAAAAACACTGGCAGAAGATTCTGCCGCGTATGTAGCTTCCAACTAAAATGTTACATTTGTAACAAAAACATAGACTCTATATCATAAGCACACAAATACTTTAAGGATCCTTCTCTTCAAATAAAAAATAAAGTCAAATGCCAACTTACCATTATTAATTTCCGTTTTATAATTTGCAAAATCTATTTCCATTTCTATAGTATCACTAAGAGGTTCGTTGTAAAACTCCTCAAATGGCAAGTAAGGCTTTCTCGCGTCTAACACATTTACTTCTAATTCAACAGCTGAAAAAATAAACATTTCCACATTATAGTTATCCGTAAAAACTGGTCAAGCGACTATCGGACTTTGTCAAAAGGTGTTTTATACAGGCACCATTTACAGAACAGAAAAATATTCACTTTTGTGTTTCTTACCTAATGGATCGTCAGGTTGTGAGTGCTTCGAGTTTTTTAACGACGAAATTTGATAAATATGGTCTAAAACATCACCTAATGGGTCTAATTGATTAGCTATTACTATAGGTTCTTCTCGTAACGTGTTCGATTCCATGACTCCCGCTAGCATATTTGCGTAATATAATATCTGAAAATAATATTTTAACATTTATTTAGGTTCATTTTAAACTGTCATGGTTACACACATTAGAATACTGAAACTGTCCGGGATAACAGTGCCTAAATATCGGGATCTCATTAAAACAAAACAACATGGTAAATATCCCGGACAGTTTCAGTTTTCTAATTTATTTAGGTTGATCTGTTTTTACGTCAAAACAAGTCACATGCTTATAAAGGCACAAGGAGAAAAGGAGCATGTATAAATATTAGTCGAACAATTAGACTAGTAGCCAGTGTAACAGTGTATTTTTTTATAGACAACAGTACAATAAAATCTATGATTTTGAAATCAGGATCTACCGAGACTGAATAGAAACTCTTTGGAACAGATTTTAAGAAAATAAGTTTCCAAGCAATAAGCGTGTTTCGGATCGAACCACCCATCAGAAGGCGTGGCTTAAACGTACGGTCGTCCTAAACTGTTCATCGATTTATAATGTCGACCACTATGACAATTTGACGATACTTGTCTTTAACCAATCACAGTTTAGCTGAAGCCTAAGCCACGTCATTTTGTGTTTTGCTCGATTTGAAACACCGTCATTGGTCAAAACATCCTAATTAATATTACAAAAATCGAAAGTAACTTTTACGCAATCACGCATAGAGTACTGAACCGATTTAAATGAAATTTGGTACAGATATAGTCCAAAGCCTTAGAAAGGTCATAGGCTAATTTTTAACCTACTGCACTATAAAAAAGTAATATTTTACTCGTTAAACGTCTACGTCACCGTCAACTGTCGATCTCATATTTGGATCTCACTACCGCTTACCATCAGGTGGAGTGAGGTTAACTTGTAAGCCTATTATAAAAAAAAACATGGACGGAGTCGCGGGCAAAAAGCTAGTTTCAAGTACACAAAAGTATTAGTTACCATCATGAGTATTGTCTATTTTTATTTACGCGAGCACTACACTCTTACCCGTGACCACGAGCGCTGTAAAGAGCTCGAAACGTCGGATCTCTCAATAATGTTCAGAAAAACAATACACGCGAGTTTAATCCGTAAAATGAGTTTTATAAACTAGTGGTGGCGAATTTCATACCGCCAATAAGTACTGATTATTTTTCCATATTTTCTCATTGAAACCTTCCCTGGACTTCGACGAACATTTTAAAACCAAAATTACCTAAATCGGTCCGGGCGTTGTCGAGTTTTGGTCAGACTAACGAACAGCAATTCATTTTTATTTAAATAAGAAGAAGATACCTTCATGAGTTTGGTCGCCATGGTGACGCTCTCGTCGTCCTGCACCTGGAAGTGGCTGGTGTAGTTGGTGGAGATGACCCTGAGCGTGATGAGCTGCTGCAGCGTCTCCAGGATGTGGCGCAGGCTGTCCTTGCAGTGCTGCGCCCACGTGCGCGCGAGCCGGGCTTGCGCTGCGAGGGAAAGGTAAATAAATAAAATATCTGGGACAATTCCACACATGGTCATCTGACCCCAAACTAAGCAGAGCTTGTACTATGGGCGTCAGAGACTGATATACATACATAGATATTTTTAAATATATACTTAAATACATAATCACACCCAGACACGGAACAAACACCGATGTTCATCACACAAATATTTGTCCCGAGTGGGAATCGAACCCACGACTCTTGGAACGGCCAGCCAGGGTCACTAACCACTGTTCCACCGAGCCAGGTATTACTGAGGAAGGAATGTTGACTATGTTTTTTTTTACAATACTTGACACGAAACAATATATCCTTTTTCTTTTAATCAGAATTTTGTTTATTTTGAGAACACGTATTGTGGTCTGTGTCTGAGACAAATGCTGAGCTTTGTTTTCTTATTATTTCGCTATTGTCATGTGGCACTGGATAAATGTTCTTCTATCAGTAATAACAAAACTTTTTCCGAATAAAACAGGCAAAAATGTTTTTTGCAGCAAGCGAGTAGAATTTTGATGGAGCTGATTTGAATAAATAAATATCAATATGAAGCCTTTTGCTACGACACATATTTGCTGCAACATCGATTTATAATTCTCCATTTACTTCTAGATTTTTATCCACATGGATATGCCACACTCAGTCGTGGCTTTATAGTCGACTGTTCCAACATACTACAGCTTACCTTTAACGGGTAGATTCTCCGCAGCATGACACAGTGCAGGCAGAGCTATCTCCAAGTAGTCGCTGCAGCCCAGGTCCGGCACCTCGAAGGCGATCACGAAGCAGTTCACCGCGTCCTCCATGCTCATCTTCTGCGTTATCCTCAGGTCGATCTCCAAGTTCTCCGCGAGAGTCGTCAGGGCCGTTACTAAGGCTGAACTGTAGTATTCTGATGGCACCTGGATTTGTAAACAAATATTAATGTCCCACAAGAAGCTTATTTTTTTTTCGGGAGGACATAGCTGTTTGCCTCAGACGGCTTTTGCAGCTTCACCGGACTGGCGGGGGAGAGGGAAAGGCTCACAACCCTTCTGTGTTGTTGTAGGATTACCCAAGTTTTATATAAATAGCATTTTGTGTATTAAATCAATATAAATTAATAGGCTTTTCACATATTCTCTTAGATTATAAATATATCCAAAAACAAAATTATAACTACATCAGGAAGGCCAATTTTTAAGGCACATCTCACCTCACCACACATGGACATCACTTCATACCATATTTCAAATCCACATATTGGTCATGCCTGTAAATCTTTATTTTCCTAATTTCTCGCAAGCCAACTTTATTTACACACTCTGTCTAAAAGGGTACCACAGGCACAATAAACAACTGACGTAAGATGTACGAAAACAGCTAGACGATGCGCATATGCCTTAGGTACAGTTCCAATGTTTTGTTCTATAAAATGTTCGTCAACTGCGTAACTGCGTAACCAATAGTGGCATTGGTGCGGCGGCCAAGTTAAACTGCGCGTATTGTAAATTAATAATATGGCTACTGGATAAATGAGCAACCCTTATTACACATGCCCAAGTCCAATTAAAATCCAGAAACTATGCAGTATCTCTTTATTAATCTATTTGTAGGTGACAGACAGAGTATGGTACATGGTTTTCTGCATTTATTTGGTGTCAGACTTCTTCAGGGTTTTGTTGGAAACTTGGAAAATATTAAGTCTAAAACTCACTTTTGCAAGATAGAGGAAGGCTCTGCGACACGATGCGACGTCTAACCCAGGCCCAGCGACACTATCCACATCTTTGTCTGGGTCGCTTGAAGAACACATTGCTTTGGACTCTTTATCTGAAATAAACAAATACAGGCATTCTAGAACAATCATGTCAGCAGCAATTTGTACTAGAAAGAATTACAGGCGAAATGTTCTACTAATAACGACCATACAGACATAACTCCATAGAAGTTTTCATGACTATCATTTGTTATTATGGGGGCTAGTCTCAATTGGTATTGGGGAAAAAGTCATAATTACTAAAATAAAAGTTGTAGATTCAAGATATTTATACAAAGTAAAAAATTCCCACACAAACTATTAATACAAGTGGTAACTGCCTAGTAATGAGTTAAAACATTTAGAGATCACTCCTATACACACCTGATTTAACACCATCATTATCACTGTCATGTGGCACTTTACTTTGAAAACACCGAGCTAATATGGCCGGCTGTGTGAACGCCTCCCCCAGAGCCCTGACCAGAGGCTGTGGCAGTTTCGTCTGCAGACACTCGTCACACAACTGGTAAATGCGTTCTTCCGTCAGCGGCGCCCCATCTAACAATGACAGAATCAAGGCATCAAGCTTGTCCAACAGAGCAAAATACCTTTGAGTTGCACTCAATTTCACTGGACCAATTTGATTTGACATGTTTTCACTTAGAACTCCAAATAAATAATGATTATAACACCTATAAAACTCCATTTATATTCACATCCATAATGGACATTACACTTTTAATTTTTATAAGAATAATAACATGCAGTTCCATGAATCTTGGAACCAATACAAAAGACATCATTTGCAATAATTAGGTAATGAGGGGCCTCCACATAAAAATAGGGTAAATTTATTTTTGGTGCTAAAAGTGAGCACTAATCATCTAATTGATTACAAGGAAAGAATCCTTTACATATTTAGTAATTACTCAAAGGAGTAAAATATGTGAAAATCATTATTCTTTTTTTTAATACATCATAAAGTTAATTGGTAAATAATTCTGATTAATACTTTATACTATGATGTTTTACACCCTTAAAATGTTTATCATTTGAAATTGGTAATCCATCTACAACCATAGTGGAACAGCATTTGAATTTTATTTATGCCAGATAAATTGGTGTTTATTCATACACAAATCTTAAAAAAATTTGCTGTTTTTAGTTATTTTACCTAAATTTAAATAGATCATACATAAAAAAAATTACATACTGTTATGACTAACACTTTTACAGTCCTCTTGCCGAGTTACATTATGACTAGTTTCTGGCTCCGCTACTATCGGGCTCGCCTGTGTGATTGCTCTGCTGGATGTGGGTGACTCTGTGACATTCTCCTTGTTATCTTTTGACTCATCTGCCTCTGTTATTGAACATGTTGTACTGGAAATTTTCAATAGTTTAAGAATCTCCTTGTAAACAAGCTAAAGTATGGAATATTGTGACTAATGCATACAACATAATTATTAGGAGGCATACTCCTTAATTTAAAAAAATAAACAATTAAATAAGAATAATATTGTAAGAACATTTAAAAAATCATAAATGATAAAATGGTAACATTCTTAACAAATATAACAATTTAAAATAAAATGTTGTAAAGAAATTCCTATTGGATTCTAATTGGAATGTGTACACCAATGAATTAACTGAAAATTCCATCAGTGATGTCTATGATAATGATTAGTAACAGTGGAACTGTGCCAAAATGATAATATGTTAGTCAACATCTCACAAACTACCTAAATTACTCTTACCTAGCACTAGATTCACATGTGCTAGCTTCTGTCCGTGGCACTTTATTAGGAAGACTGTCACACAAGCGGGCCTCTTTGTAAAATAGTTTAATAGCCTCAGCTGCAGCTTCATTTGGTGTTAAATTTCTTGCCTATAATCAAAATTATTTACACACATCAAAGTATCGGTATTTACTTTGGTTCCTGAATGTAAACAGAAGCTCATTTACCTCTCCACTTGAGGCGCAGTACTGATTGTCACAGTTTGGGTTCCCACAGCCATCCAATAACTGGTAAAAATACCTCTCAATCAATTGCTTAGCGGCGGCACGCTTCATAATGTCTTGAGTGTTGTCTGAATCTGCTGATGTGCATAAGCTTGTAGTAGCTTGACCTTCAGGATTGTTTGGGGCCAAATTACTGTTTGACGATGACGCTTCGTTCCCCCTGAAAGTTGAAACACAAATTATACGAGAGTTCATCTTCAGTTGTGACACTTCATACACATTACATATCAAAACAAAGGGCAAAAATAGCAAGTAATGCATAACCTAACCTTTGTCAGTCAATTGCGCAGTGTACAATTATAGCCAGATCCGAATCTTTTGTTTTGATACAAACCTACTGAAGTGACAATACCATATTATCCATAAAAAATCCAGCGACAAGAAAATCTCGGAAAAGTTACCTTGAAGCTTCGTCAGTTTCACTTTTTGAGTTCATAGAAATTAATGCTCTCCAGTCCAAACCACCCTCTAAGACACAAATAAAATAAATGCAACGAAATCTCGAACATTCACGATGTAACCAGTGTCCAGAATGAAATATAAACTAATTAAACTTGTTTTTTAGGTACACAAAAATTAGTCTGCTGTTCTACAATCTGTCAACCATTTTGAACGAACATGGAGCAATTTCATTTCACGAGTGTGTGTTTATAAATACTAAAATTAATATCACTATCTCGGGATATTAAATGTAAAAAAACTGGTTTCTATCTTCTATTTATAATAAAAGTCTTAATTTTTTCGTATAATTCAGCGCTATATTATCGAGAACAATCAAAGGGACCACTTTTATATTTTTATTAATTTGAAATAATATTTACGTAAATAGGAGCGAATATTTTTTTAATTCAGGCCTTTCGAGTTAATAGGTATTTGTCCAAAAACTCCTTGGACTGAAGTATGTATGCCCAAGCCTAGCCAACTGTCAAACCCCCAATACGTTAGGGTTGTTACGTGTACATAATTATAATATACTAGCTTTCTGCCCGCGACACCGTCCGCGTAGAAATGATTAACGGGTAAAACATTACTTCTTTATAGCGTAGTTGATTGAAAAGTAGCCTTTGTCATATCTCAGGCTTTGGACTATATTTGTACCAAATTTCATTCAAACCGGTCCAGTATTCTATGCGTGATAGCGTAACAGACAGACAGAGTTACTTTCACATTTATAATATTAGTAAGGATTTGAGTGATTCTTCCGTTTCGTCCTAATCGCCTTTCCGGGCCAAAAGTCATTATGAATATTGTAATTAACCTTATTTTTTTATTCAATAAGGTAGGACGTACTTTTATCTTGAATATCCATCATCTATATCAGGTTTAAGATTCATAATAAAAAATTTTAGAACAAAAACATGCATTTTTTCATTCCTCTCCTTGTTCAAATGGTCCCTCAGAACGTTGTGACACATATTTGGTGACTTTCCTAGGGAAATGTACATAATTTTGATTCTTATATACTAATGTATTCATTGACTATTATAAACTTGCAATACAGTATTTTTTATAGGTGTTTAACATAGCGAGAATCGTCTTTAAAGTTTTGTCAACCCAAAAACCACATTTCCTCCCACGAAAATTGAACATCAAATTTTTAATGCACGTACTATACTATTTATTTCTTGCCAAAAAAAAGACACTCCCTAGACCATAATGCGTCGATACAAGTCATCAGGACAGGACGCACACTGCCCGGACAAAATATTTTCACGATTTAATTGCTGAAAACAGCGTTTGTCACGAGAAGTAAACATTACCTTCCATAGTTTTTGTATGTAAGTGTATGGCGTAAAAAAAAAATTTTTAACTTTAGGTAACAGCCTACTGTAGGGTCTAGTTATCAATTAATTATTAATATCTAGCCTTTATTAATTCACGAGTAAATTCAGAAAATCCGCTCAAACTTCATTCCCTTCCGTATCATTCCCTTCCATTCCCTCCAATTTTTTAACGGAGGGGAATGAGTCACTTTGGTGGGTAATGATTTTTTTTAAATATAAAATTAATATGTTCCTTAGTATGTCTCTTTGTTAATTTTTCTTCTATTATTTTTATTATATCGAATTATAACTTGTGTAAGTATATGTCAGTATTATTGTACTTGTTAGTTAATAATAATTCCCCGCTGCTTCTTTCTTTCTGTCTGCCTTTCTGTCTGTTCGCAGTAAACTGAAAAACTACTGAACGAACGGAGTAAGTAGGTACCTAATTAATAATGAAGGTTTCGTGAAATATTCGATTATTTTGCTTAGTTTTTGTTTTTTAGATACATTATACATCCGCAACAATGTTGAAACCGAAGAAAAAGGCAACTAAAAAAGAAAAAATAGCTAAAGACAGATTGCGAAAGAAGTTAAAATACGCAGAAATCAAGGCTGATCATGAAAAATACAAATTAGAGGAGTAAAAACAAAATAGGAAATACTTTGTAAAAAAATAAAAGAAAAAAGTCCTAAGTATAACAGACATGACGGCACGACAAAAGAGGGAGCAAAGACGAAGATGGCGAAAAAACTCAAAATTAGTGTGTAGTCACGCAGTAGTGAGACTGAGAAAATTATAAAAATGTCAGATCCTACAATACGCGACCCTCTTATGTTACAAGAAGAATTCACATCAAGCCAAAGTACACCGAAGTCACATTTAATGCATAAAAAAACTAATAATCCAACGCAATGAGGAAGCTGCCATTCAGATCTAGAAAAGCAATAACAATTTTACAGAATAATTGACAAACTACAAAAAGAGAAAGCGATTTGAAGAAGACATTTATTCATGGAACGGAAGTTACAAAAAGATAAGATTCAGGATAGCAAAGAAAAGAAAGTAAATGAAGTAATAAAAGACATAAATAATAAGAAGGTACAAGTAGTGAAAAGGAAGCTATTTTTTCATGAAACAGTTTGTTCAGGTATATCAGAAAAATACAAAAGCCTTCCGAAGAAAAAGGAAAGATCTTCTGCTGGAGATATAACTGATAATTCGAGGCTCTAGATAATAAAACTGCGAAACTAGAACAAAATATTGAAAATTTTCTACAAGAAGATGAAAACAGTCAAATGGCGCCAGGAAATACGATTTTTTCTTTTCGAAGAAGCAAAAGTAATATTTGACAATATCCCTCGTTTGAGCCTCGAATTATCAATTATATCTCCAGTAAAAGATATATGTATTATCTTTTTCGGAAGGCTTTTGTATTTTTCTGATACTCTTCGACAAACTGTTTCATTTAAAAAAAGCTTCTTTTTCACTTCTTGTACCTTCTCATTATTTATGTCTTTTATGACTTCTTTTTCTTCTATGCTATCTTGAATCTTAACTTTTTGTAATTTCCGCTCCATAAATAAGTGTCTTCTTAAAATCGCTTTCTCTTTTATTTAGTTTGTCAATTTCATTCTGTAAAATTATAATTGCTTTTTAGATCTGTATCGCAGCTTCCTCATTGCGTTTGAAGTAGGTACTAGTTGTTTTATGCACTAAATGTGACTTCGGTGTACTTTAGCTTGATGTGGATTCTTCTTGTAACGAGGGTCGTGTATTGGATCTGGCATGTTTACAATTTCCTCAGTCTCACTACTGGGTGGAGAGTTATCTATTAAAATTCTTTGCAATTTTTTCTGCTCTTTCAACTTATTTAAATATTTTTCGGAGTTTTTTCAACATCTTCGCCTTCGCTCCCTCTTTTCTCGTGCCGTCATGTCTGTTAAGTATACTTATGTTTCTTTTTCTTCGGTATTATAAGTATTTCCTCTTTTGTTTCTCCTTCTCTAATTTGTATTTTTGATGATCAGCCTACTTAGTTGATTTTTTTATTCTAGAAGGTTTTTTTGTTTTTTTTTTTAGTTTTTTATTTTATTCATCATCCTTCTAACGCTTATTCCCATATTCATATGGGGTGCGCTTGAATATTTCATTCCTTTTTGATATTTTTTCCATTACTTTATATTCGTTCATGAATAACAAATGTAATTAATAAAACAAAAGTTTGATTACAACACACCCACGTCTTTTATTTATAGTCCAAAAATATTTAAAATCATATATCTACCCAAGTTATAGGTACGTAAAAGATTTCATCTTCTCATTGTTCATTACTTTCCATACAAAATCATTAAACTTCCGTCATATTTCATTTAATTTCATTACCTTCCAAATTCAATCATTACCTTCCGTACTTATTTCATTACCTTCCGTGGGTTCATTACATTCCAGCTATTTTCTTGACAATTAAAGTTTTTTCATGAAGGCCTTTACTGATAATCTATACTTAAAAGGTACATGAATGATTATATGCAACTGTTTTGCAAAATCGATTTAAAAAATCTTTTCTCAAAATCTTTGAGATTTGGACGAAACGGAAGAATCACTCATTTATTTGATTTGTAACTGTGTATGTTCGATCATCGAACTAGATGATAGTAATAGTTATCTACATAATCCTTTATTCGATGATAGAGCTATATTCAAGTAAAAATAAATTATAAAATATAATATTCACAATTTTTTAACGCCTTCATGTTTTCTTTATTGAAATGATTTTAAACATCACTCGTCAAATTTTCAAAGCATCATAATCGTCGTCGTCAACTGTGTATTGGTTTTTGTAAATCATTTATAATAGACATGACGTTAAGACAGCAGTTTTCTTTTAAAACAAGTGTTTATGGTGATAAAAAATATTTACTGAAACTGAATATGAATAATTTTAGTAATAGCTCACGTGAAATAGTAGTTTATCAACAAAATAAATTTATTGCGTTTTAGCATCCCTAAGATTATCATGAACGTCAAATTGACATTTACGAAAAAAACAAAAAAGTCATTTGATTTGGTCATTAATGACACTTCATTCATGTGTAGTGTATTTTTGCTTCAATTTCAGTCAAGTGTTCAGAGAAAATTTCGAATAGCATATTTTTGTTGTATTATCAAAAATCATAAATTAAACAGTATCCGAAATCATGGTGGAAGTGATGTCGACCGAAGAAAACAACCAACAACGAGTTAAAGATATTCTCAACGGTTTCCAAGTGTATCCTTTCGTACAAACAAACCATTTTTCAACTTTGATAGCGTTGTTAGCCATAATTCATTGACCTCGGCCTGTCTCACTTTGGCTTTTTAGTGTTAGTAATGTCATATTTTATGAGGATGTAATATTTCACACTTCAATTATCGTAATATTCAGACCAACAACTTACATTAGGTATTGATGTACCTTATTATGTTTCTATAATAAAAGTGGACATGTGGCACAATACTAATACTATACATGTTCTACAATTAATTGTACTCTCATTATTTAATATAATTACTCGAATTGTTTAAAATGTGTTATTTTTTTACAATCTCTGATTTCCTTAACTTCATCAAAACAGAAATTGGATGAACTTGCGTGATGGAGATACAGGTATTACTGGTTTAACTAAAATCTGCGACATTATGTTTGTGTCTGTCTTAGGTTTTTTATTCTACTGGCAAGCATTAGTATAGTAGTATATGACAAGATTCTTAATGATCTGCCCATAATTAACATTGTAAATACAAACCTATGTACATAGCTTATGGCCATGTGGAATATTTGTTTTAGGCTAAAGCTAAATCTCATCTGCTGACTTCTTTTGTGTAGCTGATCATAAGTTAGTCTTGCCAGTGAACATGAAAGCTGTAAAGAGCTACTAACATCGGGTCTTGTTGTTTGTTTCGGATATCGGATATGTTTCAGATACACCAATTTAATCAATAAACTTAGTTTTAATTCAAATGCTTTGAATTAAATTTTTTTAGTTTGCTGCGAATGTTTTTTTTATCTGATTAAATCTATTGAATTCAGAAGATGTTATGGAAAATGTTTTCTAAAGTTTTTAGTTTTAAATTAGACAAGAATTAAAATCATCATCAGCCCATCTCCGTCCACTGCTGGACATAGCCTCCCGAAATGCACATTACCACACAATGATGATTTTAAAACACATTTCTATGAAAGAATGTTATGAATTTATAGGTTGTGGGCCCATGATAGGAAAAAGGCTAACTGTAAGATAGAGATATAATGCTGTTGCAAGCATATAAATTAGAGTAATTCTCGGCAATACAATTCAAATTTTAAATGTTTTCCCAGCACATACAGTGGAACTACTGAAAAGAAAAATAATATTGAATTTTAAACAATGTTTATAACTGCTCAGCTTATAGTGGTCTTAGCTATAAGCTATGGCAAAGTATCAATATTGCTATACCTGAGATCAGAATTTTCAACCAAACATACCCTTCAGTTTTACAGTATTAGTCTAGAATTTTAACTTAACTGCCTCATTGGTCTATTGGTAGCAAGTGCTGCATAAGGAACGAGAGGTCCCTGGTTCTAGTCCAGGGTCGGGCAAAATTTGTGAGTTTTTATGTAAATAATTACACTGCCCAGAGTTAGAAAGATGGCAGTTGAACGCCCGTGCCTTGTTAAGCATGTTAAGCCGGTGGTCCTGCACCCAATCTCTCATTGGTCATGTTGGATTGCCGTCTCAATGAACTATGAGAGTTAGGGAACAGAGAGTGCACTTGTGTTTGCGCGAATACTTGTGCACTATAATATGACCTGCGCACTTGGCTGATCTCAATTGAGATCGGTCGCCATGGCCGAAATCGGTCGGACGCCTTATATTTTAATTAGTCCAGAAATCAAAGTCAAAATCATGATAAACTCCTAAAAGTATTGTTAGACTTATGTTACGTAATCTTGATTGATTAATTAATTCTAGGAAAGATCCTGTGGCAGTACAATGAAGATCTATCTAGCCCTGATGTGGAGCACGAAGCCCGGGTCCCCAAGAGGATCCTCAAGTGCCGAGTCGTCTCCAGGGAAATGAACTTTAGCTCTATCGAGTCCATGGAAAAATTCCGCTTAGAACAGGTGAGAATGTCTTTAACTCATTGTTTGGTAATTAATTTTTTTAACAGTGTTGCAATTTGCTAGAGATTTTGATTTTTGATTTATTTAGCAGCCTAAATGAAATTTAACCAGCAACCAGGAGCAATGTGTTTAAAACTTGTGTTCAAATTTATCCAAAAGCCTTGAATAGAAAGCAGTGGATTGATTTGAAGGAGACCTTTGCTTGTTTGGGATGATACTGATGAAATAAAAAAAAAATACATTTTAAGTCATCCAAGTTGATTTCCCAGGCTTCTATTTTTATCTAATTCTAAAAAAAAGTAATATTATAGATTTATTTTGAAGAGGGCATTCTACTGGACCTTGTGTACCAAACACCATTAAACAAGTATTATTGAATGTCTCCCAGACAGATTGCAATAACAAAATAGAAACAAAAATGTTGGAATTTCTTCTAATATGATTTGCATTTTATAAATTACTAAAGATTATTTTTCAATTTCCAGAAAATCCTGTTTAAGGGCCGATGCTTAGAAGAATGGTTCTTTGAATTTGGATATGTGATTGCAAACTCTTGCAATACTTGGCAGTCTATTATTGAATCCGCTCCTGAGTCGCAGATGATGCCAGCTAACATATTAAAGTAATTATCATTATTATGTAATATCACAAATACTCATTATTTCATACTAGTAGAACTAATACATTGACAGATATAATATTTATATTTAAAGCAACAAAAACCAACTATGTTTATTCTAAAAATACTTTTTCTCACCCAGTTTGTCGAAGTAATTAGAATTCAAAACAAGAAACAGAAAAGATTTTTAAAGTATTACAATAAGCTAGAAATGTATTCGTGGAGTGATGATACAGTTATACCTGTCTGCCCAATTAATAAACACCCTGTTTCAAAATTATTCTCTCTTTTAAATACCAGGCTAAAAACACTGTAATACATTATTCAACTAGCAAATATTTTTGTGGCAACTAAAACCTTAAACTTTAACATGTTAATTATCTTTTTTTCAGTGGGAATGTCGTCATAGAGACGAAATTCTTTGATGGAGATTTGCTGATCACTACGTCCCGCGTGAGACTGTTTTACATCTAAGTTTCCATTCACCACAATGTTGCATTTCCTAGTCATTTATTTTACATTTATAACAAAAAAAGGACAAGACAGTGTACTTGCAATTAATTAGATTTTGGGCGCTTGTGGTATGCTTAACTTGCCACATTTTTAGGTAAGATAGAATTGCACAATACATTAGCTCTTACACTTTATATGAATATGTAGATATAGATAGTATTTTCACAGTGATTATTATGTACTTACAAAATCCATAATAATGGGTGGTACTAATTATGCTTGAATTACAGCAATTTTAAATTCTTGACTCAACAATTACAATAATGCATTTCTTATGGATCAGGTCTTTCCATAGTTTTTTATAAATTTATGACGTAATTTTCGAGTCGCCTTATGGTGACAATAAACGCAACATAATTTTGTTGGTGAGAAGTTTGCATAAGAACCTTTTTTATAACTAAATGTGTTATCGCGTGTGAAGTCGCCGGTAGGAGCGCTGGTGTAGCTAAAGTTCTCATAGATATCATAAGTAATTATTTGCGCGTTGGCTGTGCGGGCTTATTTTCCTAAGATTAATGTTGCGAACGATTATTAACATGTTAGAATCATAATTTAATTTACAATCAATTCTGTTTTGACTAGTTACCATAACGAACTCCTACAGGCCTTTTGGCCTATTTTAGAACCTCAATCTATAGTGGCGCCGCCTGGTGAGACTTAAAACGATTGCCCTCACGTACATATTTAAGAAAATTGAATGTCCTTTTTGAACAGCCGCAATCCAAAGACTACTCTTTCGGGCTGGCGAACTTATGTTGTGTAATGTACGTACATCTTATTAATAATTATCAGATGGACAATCGAACCAATTGAATCCAAAGCAAATTTTTCTCATTGATATTTTACAACCAGGTCGAAATTTCATAGCACATTTCTCATGTAAAAGCTTTATTTTGTTAGTAAGTTGCTATGGATAAAAAATACTAGTAAGTCTTTTTTATCGGGTGTAGACCCATAATATAAAGTTTTTATTGTATTAGAACTTGAAAGTCTAAAATTTTATATTTTGTTATTTATGAAATCTTATACACAGAAGACAAAATCTTAAAATAACATCAATTTAAATCGAAATAACGACGTAGCGTAGAGTCTGGATTCAGTTTGTTCGATTGTATTAATAATGAAATTGTATTTATATATATTTCTCCATAATTATTAAATTTAGATCTTGACTAAAATTATATGAACCTCGTTAAGACGAGAGAATAAAGAATAGTTCTTTATTCGCAAATGTGTTTCATGTAATCGTAGGTATCATATTACTTCACATAACGTTTTATAATTAGTCAATTTATGGACGTAGGTATCATGATATCGCTCAATTGGGATGTTGGCTGCTCAGTCAATTAAGATAGTTTTTACACACGTACATGCCATTCAAAATATTCACGTTATCTTTAATGGCTATGGATTTAAATATAAAAATTTCAATATCATGTCGAACGATTTTTTGTGGAGTACGAATGTAAATGTAGTATGTTTTACGTATTTTTGATGATAAAATTCAATAATAAAGAGTAAAAAATTCACATTCCCATATACATTGCAAGTAAAAAGGCTTTTTAACATCTTTTATCGTAAGATAATTCTAAAATTAGAATGCAAGTGACCTTATTGAATAGGGTAAATTAGGTGAGGGATGTCCATGAAATGGAAATATCACGTTTGTATTTTACGCAATTCGTTACTCGAACACACACATTGGTCTAATAAATAATGTCAACACTTGTCTATCAATTTATAAACCTGCATTTTTAACGATGTATTTATGTATTTCCTTAAAAAAAAGAGTGGCACTTATCGTAATTTAAAAGTAGATTTATAAGTTATTATTCTTGCTAAAAGTATTATTAAGTTAGGAACATAAAATATATTAAGGAAGTAGGATCTTAAAAAAATAATTTGTTTTATTTCTACACCCATTTCTTTGCAATTAGGTATCATTCTTAAACCCACCTATTGTAAACAATGGCTTTTTGAAACTTATCCATAACTATCTCCCCATCATTGTACTCTCCTCTGTAAATCGTACACTCATCAGTAAATCGTAGTGATAAATCTCGACCTCATTTGAATATGTAAGATTTTAGACTTTCGCGTTCCATTACACTGAATATTAGTCTTTATGGGTCTATACGCGTTATTATGAGTAGCAAATTACCTACATAGCTACTTACTGCCCGACGTTTCGCTCGCGACCACGATTGGTGTAACCCAGTCGAAACGTCTGGCAGTAAGTAGCTATGTTATTTGCTACGCCTAATAACGCGTATAGACCCATAAAGACTAATACTCATTTGAATATGTTATCAACTGTAGTAGGTACTTATTTAACCTATTAAGTAAAAAAAAGTTCCTATTTAGAGCGAGGCTCACTTCTGCGTTGCGTTTTTAGATGATTAATTTTCACCGTGGTTTCTGTTGTCTGTAACAAAAGTGCTTAAGCAACATACTTCGGAATAGTTATGTGAGTTGTGTTATACATATACGTATTATTTGTATTATTGCATTAATTCCGTTAGTTTCATGTAGTAAGTTTGAATTCCCTATTAGAACTTGTCCATAGTCTATATAGAAGCACCTCTTCATTTAAATTCCTTCTTGTCTTCAACCTACTACGGGGGATGTGGGGCAGTGTGTCCCTCTGGCGAAAAGATAGTTGTTAGCCGCTGGGTCTGATCCTTGGATGAGACCCAGCGGCTTACAACTATCTAGCGGCTTACAACTATCTGCTTACAACTATGTCACCTTGGTGACATAGGCATCTACTGAAGAAGCAGCACCACCAAATCGCTTTATGGTGGTGGCACAATGGTGAAAAGTTCAACCGTACTATCATGGTAATTGAAGCACCTAGCTACTAGACATTAGGGGTAAGAGCCATCCGCTCCCCCGCAAGTCCGGTGATGATGACGAGGCTACTAAAAGTCATCATCGTAAGTCAGTTAGGAAAAAAAAGCTACTAGGCTACAAGCCCATCTGCAATCTAGAGATAGACCTAGAAGCTATATAGGACATTTATTAATGGACGGACGGAGAAATTATTTTATGATAAGTATACAGATACTTTACCCATCAACATTTTCAGTGCAGGGGTCATACCTCAGTTGTTGTACCTGAAAAATTAAATTTAACTCGTGTGCCTACCGCTTAGAAATTACGAATAGTGCTAAGAGTTACAGCCTGCTGGGAGAAATTCACGTTGGTTCATTTTCACATGTTTTTTTCTTCATGGGTTTATTTGTAGTCTACCTACTTATATCTAGCGCCCCAGCGAGCGACTACTGTTACTAGATATATTTTTTAGAGCAGCCTTGTCTCGTCTAGACTGCTGTAAGCGCTATTTCCTGCTTTCAGTTTTAAGCGCGGAAGAACGAGTCAGCAACACGGGTAAGACAATGCTTATTGCACGAAGCGTATTGGCCGCGCGAGTCGTGACTCGATACCGTATCTCATTAGTACGCTGACACGTTTGGCTTTATTACCATAGAGGAAACGTAAAGCCGTCGGGCGGCGTCACCTGCAGGAAAAGTCACGACAGGGATCTTTTTGTAAATTAAACCGGCGGTCCTCAAAGTTTGGGCTGTGGGCCCGACTTCTAAGCAAGTGCAAAAACAGCGTAAGATACAGTCATAGATTATAAAATATGCTACTGTGCACTATGGCTGTCAAGTAGGTTTTGATGTTGACATGTTAACATCGTAAGTAGGCGCAGTCTAAAATTAATATTGATTTTCGTGACTTCATTAGAAGGTAAGACGAACACCTAATAGCCTCTCACCCCATGTAAACGACACGTATTGCTTCATAATATAATATATTATTTACATCACCTCCGTGTAAATAAGTAGTAAGATGGGTTTGATTCGATGAGAATTCAAGTTATGATTTGGGTGATAATCTATTTCAGCAGGTGGCTACCTATTTGCCTATATCACTGTTGATCCATAATCTCCCTAACTTCAAGCAACTGTAATTTTTTGTCTTTCACAGACAAACCTTAGGGCTAAGATTTTTATACTTTCGCGTTCGATTACACTAATGACATTATTTGTTGTTTGTTCAAATTACATTAGTGCTGGTTCGAGGGTAGATATAGAAATTCGCAACAGCTGTTACAGAAGAAGACGCCCGGCGCCAGTTCGCTCGCGACCACGATTGGTGTAACCTAGTCGAAACATCGGGCAGTAAGTAGCTATGTAATTGCTACTCCCAATATCGCGTGTCCATAAAGACTAATATTAAACCTTAGGGGTGTCTTCAAAAACAGTTTTCGGATCCGTGATTTGAATGATCAGCGGCGATGCGCACATCCTCTATAGTGAGAAACGCTCGTCGGGTTTCATCGTGCGCCCGCGCGGAGGAAGCACGTCCTTTCCGATGCGGCACACGCCACTATCGCATATAAATAATAGAAATTATCTAATTATGTGTCGGCAAGTAGGTAGGGACAGGCCGCTTGTCGGGAATCGTAATACCTACATAACTGCCTCGTTGATCTATTGGTAGCAAGCGCTGCGTAAGGACCGAGAGGTCCGCGAGTCCGGGGTCGGGCAAAATTTGTGTGAGTTTTTCTGTAATGAAATGACTCAGCCCGGAGTTAGGAACTCGGCGGTTGAACACGACGTGCCTCGGGTCTTGCGCCCGATTTCTCATCGGTCATTTCAGATTGCCGTCTCACCGAACTTGGCTGATCAATTGAGATCGGCCGCCATGGCTGAAATCGGTCAGACGCTTTATTATTACCTACCTTACCTACCTACATAGCTGGAGAACTGGTGAAGAACACAGCGCGGCTGGGTCAGTTGGGTGATCAGATTTGATAAAACATTCAAGCAAACATTAAAAAAAAATCATTTAAGTTATCATGTCTACCGATGGCCAAAGACTATTTCAGTTGATCTAAGTTCATCAATATCACCTTTAATGTTTTGATTTAATAGGTACGTGTCTTAAATTAAAAAAATATACATCTCGCACGTGATTATATACCTACTAGTAGGTGTTATTAGGTATATGTGATACATATTCATGTTCGATGTGACGTCTCGTGTAGGTACAAACTGCACAGCATCATTACTACAAGAACGCTAAGTCGCTAAGTAATAAGAAATACAACATCCTAAAGCACCTAACTACTGCTGGCAGTCTCCCTCAAAATAATTTTACATCTCATCCCTCAATTTTACAATAAAACTGACCGTGAAAATGCTGACTTTTACCGCGTGCTTGCCTGAACTAATATTATTACGATGACATTCTGTCGTATTGAACGTTTTTTCGTGATACGCGGGTCGGTGTTATCGGTTACCAGCTATTACATATTTTAATGGAGTGATAAGCGTCTAATTGTATTTACTGGTCGTGTAAGGTGGAGCGTATGTGATTGATAACTCGTTTTGGAATACGATATTTATAAAGTCTATTCAGATATTTATACGATTTTGTTGTAGAATGCTATAAAAATATAGCAATAAAAATAAATAAGCGATATAATGCGCTGTTTTCCAATACCGGGCTATTCAGTTAATCGTGAAGGTAGATATAATTACCAAAATATTAAAATGAAATCGTATATTTTTTCACTTATCTTTACTTGTGTATTTCATCATCGATATTTTTGGGTAGATAAATATAATTACATCTATTTTATTCGAAATTTTGAAGTACCAGAACAAAAACGTTGATTTGTGGTTCATGTTGGTCAATATTTTGCTTCGTTTGAAAGAGGTGATAATACAGAAGCAATGGATTTTACATTCAGCCTGATACCCGATGACCTGGCCCAGAAATCACAGTCCAATCAAGAGCCACGTATGTCAACAAGGCACTGGAATTAATTATTCGTCACTAATTAGCATTTTGGTATCGGACGAGCAGTCGGCAGATCAGAGGCGTCGGAGCCGCCATGCCGGAAACAGGAAGAGAGCAATCAACATTCCTAAAAATATCACACATTTGGTGTTCATCCGGCGCGCGCGCACGGGAACGCGGGGAGTGTTCGATTCTGTGGAATAAGATCTAGCTAGTCAGAATCGGCTGTTTATTTAAGTAACTACAATTACTAGGTAATCTTAGGTACCTATTCATTTGTGAAAAATATGTTTTGAGATCTTTTCTTAGATCTTAAACATGGAAAGATACTTTCCATGATTAAGACATAACTTAGGAGTGAGATTGTTTGGTGTCTGTATATTTGATTTGAAAATTCTGGGTTCTGGGTCACTAAGTCTAACCACTGTTCCACCGAGCCCACACCACACTTTTGCACCCCAAATATTTTAATCCTTTAGCTATAGGAGCTAAGAACTTGTCGTGATGGTACCTATCTAGACCCAACGGACATTATTTTACAAACGCGCAAAGTATGTAAAGACTAAAAACGGACCCTTGCCTACATTTTATGTGGATAAGCCGTTATAGCTCACAGGTAACTGGATATCCACGATAAACCCAATCACGGGTGGCTCTTATCTCTCCGCCGTAAAGTTCATATTGAAAGGTGGTCAATTGCAGTAAACAAGTGATAAATTATCAATAAAAGTTGCCAAATTGTCTTGTGGATGTGCCACTGGGCGGGATAAATAACGAGCGCACATACGTCGATTATTAAAAACTAGCCGGCCATAAGTCAGTTTTTTAAAAGTAAAGGTTATCAACCAATAGTAGCTAGGATAGAAAGAGAAATACACCAGTAACAAGAACTTACCCCCCTCACCTACCAAACATGCACCGTGTGCTTGCGCCGGCAGTTCGAACTTGATCTTCGCACTAATTGACTGTTATTGTTATAAGCGATCTCAGTTGAAGAAATTAAAGAATTGTTTATTTTTGTGTTTTGTACTTGATATTTCGCAACGTTTGTGATGGAGTCAAGTAACCCAGGTAAGAGACGTTATATTCTAATGTATTTCAAATGTGTTAACTTCATTTTATAGTGTCTGTTCAATTTTAAAAGAGGGTATATAAGCACAATATTTTTTTTTATTAATTTTCTGGTTCAAATGTAATTTAGTTATATTATCGCCTTCTCTCGCGTAATAATTCTTTTGGTTTTAAATATCTTACATATAAGACTTGTTTACGACACACATTTTAGGTGCGGACGGCCGCGGATATCCGACTTAAAAGTTTTTTTAAGATTGGAAGTCATACAAAAATAAATATTTTTTTTTCTTTAAAATTTGTTAAAGTGACTTGTTTTTTGTTTTAGGTACCTCTGGGGTAAAAATAATGACCCGACGTTATCTCTACGATAAAATGCAACTGCAAGATTTGCCTAATTTGGATGAAAAACTAAATTATCTAGAAAACTACCTTTTGACCTGTTTGACATTTTTATTATACAAAGAACAATACTAAGTGATAAGATAAAGCTAAAAAAAGCAAAATACGCTGTAAAATATTTTTGACCACCTAAATTCCTAAAATCGACCTATGTGGAGCGTGTGTTAGAGCGTATTCGTGCATCAATCGACTTGATTATTTGCGATATAAAGGACACAACATGTAGGTATGTATGCATTTGAAAAACCTTACGTAAGGCATGTTACATTTATGATTTAAAAGTTTCGCGGTCAATTAACTGAAGTAAATACATAGCTACTAACATTTCGATTAAGTTACTCCAATAATTGTGTTAGCAGTGTGTTATATGAATTTAATGTAGGTAAGGGATTCCTGAGGCAGTTACTCACATCTCGTTTTATTATTTACAACTATGTTTTCGCCCGCGACTCTGTCTGAAGTCGTTTATTGCGTGAAACTCCCATAATGCGAAGTTGGCATCAAAGTAATCCATGTTCATTTTCTCAGACTCGAGATTAACTATGTACCAAACATCATTTAAAACGGTCCAGTAGTTTGCCGTGGTATCCACGACATATTGACAGACATAATACCTTTTGCATTTGTAACATTAGAAAGGATAACGAAGGATAAAATGATTTGATAAGAACTAACGTAACGCATTCGTAAGACATTTAGGCCCTATCCTTACTCTATCGCGTTTTGAGGTCAAAGAAGTATACATTTCGTAGGGTAACCCAATTCATCGCATTTCGAAGTACAGTCAAGCACAGATCGCATCCTTACCCCATCAATCCCGCTTCTAAGTACAGTCGAGTACATTTCGCGTTCACTACATGCTTGTTCCAAGAGCGAATGGTTGATGCATAGGCCCCGCTCGGGAGCGCGGGTCACCGGCCTCGGCGCACCCGCTCCGCTGACGTCACGACCTGCTACGTCACAGCACCGGGCGCACCACATCGATACTGGATAGCGTCATAACTAGTGGGATGGGTAGCTCCAGTCTGGGACTGTTTAACAGGTAAGGTTATTTTTGAGTCAATTGTAATCGACGTTAATAATTTCCTACACGTGAAGTCCTTTGTGTCCAAAATAAATCAACGACTATACAAGGATCTAAATCGTGAAAACTATTCTTAAATAGAAGTCACATTTATGTACACTGATCACTTGACTAACATGTAAGTATAGGTAAGTTCAAAGACCTTATCATGCGATGGAAAATACCATATATTTTCAAAAATATGGTAGAAGTATTTTTCCCGTTTCCCTCTGCACGCTAAACCAAATACCCAATAGGTTTTCAATGTCTTATTTTCACTTAGATTCGTAGGTAGGATCATAGCGAGAGAAAATAGAAATCCAACTTTTAGATCGATGTCCCAAACACAACGAAGCACTCCGGACCTCAAGCGTCAAAGAATGAAAGAGGTATCAATAAAAAATGTCCTCCGCTACCACCCGTAGGTCCACGTTTGAAGTTGCGGTGGTCGTGTCGTGACATGGACGGACCGTGGAGTCTGAGGGTAGGCGTAAAAAGCGTGCGCACTCAGCTATGACTGGCGACGACATCGAGATTAGGGCCGACAGAGTTGCAGTCGAATTCGTTGCCTTTTATTTACGAAATCATCAAATACCCTTATACCACTCGTGAAGAATGACTTGGTAGGCTCGATGGCGTGGTAGATGGTAGTTCCCATATCTCTTGCGCGAAGTGTTGTGGGGTGGATGCTCACTATGACAAATATTTGGGTGATGGATATCAATGTTTGTCAGTTCCTTCGGGTTTCCGTTCGTTTTTAAGTATTTATATTGGTATTTAAGTAATGTTTTGTATACCATTATTGTTTTTGATATCAGCTACACAAGACCTTACGATCAATGTATCAATGTAAGAAATATGACCTTGAAACATTTCTTATTTTACACAGTAATTGATTTTATGCATCATGGGTCAAGATGATCGCTGGCAGCCCTAGTGGTCAATGTTCGTAAAAAGTCTCCGTGAATCTTTGTAATCTGGTCTGGTGTTTTTTCGCCTTCGGACTTTCGATATTTCTTATTGTCATCACATTGTATGAAGCTACTCCTAAGTAGTAGTGAAACTCAATAAATATAGGTCCTGTATTTTTTAAGTATTCAATATGAGGTAAAAGGTAACAATTAATTTTCGTAGGTCAGACAATACGAAACCTGAAGTTCGTGTAAAAAATAATTGTCCAGACTGTCAAAGCAGTAAGTATGAGAATCGGCTGGAAAAGTTTTGACTACAAATGTAATCACTGTTTGTGAAACAGTAAGTAAAAAAAACGGACTTTCTGGTAAAGAGTAACACAAACATATGAAGGAATGGACCGACAACCATCCACATAAGCCCGCCGAACGCTTCCGCCCGCCGATGCCTCTTCAATCATGGCGTTACGACGGCTATGAATACCGAAAAGAAGAAACAATTAAACAATACAATCACAGCAGTGCCTTAGAGGTTCCCCGAACGACCTCCCATAAAACCGCGGACACATAATTAAATTCAAGCAATCGATTTCATCGGATCCTTTTGGGCAGACCAAGGACTGCGACAGGACTCGCATTCTGATGGAGATGGCTTCTTATGGTTCAAGTTACATCACATCTCTTGTACTGACAGCGAGAATGTATCTAATGGAGGAGCAATACGGACCAGCCATCTAGAAGACTTGTGTCTTGATCAGAATATTGCTGTTCTAGATCGCTAGAAGGTTACGGTTGCTGACTAGTAGCAAACTTTGGCTAAGACTTTTGTATAATTTAGCCATTTGTTCCTGAGGTTGTCAGTTAATTTGAAAATGTTAGTTTTATTTGGATCATGCTCATCAGTAAAAAAGTAACGTTAAGCAATACTGCAAATTTTACTTATCTGAATAAGTAAGATAGTTATCTTAAGCGGTTGCAGAGGTAAAACGGCGGCAGTGCTAAGGACGTCTAGAATATGGACATACTTAATTGTGAATCTTAATGATAAGGTGAACGTGGCACTAGAAGAGGCTCTAGGAGGAAAATTAAAACTTTTAGGACTGCTAACATTTAATCTCTATTCGTTATGTGCTCGCTGGTGTCCGAAGGCGCGATTCGAAATATGAAATCGGTTATCGTCGTTAATTATCGATTCATGGTAAGTCCGCCGCCATCTTGGATGCTAGCGGCCATGTTCCCGCGCGCGGCTTCCGGCGTGCGCGTGCTGTTGCATGCTAATGTTCGCGCATGCGCCGTGTGTCCTGTTCCACGCATGTGATCCACTTCTGTGGACGGTGCGCGCTGTCCTGGCTGACGGAGTGGAAATGCTTTGTTGTGCACACGGAACATCTACTAAGGCCAATTGAATGGGTAGTCTCACCCTTAAGTGATCTAAAGACACGACAGAGTTTTGAAATAAAAACGGCCACTTGGACACTTTAATAAACTTACATGTTTCAATCGGCTACAGACACAGTACACTGGCCATAAAAAAGTACTATAGAAATCATGAATTTTCAAGCTAAACCTCCTTCTAAACCTAACCAAATTAGGTTTAGGAGGAGGACTAGTTTTGTGAACTTTAAGGCGTGTCCAATTGTTCTAGCCAAAGTGATTATGGAAACCTCCAATTAAACTTTCTCTATTTGAGACTTCGACAAGTTTCAGTATTTGTCCAACACTTCTTAGATCTCATTCAGATATTGAACGAGGATAGGTAGTTACTCGTAATTCAGTTCAATATATTGTGTCTTAGCACTTATGTATTCGACCCGTGATTTTATTAGTATGTAGTAATTTATGACTTTGATGTTTTAATACAAAACTCTTCGAAGTAAGCGAAATAGGTGCAGAAGATAGTGGAGGTGTAATTTGGCGGATCTCCGCTCCAACAGTCCACCAAGCCTGTCTTATAGAGTCCATAGATCTTCAATCTTGAAGCCCATACATCTTCACAGAAGCCCTCCAAGAAGATGTAAGTGCTTGTATTGCTCTCGTAGCGAAACGATAACGATACGATTGCGTAACGCGCGTTTACAATAACAACTCTCGTAAATCAGCAAGTAGCGCACACGATTTTTGGTCCCCATCTAGTACTTACAAGATAGTCGGCTATTCTCGTCACGAGCGACTCCGATGAGACTGAGTGACGCGCTCGTAACCCTGCGATAATACCGCTCATTCAGGACGCATTGTTTGCAAACCATTTTATGTATACATGCTGACATATTCACCACATTGTCCGTATCGCAATGTATTCAACAATGTAGTTTGCAGTAGATGAGTATTGATAAAACTGCTATTCGTATTCTATAGGTAGCGGACTATTTATTACTGCAATTGTTATCTGTACAATGATGCCACGCAGACAGTTAATTACAATTTAAGATTGAGCGGGCGCTCGCCAGCTCGGTGGATTATGTTCTTCGTTCTAGGAAGTCTAATTTTAATAATATACGGTCCTATAAGGAGCTGTAGATTAAAACGTTTACCCATTCATAGGCGCTATTCCGTTTGCGGATGATCAGATAAGCATGTAAGGAACTAGCAGTCCTTATCACAATTATCACATAATTCTAGGGAATAAAATGTTTGTGCAATTATTAACAATTATTTGTGTAGGTACAATTATGATACAAGCATGAACTGAATGTATGACATGAATTCCGCTGCTAAGCGTTTGGTACAGTCACCATCATCAGTCTAGTTTTTGAAAGCTTAACCATTTGTTCACATAATGTCAAAAGTGTGCACCGAATAAAATTATGAAAATACAGGTATTGCGTGGTTCATTACCTGCGAAGATTATATGCCAGATTAGAATATTAAGCAAACTATTATTTTCTGCGTTCAATTTTCTGTCTTGTTCATTTGTTCCTTGACAGGAGGCCGAAGGAACAAAAGCAAAGATAATGGGATCACGTGTGCACGGTTGCTTTGCAAAATAACCCTTCGAGGTGGCCACACAATGAAGTATTTTTTCATTGAATCGCCCGCGCCCTCCCCGCATGGGTCCATAAAGGAAATGACATGTGGTTCCCGAAAACTGGCAGCGACAGGTTAACGTGGACCTGTCTGGATGTGGATGCTGTGATTTGAAGCATACATTTGTTAGATTCTTTGGTACCTTAATTGACCCAAGATGACTGATTTTTGTGGACATTGGTGTTTAGCACGTGAATGTGCTAGGTAAATTAATTAAATCATAGGTTTTTTTTTATATAAATACGATCATAGGATTATAGATCATTTGTGGATCAGGTTAAGATCAACCAGTTAAAAAATGGCTTATTATGAATGGGTTACTGAAAGACACTCGAGGATTTTAATATGTGTTTTAAGTTGACTAAAACATACAATTACTTAGTTCCCATATACTTGTAAGTGTTAACATTACACTTACCTATTTTTGGAGTTTCGGTGTTCGGTGGTTATTTGTTGACAGGCTAATAAAAAAAACGTTTTAAATGGTAAAGCAGCTGAATGGGGATAAAAGCAATAGCGCGCGTGGATATTCAATTACGAAAAGATTATGATATACATACATGTCTTGATGTATCTTGGGTAGACATACTTGTCTATTAATCTAAGATGGCGTCTTATCCTCACTAGACGGTCGGGCCGGCCCGCGAGCGCACCTGCCGGCACATTCCGACCTCGGCAGGGCTTCGGGTTGCGTGCCCTACAACCAGCTTCCAACCACACACCCTTATCCCAAAACAATAAAGTTCAAAATCCAACCCAAAAAAGCCGCAGTCAATGTGTCGAAGAATCCCAGACGATTATTGTAACCCTCACAGACGCAGCCAAATACTATAAAATTTAATTCATCCAAAATCCTTAGCGTGGCACCTGATTTGGTTTTTGTTTTTACAAAAAGTATAAATCCTAGCTAGGGATTATTATTATGAGATTGTTTTGTTGATGGTCGTTATATTTTTTTGTTCGGTTCTAATCCAGGAGTAGTGTGGAAGCTCACGCATCTGCTATTATTTTAGGACTTGCAGGTAGCTCTATTATACAGACCCCTCTTACCTATTCAAAAAACATACATACATATTGCTTAAATACATTTTACTGATTACATAAAGTACGAGTTGTCTTCGAGGTAATCTGCTTGCACCAAGTTTTCATTTTTAATTTAGTCGCTTAGAAACCAATTTATTGTTGATTCATGTTAGATAGGGACTTTACAATTTCAAAATAGAATTACCCGTGCATGGATTTCGATCATTATCATTATATTCAGCATTCATCAAAAGCTACTAAATCAGCGGCGGGTACCAAGCTACAATGGAGTTATTGGCAAAATTGAAATCCTGAAATAGGTGAATTGGGCCATGGCTATAGTTATCTAATCTGTGGCCATGGCTACCTACATATTGAGAGTTTTTGTAGTGTGCAGGTTTGAAGTGAACAATACAATAGATTCTTTAAAAAGTGCCTGGGTTCGGATCACTGACTTCAGTTTTTTATGTCATACGTAGACACATATCTTTTCATGATTCCAGTATGTATTAGGTATACGTTTATGGAGCAGCAAACAGCTGTCCTCTTGAGTACAGACCTAGGTACTATTCACCTCAAATATGACATTTATTAGTTATAGATTCCAAAATAATACTTGTGTGATACGGATAGCAAAAACAACAGTATACGACAACTAGACACTGAACAAACATCGATGTTCATCACACACATTTTTGTGGAGTGGGGATTGGACCCACGACTCAAACGCGCCACCGAGCCAGCCAATCAACATATCAATGCGTAGCTGGCGCAAAAAGTAGTAAAAAGTAATATAAGCGTTTAAAAATATGCACCACCACGTCACACATTCGTCCTTCGTCCCTGAACAAGTTTAGGTTTCTGTTGCATTAGTGCAGTGCTAAAAAACGCTCGGACCAAGTGTGTTTGCTTATTGTTTGTGGGCGCGAGGGAGCGGGCTTTGTTTGAGGCACGCGCGCTCTCCTGCGTCTGCGCAGCCGATGGTCAACCTTTGCCATAGGGAAGAAAAAATAACAATAATTTGATACTGAAAACCCGAATTTGGGGACTTGGGTCATACATTATGAGCGACCTACATATTGAGCTTTTTGAAGTAAATCAAATATTCCAACCGCGACTCCGTCGGCGTGGGGTCTTTTAACACGTAAATCGTCTACGCTTATAGCGAAGTCGGCCTTTGTCGTTTCGCAGGCTTTAGACTAACTTTGCACGAAATTCATTAAAATCCGTTCAGTCGATTGACCGTTTATTTCGCAATTATAACTACTTATCTTTAGTGCTCTCTTATAAGATGTAAAATGCTGAAGCTATGCCATAACGAACCATGAGCATAGAACATATCCTAGAATATTACGGGTGTAATGTGTTACAACACATATATTTATTCATACAATTTGTGTACCAAAGTTTCTACCTTGTTGTTAAGCCAGTTAATCCGGTGCTCATCGGCCATGATTTCCGTCTTACCGTACTATGAGTTCACGAATGTACACACTACTTGTGCACCTATAATGTCATTCGCAGTTGCTTGATGATAGTTGGTTCAGCCGCCATGGTCGGAATCGGTCGGACATATTATTTTAACTTCTACATATAACTTCTACATAATATCCTCCCTCGCTTCGCTTCGGGTATATTATACATAAAAAAACTTTTATACATACTTACCTATTCAGCAATTTAATAAAAAAAATCGCATCAAAATCAGTTGAGTAGTTTTAAGATTTAAGCATACAGATGCTGGAAGCTACTTTGCTTTATACTTTATATAGTAATTTGTATACACCAAAGTTTCAGCACCAGTGGCGTAGTCCGTTTGCGTTTCACGTTATATAACGAGCGGGGTTCGACGGCCGCAGAGCAACCTTTAAGGTCGACCCTCGGCCTCCACCAGAGAACACACTTACGCCAGAGAACTATAAAATGGACCAATAAAATGCAACTTTAACTTGCACTGGACCGAGGCTGACCATTTGGTTTGCTCAGGATTGACTTAAGATTCAATCGGTATTCGGACCAAAATACTTAAAGTTAGAGGAATTGGGAAACGGCTTTGGTTACCATCTTTATTCTTTTTTTCTCCTAACTGATAAAAGATGATGGCTTAGAGTAGCCTCGTCATCATCACCGGATTTGCGGGAGAGCAGATGGCTCTCAACCCTAACTTAATTCTTTTAATTACGATCGTCTTGATGCGTCGTTAAAACCAATTCTACGTCGACCATACATCTTCTCGCCTATCTTTATCAACCGTTCTAAGCAACATATAGTATTAGTTACTTCTTATTTATAGATTTCTGCCAGTCTCAATGTCAACTGACCTCTAGCTTTTTGTAAAATCTATGTACCTGTATCACAACATCTTTACCACCACCAGCCTACCAGTTAAGGAAATGCATTCAGAGTTATCAGAATGTGCACCATAAACTACCATATTCCAGTTTATCTCATTACGTTATTTATTACATAGACGTTACACGTATATCATTTACGATTGATCAGTGCCATTATGTTAACGATTACTCAAGTCGAAGGATTACCTGCTTAGTCGCATAGATCTTAACACAAATAACTAGAGCCCGGATTATATGCATTTGCATATTGGCATATGCATTAGCATATTTGGGCCATTTTCAGCGGTAATAGCATATTTTTCCTAAGATCTAGTTATGATGAATATTATCGGTACATTTACTATATTTTTACTCACCCTGCGTTTCGAAATGTATACGTTATGTATGCTTATTTTGAAATAAAAAAACGGCTAACTGCAAGTCGGAGTCGCTACAACAAGCGGCAACGGAAATACATAATTTGTGAATTTCAGCTTTCTAGGCATCACGGTTTATGAGATACTACTTGGAGACAGACAGACGGGCGGCGGAGGCTTAAGCTTAAGTAATAGGGTCCCGTTTTTACCTTTAAGGTATCTATCTTCGGAGCCCTAAAAATGAGTAGGCGGTAGTCAGTTTTTGACTACTTAATTTCGCATATTCTGCCAATTTTCCTGCATATTACAAGCATTTTTATGTTGCATATTATCCGGTCTTTACAAATAACATATGGCTCATTATAAAATAGGTACCGACAGATTTCTCAGCAAATTTCCAATGCTGTCAATGACCCTGAAATTATAGGGACATTCGATCTACAATATTCATCAATACCAACTCATCTTACAACAAGTACCTAGTTACATTAAAGTAACATGGAATGAAGCAGACATTCAAAACCGACTATTCGTATTATTAGAAAAAAATCTCTTAATACTTATATAATTCCACGTGGAAACACACATGTTAATACTATTTCTACATAATTTAAAGAATAACAATTTATACAATTCAGTAAAAAGAAGGATCAACGTTTATCTTCCGGTCTTTTTAAATCGGCCGTTGTAACTATTCGACACAAATCTGAATAGATGACTCGTCGACCGTTGGCAAATAATAAAACAATTAGTTTTGTTTGTCCAAACTGTCTTTGTTGTTTCTGGATTACGGAAAGCCCGTTCCCTATTTCCTATTGTCCAATCAGGTAGGGTCATATAGTTTTCAAATGCAGCATTGTGAGTATGAGGATTTGCCGTTGTTGTAATAATAGCTTAAATATTGCTAACTAATTTCCTTCCGGAGCATTATGTTGGTTGACAAAGGTGGTTATTGTGTTGTGTTGGCAATATCTGGCCGCCGGAAACGGCCCGCAAACGGAAGGAAGTGCAATTGAGACGTTTGACAAAGCGGCCGGCTGTTTGTCTATGAATAGATTTTGCTATGTCTCGGGTCTGTTTTGCAGCTGAACGTGAGGATTAGGGTTCAACTGTGGGTGGTACATCCAACAAAGATTTGACCACGTGCAATTTTATATTGAACACATTCAGTACTTGGCCTTACTCGGCTTATTTGAGAGCGGTTAAAAGCAAAAGTTTTCTTTTAGCTTATTAATTCTCAACGCATTAAAATATTAAATAGATCTATGTACTATTTCCACGAATGCCCTCACACTGGGCTTATAATGATATTTAACTTGATTTCTACACTAATTCAAAGTTAACAATTTGTAGGTATGTATTTGGTTGCGACTTTTGCCGTCAATCGGAATCATAGACAATTGTTAAAAAGTATCAAGGTATGAGGTTATTTGTCATACTTACCTATCAGCAATTGTACAATAATAGGTAGTTGCCTATTTTTTTATTTTGATGTAGATGGATGGACCACACAACATTAAAAAAAATGCTTAAAGAACTATTGTCATAACTTTAAAACTCGCCGAGATATTACTGTTTCAATAGCACATCATTTAGACATGCTCAAAACGCTCCATACAAAAAGTGACTGAATCATGACGTCACGCTTCAGTTATTTGTATGCAACGCGCCAGAAATTTGTTCGGCAAGTATACTAAATATTGCGTTTATGAAAATGGTCTCAAAGCAAAAGTTGTTATTAATTATGTAATTTGAAATATGGTATTGTTTATTTTAATCACTTTTGATATTTTATAATGGACTCGCCCACCCAACTTCAAATGTCTATTATTGTCTCATTTTGTCAGAAATTTTAATTTCAATTTGACTTATGTTATTAATCTGCCTATATCTTACTATTAATTGTGAAATCACATGTAAAATTTGACTTAGGAAACTACCCAATTCTTAATAACATTTTACATTTTGGACTGGTGTCAAAACTGATTGATGGTGATGGTAGCACCCTAGCTACCATGCTACTTAGATTGTGTAACTATGTTAAAGTGTGAAATACAAGAAAATCATCTATATCTTTGTACTACATTCTCCAGCACCTACTAACTTTGTTGACAGAAGCAATTCCAAACATTTGAAACAGAGACTAAGATAAGTATAACTAAGTACGAGTAAATTGACTATAAAGTCAGAGATCGTAATGAATTAATAATTAAATGCAAATAATAATAACCAAATCCCATCAGATCATAATTATAGGAGCCATCACTTCGACGTAATTGGGTCACAAGATCATTTCCAGGGTTTTGAGCGAGGCATCAATTTCACAAACTATCTGGCCTATAGAGGAGTTGCATTTAACGCTGGGGCCACATAAGCTGCCGTAAAGTTTTAAATTATTTTGTATCTGTCAACTTATGGTCATGTAGATCAGGATAGTCAGAAGGCTATAGCTGCAGCAAAATAAAAATTCACAAAACGCGGGCTGGAAACTGACAAACTTTCTGAATACAATACCTAATTCCAAAATCTGTCTTGTGTCAATTCTAAGCCAATAAAACAATACCCCACCTACCCGTCAATATAGTGCGGAACCCGACAGTTCCCGGAGGATCTATGCGAAACGGGATTGTAAGTCTGTTTTTTGAGTGTTAGGGAGACGGTGCGTGAGCGGCGGGCACAGGCGGCGCGGGGCGCGGGCGGGCGGGGGGCTTCCGGCGCGCGCGCAGCGTGGGAACGCGCACCCACCTCGATCGTAGTACAGCTGAGAAGTATGATAGCTTCGGCTCTGAACTATAGGAGTATAGGCTTAGTGCTATAGACGTCTACTAGGTTAGGCTGTGTGTTACAGCTGAGAAGTATGCTAGCATCGGCTCTGAGGTATAGGAGTATAGGCTTAGTGCTATTGACGTATATTAGGTTAGGCTGTGTGCTAGTAGAAGTATCCTTGTGCACCCATCTCGCTCGTAGTACAGCTGAGAAGTATGATAGCTTCGGCTCTGAGCTATAGGAGTATAGGCTTAGTGCTATAGACGTGTACTAGGTTAGGCTCTGTGCTAGGAGAAGTATTATACTGGTGCACCCACCTCGCCCGTAGTACAGTTGAGAGGTATGATAGCTTCGGCTCTAAGCCTCTAAACTATAGGAGTATAGGCTTAGTGCTATAGACGTGTACTAGGTAAGGCTCTGTGCTAGTAGAAGTATACTTGTGCACCCACCTCGCCCGTAGTACAGTTGAGAAGTATGAAAGCATCGGCTCTGAGGTATAGGAGTATAGGCTTAGTGCTATTGACGTGTACTAGGTTAGGCTCTGTGCTAGGAGAAGTATACTGGTGCACCCATCTCGCTCGTAGTACAGTTGAGAGGTATGATAGCTTCGGCTCTGAGCTATAGGAGTATAGGCTTAGTGCTATAGACGTGTACTAGGTTAGGCTGTGTGTTACAGCTGAGAAGTATGCTAGCTTCAGCTCTGTGCTATAGGAGACTTAGCGCTATAGAAGTACACTAGGTTAGGCTCTGTGCTAGTAGAAGTGTACTGGTTTCGGTAGTTTTTACTTACTAGTACTTCTTCTTGACTGACTTATGATGGCCTGAAAGACCCACCTCGCCCATTATAGCTTAGTAATACCTATACTCAGCTCGTTGGTATGAAACTATGTTATAGTAGTTTCGGCTCAGCGTTATTCGATTTCTGCTTAACTGTCTTTTAAATTAATCGATTGTTTTAGGTATGAAAAAATCCTGCTGTAATGAAATAAAGGCTTATCATGCTTTCCGAGGCATGGGGACTCTAAATTGTGAACTCCAAGCTGAGTATTGATTTACAGAATATCAATTTGTGTAAATAATTCAAATTCTGTACTGTAACTACACAAAATAATAATTTAAAATTACTGAACCTAAAGCTCTAGTTGAACGTGTACTTCATAGTGGTTTTGTAATGAATAATAAGCCGGATATTCTTGTACTATGCCGCAGCTTGCTCCAAAGATTAAATGACTGCCACTAATTAATTTAAGTTTGCGTCGAGGAAAAATAAAGGCACTATTTGAGAGGAGAGTGGATCCACTGGTTCTGATAGACGCCTGAGAATGAATGGAGCCCTACAGACCAGTCGACCAAAGACTTTTATAGAATCGCGTTACTGTATTGAATAGGAGTACCTAGATGGTTATTTATTTGCATTAAAGAAGTCTTCTTTCAATATTTTCTCTAGAGAAACAACTTTCCGAACCGGTGGTAGAATACTGTCGGATTTCCTCTTCAGCAGTTGAGTGCTTTTTATTTTAAGAATTTATAATGTATTAAAATAACATCGAGGTAAAAATTATCATATTATTATGAACCATTCACTCCGTACCAGATAATTTTCTTGTAAAGTCAGTTTCTGCAGGTAGGCACTACTCATATTATGACAGGTAGCGGTTCTGTTTCCGAAGTTTTTAGCGGAAACAACTGTCAATAATTAAAGTTTATTTCCATGCTTACTAAAAATGTGTCACATGTACAACTATTATACGGTAAGTAATATATTTTTTTTTTTATAAATATTACACAACATCACATACATTGATCTGATCCCGTGGTAAGTAGCTTAAGCACTTGTGTTACGGAAATCAGGATCAACAGTGGATACACAAATAAACTTAAACATATTTAATAATACACCCAGACACGGAACAAACACCGATGTTCGTCACACAAATATTTGTCCCGAGTGGGAATCGAACCCACGACTCTTGGAACCGCAGCTTATGAACCTGAGTCACTAACCACTGTTCCACCGAGCCAGTCAAAGTCAAGTGTATTTTATGTTCTAATGCAGAGATTCAAACATTTTATCGACATCACGTATCTTGGTTAGTTATATGTATTTTTAATTCAGTATTTGAAAAACCTCTCCGTCTCTATCATAAAACCTGCTACATAGGCCTAATGAAGCAAACAAAAGTCATAGGATAATTCTCACGGTAGCCTCACAATATGTTTGCAACAAAAACTAGCCTCACCTGGGAATCGAATCGGTGATAATGGCAGGCTGCGCGCACCTGCCGCCCGCGCCGCATGCCTCCATTCAACATGAATTTTATCAATTGCGGCCATTCATGCACCTTTTTTGTTTATCACAACATATGGCCGTTTTGAATGTGCCGGTACACGTAAGGAGGTATTGAGAAGTTTATACATAATTTGGTCAGTAGGTACAAGCGGGATGAACAGGTTTCGGTCTGGGACATATGGCGTAATATGTGTTTGTGTTGAGGGCAGCTACAGTCACTTTGATTTTTGGCTTACTGTGGTCCAATAGTCTTGCATCTTTCTTACTTTACCACCAGCCCTATAATCAAAAAATTACACCAACTACTAAACCACTTAACATAATAAATGAGATATTGTAATTGTGTTCCACCCTCTATCCGATTCCCACAACTTTCATTACCGACTTTAATGTGTCTATGTCAAATCCGTTTCCGCCTTAAAATATCCACCGAAATGTATCTGTTGTTATTTATCACCATTTTTTTATTTTTATAATCTATCAATGTTATATTCACTGCATCTGTATCTTTTTATATGATATTTTATTCGTAAATGTATATTATGATGTCCGCCCTCCTACTTGAGAAGCTCTTAGCCAATCTAGATACATATTAAAACCTAAAAAATAAACACCTTATTGCATAGTCTACACGAATAACTTTCCAACAAACAAGACCTCAGCCTTGGCTGGGAATCAAATCTGCGATAACGTCGGTTATTTATATTCTAATGACTATCAAAATTGAATCACTAAGACATCACTAAAATAGATATTTTTGATAGCTATCCGCTTGTGTAAGCGATGTGTGCGTTTCACATATTCTGTATTTGTGTGCTCATTCATAATTTCATTGATAACGGGTGTGAGGTATCATGATAATTGCCGAGGTTAATAAAGCCGTGTACATCTAAATAATAATGTGGCGTGCTAGTGCTTATCTACTGATGTAAAGTGTGGGTAACATTAATTTAGGAAATAGTTGTGTTTATTTAGTACGTTTATGTATTTTAGTTAAATAAGATTATGTATATGCGCTTGTGTTGTAAGATTTGTTCAAATTATGTATTTATGGGTCACCTTAATATTGCATAACGTATTAAATTGATTCGCCTTTTTCTTAATAGGAAGTAATTGTATATTATTATCTCTTCTTAGACCAGGGGCTCTGGGGGACTGCCCAAGTAGTCTAATGACTACTCTGAGACAAACTAATATTTCAATAGTAAAGCAGACCAGTTTGTGGCTAAGCAGTTTAATTACTCGTATGTAAGTTTTGATTGGTAATAAGTAATACAATATAAAAACACACTCATCTCAGCTAATCTTGGGGGCAAGTTTAAACTGCAGTTATTTTTATTGTATGACAGGAAATATTTTATTAGGATCCCTTGATAATGAAAGCTCTGTGAGAAGATGTCTGAAACGGATCTTACATAATTATTGGCAAAGCTCGTTATCCGTAAAACGCGAATAATCGACCATTTGAAGTAAGGGAATTTAATGCGTAGTAGCTGGTAATAAAGTTGATATCGATTTGGACAAGCTGTATTGGTAGTTTCTTTTTAAGGCGACTTACTTTGAATGAAGCAGCTGTTGGTAGTGTAAGTTAATTTAAATAATAATGTAGGTACATTTATTTTAGTATTTGATAAACTTTATAGTAGTTATTTACGGAGTTTATTTATACCACTTTTTTCGTTATGTTCTTTTAAAAACGTTCTGACAACTATTTTTAATCTAATTAAATTTTTCAGAGGTTAATACTAAGTGCCGCAGTGGTTTTTAGCAAAATACCTATATGAGGCGCCTCTTCCCTTTTCTTTTCCTTCCTCCAGCTTATCGTCTCTACATAAGTCACACTAATTGTTTCCTTTCAGTGTCCAACACTTTAAGTGATCGTCTTCTCCTAACGCTGACTCTGCAATTGCCATCAAAATACCAGGTATTAAACTCTGCGTAACACATGACATTAATGACCGATTCAGATTATTACGCTATTGTCTAAACGAACTACCGTTCATATTAAAACCCACAAGTTCAATTATTTACGAGGTTAACGCTCGATGCATCTAACCTATCACGGCATGAATCGTAACTGTATTCAATTACCACAGTGTTCCCATCGTCTTACTGATAATCACGCAATAAAAATAGCATGAGAAAGTCACTAAGCGTCACGTAAAAATAGGTAGCTTCCCCTCCATTCATATCCTGCACAGCTGAGGCTAACCGACCGAGTGTGGAATCATTACGGTCATTATTTTTATTTAAATGGCGCACGCCTATTTACGTTGGCGGGTTACATCCATTCATGAATTAGACGTTACGGGTAGTTCCGGGCTGGGTTCTCTCACGCAGCTTGAATGGGGCCGGAGCGCGGGCGCAGGGAAAGAAAGGGGCGCGTCACTTCCGGAGCGGAGCGTATGACGCTACTTCCGCTCGTCTGCTGTCACCGGATACGTATGTTCCCTGTTCGCATCAATTATTATTTCCTACTTAATGTTTCCTTTAACGTTAGAGTCGGGCGCGGACTGGTTTGTTAGTGTCATGGGCACACAATTGATGCCTGCAAGGCAGTAATAAAAATAGCGAACGTAAACATTTTCCGATCTGCTAATAGTTATCTGAACTGTTTCATTTCTAATGTAATATTTACTGGCGTTATAATCAATATACTTGCATACTTTAGCAATGACTCACCGTTTAAGGGAATATGACAGAAAGGACGCTATGATCCAGCAGGTCTTTAATATAAAAAGTTAGATACCTATGTACTTTCATTGATACCGCGAACTCTACCAAACCGACTACTCCTACCTCATTTACTTTTCTTTCCGATTTCACATTAACGTTACAAAATATGGCAAAACGATTCACATTTCAGGCAACAAAACTTGGCAAAGTTCGGCAATCTTGCGGCACCACTTTCACAATCAATTGTTTTGATTGGAGCGAATCGAGTCACCCCTCTCTGTCGCACGGTAGCGAATTCCTAAGCGGGGAAAAGGATGGCGAGCGGAAATGTTATAAGAATGGCGTCGGGGTTCATTCATTGATGTTTCCGTCGACGTGAACGGGCAAGTAGGGTTGACAAAGGTCAGTAGTTTGAGGCCGCGGCGACCGAAGTAGCGGACCGCGAATCGCACAAAATACACTGGTTTCGAAAAACAATTGATGAAACTTTCGATGCTTTCTTTTTTCGTTTTTCTTACAGATTTTGAATTCATACGATTTTAGACTTTCGTGTTCCATTACATTAGAAACTATGAATATGATTTGAATCGATCCTGGACACGATCTTTATACCAGGAAGAAGGTATGCTTTCAAACAAAACGTTTATTAAAGAAATATAAAGTTCACCTTCCGAAGATTTTAACAGGATGAAAAGAATACATCTTTTATGTGGACCCTTGACATTATCACAATCCTTCAAATTCAATAAAATGTAGATTAATAAAAATATCTACAAATCGGTCATTAAAATTCTACATATTAAAACTTACCAAACACACATTCATTTATAAGTAATTAACTATTAAGGTTGATAGGTACTATGTATTTGTTTTATATCGATAAAAATCTTAAAATCATTCATTACAATCTAGCGCCACCAATAAATCATTTCAGGGAATTTGAAATACATAATTATCCATAAATCTAAATGTTTGGTCATGAGAACGTTATTCGCGTGGGCTCTTTTATTTATACCTCTCTTTATTAAGAAATGCCTTCTATCGAGACGGATTTTATTAGAACGAAAGCGTCCAAAAATAGAATCATCTGAGTTATCCTTCAAAACATCTCTTTTGTCTAAGGTCAAGCCGTCCCGGCTAATCCTTGCAACTATTCGCAACTCGTTACTAGTGATGCACCGAGGCTTTTGAAATATCATATCGATATTATTAAAATAACGATAGTTAATTCTTGAGCAGATAAAATTAGAACTTACGACACAATGATATCCTTAGCGCAAATGACTATGTTCACAATTCAAATGAAGTGTGATGTTATCTTTTTTGGCAAATATTTTATGTCCGGCGTCGGGCAAAATTTGTGTGAGTTTTTCTGTAATGAAATTACTCAGCCCGGAGTTAGGAAGTTGGCGGTTGTACGCCCGTGCCTCGGAAAGCACGTTAAGCCGGTGGTCCTGCGCCTGATCTCTCATCGGTCATGTCGGATTGCCGTCTCACCGAATTATGAGAGTAAGGGAATAGAGAGTGCACTTGTGTTTGCGCGCACACTTGTGCACTATAATATGTCCTGCGCACTTGGCTGATCTCAATTGAGATCGGCCGCCATGGCTGAAATCGGTCGGACGTTTTAAATATTTTATGTATATTAGGTAAGTTATTCTTGTTATCACAATGCATAGGGGTAAAGAAGATTTTACAATGCAACAAACTTAGTCAACTTAATTTATAAATAAGTTTAAATTCAGATTCAGATTGAAAACTTAGATTATAGCTCTAAATTAAAGTAAAGTCAAGCAGTACTAAAAAAACAAATCAAAACATGATTCTGTATCGACAAAATAGCATCTCTACAGAGCTCTACCCTTAGCGCGACCATTATTCTGTTAGTCGTACGGATTTAGCTCTTACGGCGTGGACTTAAGGCCCGTAATAGTTACTGGGCTGTGACGTAATAAGCCACCCGAGTTTCATTGAGATGTCGCCGTGTACCCCCTACCCCTCCTATGTCTTATTAATCGCTGGCAGCCTACCAACTTGTGACGTCACTCGTAGTTTGTTGAGGGTTATTCGTTTGTTAAACTTAGTTTTAATTTGAACAAATGCGATATTGCATCATTATTGTTACTGCTGTTAATTAAATGTTTCAAACCTTCGTTCCCGCCTTGGTGTTCAACTTTTATAGACCGTTAAGCCCTCGTTTGCCCTTTACTGAAAGCGCCACTTAGCTCGAGTAGTGGGGAAGTTTTTATTTCTTACTTATTAATTATCTCAGAATAATTGACAGCACTTATCTATACTAATATTATAAAGCTGAAGAGTTTGTTTGTTTGTTTGTTTGAACGCGCTAATCTCAGGAACTACTGGTTCGATTTGAAAAAATATTTTTGCGTTGTATAGACCATTTATTGAGGTAGGCTTTAGGCTATTTAACATCACGCTGCGACCAATAGGAGCAATGATACAATGGAAAATGTGTAAAAAACGGGGGAAACGCGAACGAAGTCGCTGGCACAGCTAGTTACTCATACTTCGTATATTTGTATATTTGACATTTAATGCATACGTCATGTCATTACATTTTGACTACCTTCATTTTATTTTCTGTTGATCACCTGTTAATTATTACTCATATGATGAGTTATTATGTACTAAAATCATAGGCCAGAAGACAATACAAAGATATGACCCGTGTAAGAACATAATTATGTAATTTAATCATGTTATTTTCGCTGAGTATGTAAATACTTACGCAACAATCAAACAGTAGGCAATAAGAACGGTTCATTATGGTATTGTTTTGGTAAACATATTACGCTAAATGCGTATCCGGTTTCAAAGTTCACGATGAGTTAGACCACATTTGTATTTCTTGATTGTACTAAAATAAAGTTAAGATATGTTTGTTCGTTAGTACTGTTCATGTTATCTGTGGTTCTGTCTATTAATACCACAAAATATTTTCGGTTAAGTTTTAAACGTCAAAATAGACTTGGATATACAATAGAACTTTGCCTACGTTGGCGGATATGATAATATCCATACTTGATAACAAAGTGTAGGTGTATGCAAATGAGATGACGTTGGTATAATCGGTGTTCTGGTGCTTGGTCGATTCTTTTGTAAGAGTAAGTCATATTTTTACCCGACTACGGCAAAGCAAAAGGAGGGTTATGATTTTGACAGGCTATGTATGTATGTATGTATGTATGTATGTATGTTCATCTGTTTCCACATAACTTCTAAATTGCTTGTCAGAATTCGACAAATGACATATCACTAGAAGCGTCTTAATTGTCCGCTGGTTATAGGCTATATAGGGTTTCACAAAATCTAATGTGGCGCCCACTAGCGGACAAAACATACAGAGTAAAAAAAATAAAGTTAAGATAAATACGCCGTGTTTGGTATCATTGGAAAGCGCTTTACTTGTACATTTTAAATATATATATATTACTAGCATTTGCATGTGACTTTACGTATATTCATGGACTGATTGCATATAGTTCACATCTTTTCGTTCATAGCTTCTTTACTACGTCCCCTTAAAATATAAAACATGTTGGTTCATCAATTTAACTTTTGATAATATTATGCGCCACAAATACACTTTAACACCAAAAATAGTACAAATAATAAAGTTAAAAACTAAAACCCAACTATGACAAAAAACGACGCTGAAAAAGTATAAAACAAGTCTTTTAGAACACTGAACTGAACAAAGTTGCATGTAGTTCAAGTAAATGGACACAGTAGACTCTACCAAAATGCTTATGTTGAAAATTGACAATAATGTCATACAATACTATTTTGAAGTATGCAATATTTACTATGTAGAGATAAGTTTTCATGTTTGGAAAGGCGTAGTCACACGTTCCATACACAAGTACCTACCTACCGTAGCACTTTGACAACGTGTGACTGCGGTTTTCCAAACATGAAAACTTATCTCTACATAGTAAATATTGCATACTTCAAAATAGTATTGTATGACATTATTGTCAATTTTCAACATAAGCATTTTGGTAGAGTCTACTGTGTCCATTTACTTGGAACTACATAAGCAACTTTGTTCAGTTCAGTGTTCTAAAAGTCTTGTTTTATACTTTTTCAGCGTCGTTTTTTGTCGTAGTTGGGTTTTAGTTTTTTGAGGGCAAGGAATGATGGATTTCATATTGATATGTGATAAAAGACAACTAACTAAAATTATGCTATCTTGGGGCACGGCGATAGAAAGTCTAAAATGACAATTGCATTTACGGCCAACAACGTAAGTATAAAGTAACGTATGCCCTACTGAATTGAAACAAACACAAGCAAGCAAAGGAATCAAAGCGTATTTTTCTTATAACCTCCGTAGTTTCATATAACGTTGATCAAACCGTTCCTTTTCAACATCAAAACACAAACCAAACGCGACGAAACACCAGAGTTGTGAATGAAACAGTGCGCGTCCGGCGAGAGGCGAGCTCGGCGCGAATGGGAGCGGAAGCGCGCGGTTAGTCCACTTCCTGTTTCCCGCAGGGCCGAGAGCGGCGCGCGCGCAGCCGACGCCGCCCGAGCGATCCCGAGTATTCCCGAGCGCACCCGACCGGGCCCGACGGCGGACGATCGCCGCGACCGCGATACTCGGTTTCACTAGCTAACGTGGAAAATGCTGAGCACATCATCTCGTCCTCGCCTTGTTAGAGGTGAGATGTGTTAGGCACTTTGGACCGCTTGCAGCATTTGAGTTAATGTTTAGGCGCTTTTTGCGTTGCCGCATTGTTTGGAGCAACATATTGTTCTTAATGACTTATTTTAACAGATCAGTGTTTAGTTAAATTCGAATTTGATTTAGGATCGATGACTGATTGATGTTTGAATGTGACAATTTGTTAGTACAATAATTATATTGAGTTTATTAAGAGAATTAGCTGCACACTTATAAGACTTATGATGAGTTAACTTAATAAAATTAACGTATAAGTTTAATGAGCTAACATTGTAATAAATCAGTGAAAGCTACTAAACTTGATTTAAGTATAAACTGTACCTAGGTAATAACATAATATACTAGTTTCGACGATTATATCCTAAAAAGGAAATGAGCACTACCAGATGTTACATTTGACTTATGTTTTGCTGGGTATTAGTTATTTAATAAATTACGTGTAGTTTATTACTAACGATCGTATCGTTGTGTGTTTAAAAGTAAGACTCATTAACTGTCCAATATGTGAACATCGATCATAGAAACAACTTAAGATTTCTAATGTCAAGTATTCTCGTATTTGCTTAGCGGACATATATGAGTAAAGGAACTTCAAGAACATTCAAAAATCATTAAGTGTGGTTATGATGACCTAAATGAAGTCACAAGATACTATACAATAATAGTCAAGATAGATAATATATGAAGTTGAACCAAAAGTGCAGAACGTATGCTACTTTTAATTTCTAGTCATACATAGGTCATACAACATTGTATGTATTGCTTAAAAGTAGGCTCGTAACTAATTGCCAACGACCGCAATTTGATAGAAAGAGGGTGACGTCACAGTATCGGCACACGCACATTTCTTGCCGAAACGCGAAAACATTTGCTTATTGGTAGGTATAGCCGAGTCACCTACGCAGCCGCCCACGGTACACCCACGCCCCCTCCCTCCCCCCTTTGTCCAACGTAGTAGTAGCGTAGGCTCGTGGACCTTAGAATAAACAGCTGTCCAGAAGATACTGACTTTCTCTACCTACACCTAAAATAGAAGTAGCGGAAAAACATCCTACCTATATTGTTGAAGTTTTACGCTTTAATCGAGCTTTATTCGAGGGAGTAAAATGTAACATTTGTTCATTTCATAAGTATATAATTATTACTGACGTGAGATTTGTAATTAATGAAATATAAACGTATTTCTTAAAAAGTGAAAGTACAAAGATCTGGAATTACACAAGTACATGTTAATTTGCATTAGACTACTAAATAAGGTAGGGTGTTTGTATCAGGGTTATTTTCTCAAAGAGGTTTAGGAAGCAATTTTTATAATATTATACGAAGTATTAAGAACGAAGAACATAACCCCACCGTCAAAATTAACGTCAACATAATAAGGATGTAGAGATCATTGAACGATGTCGCAAAGTTATTTGTTACCTTAAACATATCGCTATAAAAGAGTCGCTAGCAACGACAGCCTTGCCATACGGTTCACAAGTTGCGACTTCATGTCAGCTGTCTATAATCAACATCGTTGTTAGTAAGTGACCTGTCTGTACATCTAGTTCTTTGCCCCCATTCTCCCCGCGTAACAGGCGGCCGACTCAATTGCCATCGCGAGTTGTTGCTAGACTCTACACACAAGTAATGAGGGCTATCGCGTGTGAGAAATACACTAGATGGTAATACGTAGGCGTGAGGTCTAATTTCAACATGATTGGTGAATATTGACATGTCTGTCAATGTCACGTCAAAAATAACCAATCGTGCTGCAGTTGGACCTCACGACTACGTATTGCCATCTAGTGAATTTCTCACACGCGGTAGCCCCATTAAATTGTACAACGCGCTTAATATCGTCCTCAGACATTATTGTAGACGTCAGACGTCACCGTCTTATATTTCATCAATGGCAATCGATTTTCAATGCGAGCCTCATTGGTGCCTACGCAATGTAGAGTCCATTTGATTTTGCTATGTATATGGTTGTGTTTAGTCTAGTTACCGAGTTTGGTTATTTCAAATCAACTTAACAACAAGTAGATATCGAAAGCTAAAAACTGATGCTAAGCAAAAGCTTTTCACATATATATTTTTTTTCAAAATTACTGTTTTCTGTCACGATTGGTGGGGAAGAGTAATTTGCAAGGTTGCAAGGTTTCTATAGAGAAAAATTGGTTTTGAAATAATAATGTTTAACATTATACACGCTTTTAATATGATCAAAGTTTTTTGGCCTGGCTTGCGTAAAATAGACTTCACTAAATTGATCTAACCGTGAAGCAAATTCCGCCAAAGGTCCATACAATTGAGAAGCCGAGATCATCTGTACCCTCACTACCTACTCAGTCCTATAGTTACGACTACACTGGGCAAGATATATAAAGATATATACACATATAAACGGAGTGTTCTGCGAAGTGCGGCGGTTCACCGGAGGTTGATGTTCGAACCTTTGCATATATCTTACAATGTTGAATGCAGCATTATAATACCATGTTTTATGTAACAGTAATTTGCAGATAACTGTCGACACTTCCTGTGGAAAATAAAGTATTTGTACGTCGTTTACCTGGACACTTTGAATAGACGCTGGATGAAGTACCTATTGTTAGATAAATAAGATATCAGAGGTACAATTAAATATATTATGGATATTGTACGAGAATACTCTACAGCTTTATATAAACAATTTTATTGTATACTCTCAATTAAAAGAGATACTCAAAAGACACAGGGTAGTCGTTTCTATCGGGATTTTTTATTGGTAGTGTCGAGAAAGTTAGCGTATTATTTTTCACTATCTTGTCAGTACCTAACTTAAAAGCGTTAAAGTTTAATATCGTACCTACCAGTACATTTTTCACTTGAACAACTTGCCAGACATTTTCACTACATTTTCCCGCATCATTCATGTAACGAACTCGCGCCAAGTTTTCACAAGTTTGGTCTCAAGGGGGGGTTGGGAGGCAGCGTGACGTAGAGCCCCCCCCCCCCACCATCGCTTCATTCACAATCACGGCCCGCGTCGGGAGCACGATTACGTTATGAACCCGTATTTGCATAATCAAATTCAAAAGCCGCAGTCTGAACTCAAATGTACGAGACGTATTATTTGGTTACAATTTAGACGTTGCAGTTGAACGTTCGTTTTGATATTTACGCAAACTTAATTGTGATTTTACTCAATTAGAGACACTCATTAGGGCGTTAAGCAATCTAGCCATTGTATGTAAGATCGATGAACACGTTTTAAAAGGTTAAGCGCGTAAATATACATGTCATAACACAAAATGATTTCGAAACAGCGAAATAGTATATGAGAAAACTGAATCTTTGAGCTTTTCAAAACAATAAAATTCTTAAAAAAATTACATATGCCTACTTGTAGTTAGCTACGAGAAGTGCCAAAGAATTAATTAAGTTACCCTAATATAACTAAATAGAACATTATGAATTTTACATAGGTATATGATAATACGTAATTTAACTAGACGATATAAAGGCATGTCGTGGTCTAGTGGTACTAATAGTTGTTGGCATTGCAAAGATTACATGAAATATGCAAGAAGCCGTAACAAAATTGTTGTTTATGAATGAATGGATTTCCATACATATTCATAACACGTGTTAGTTGCTTGCATTACAAACCGTGGAAATTCTTGAATGAGGAAAATTAAAGATCTGTGTTCTCGCCGCCGCGGCCAGTCATGAATGAACATTACAATCATGACGTAAATAGGAGGTACACACTTTAAAATATTGCTGCTGAATGTAGATATTTTGTGCATTTAGATGTAACATAAATCCTTCATTCGAGCTGTTCAAGATGTTAGTTGGTAGAGTAGTACGTGACATTATTACTAAGACCTACCCGTATGTTGAGCTGGTTTGTACCTCTCACGAGGCTGTATTATTTCTTCAATATACTAATAAGACACAGAACGTACTATAGTTAACTTAGCTTTAGACACCCAAATTTACATATACATATTATGGAGCTGATATCTCAAGTGAGCTCGAATGCAACATAATATACTTACATGAAAGATAAAACCACATATTAAACTATAATGTGTGGTTTTGATTCCAAAAAGCTTATTACACATTTGGAAATATTAATATATGCTGTGATGATGCTTACTCTCTTGTAAGTCATTTACAAAAACTGAAGATACACACTAACAAAAACTCCATTGTTCCAAAAAACAAAATGGTTTCTGCCACAATTTAAGACACAAACATATCTCACACCTGGTCAAGCCGTATGGGTTTGGCGAACCCATTTCAAGTGGGCCGAATCTAATGGTCGAATTCCTTAAACAAGCACCAAATGTTCCTTTTCTTCGACTATAAATGGACGTATATTTTGTAGGTGTTGGAAAATTCTAGTAGCTAGAGGAGAGGCTAGGGGGGTAAAGGGGAAAGGGGGGGGGGGTGTTGTAGCGTGGGCCGGCCGTGAATGAACGAGCACGTCACGAGCGCCAACTGGCCTGCTCTGATGTGAATTTCAACACTAATCGATAAAATTGTGGGCACAACGAGTGCCTAAGTGTAGTTTGTGAACCCAGTAGGCAGAAACATGAAGTATTTTAGCACCAAAGTACATACTTGAAATGATGAAAGGCAACGTGGCTTTTAAGAACTGAAAAAAGCATTGAAGCGTTTCCCTGAGTTAAAATAAGGTCAATGCAGTCATTTTCATAGTTCACCTCAAAGTCAAAGTTCATCAGTATGCACTTTGACCTTCTATGATAAACAGATATTCAATGAAATTTATTAATAATTTCGAAAATCGGGAGGTCTATTACCTCTGTATTTGTATAACAGTGCAAGCGATCTATCACGACTCCTCAGTCTTTGTAAAAAGTTCATTTAGTTTTTTTTTCAAAGGGCCATTAACGTTCCCCCATTCTGTTTGGTAGATCAATCTCCTGCAGTACTTTTAGAAATAGAATACAACAACCTAATGGTTGATCGGTAATCCGCACAATGAAGACCTCCGAATTTGTGTTTTTCGTGAGCAATATCTATGGTTGTTTTGCATTATATATAAGAATCATATGTCGTTATTTGGGTAAATTATAGTTTAATAGTAAACTTAGACGATCGCAAAAAGAGAGACTTGTATCAAAATATGTATATGGGCTCGTTTTGCTCTCATCAACGGAACGACTACCTAGACCTACACAACATGTGCGAAGGGGCATATGTAGGCGTGAGCTCCTTGACGCATTAGACAGGGATATTCTTGACATGCCGATTACGTTTGCGATCCTCAATTCCACCAGTCCACACATCCCGGCGCACCGAGCTCCAATTTCCCCGCATACCGGGCGATGATGACACCCTCATTCCGCACACAAGGCCCGTTGTTAGCGGACGGATGCGGGCGGCAGTCCGGCCGGACGCGCGTCCGTTCGCCACGTCCGCGCTTTGTACTCGCTTACGGTCGTTACGGTGCGGTGGACACGTGGTGCACTATGACCGAACAACGCGTAACTTGGGGGGACAAATGAGCATCAGCGAAACAAAAGGCAGCGCAGCAGCATACCCGACGCAATGGACACCTTTTATCCTTGCACCATTCTCTATCCATTACTGTAAAACTCTATCCATTGCTGTTTCCTTCATTCAGTTGTGGGTTTACCGGGGGATAAATGCAAGAGATCGCAAATAGCGTTAAGATCACCTAAAAGATTTGTTTTTAAATAGTAACTCTAACTCTGTAAATTGTTTATGTGCAAACAATATTTCTATCTATCTAAAAGACGCGAGATGATAATCAGGCATCGAATCGAAAAATGTCTCAGTTCTTCTATAGGAAAGAAACAGTCTTATTAACAACTCTGATATTATCTGTACCTTTTGAGATGTTGGTTTCCGAATCCGAATCAATAAACAAATCAAGATCGAACAAAGAAGTCAAAATGGTGTAGTCAGGAAAATAATAATGTATAGGTACTATGTATGACACCAGTAAGGGGTAAATCCGACAAGTGTTTGATTTTATAATAGAACATGAATTGTATATTTCCAAGCCCATATTGAAAACTTAACAACTGTGTATGTAATTGTTCTTATTTTTCACTCATTGAGCGTATACAGAGCCTGACATCGCAAACTTTTAGAATCTCTGTCTCGTCGATCATCAGCCATGTCCAAATTCAGAAGCTATAATTTATTAAAAGTAATTGCCAGACGACGCATAATTTAGCACATCTGGCCAAAAGTATAGCAATTTTGTAAGTAGTACAGTGTATGTCTTATTTATTTACAGTGATGATTGATTACCTACAAGGAATACACACTGTATAAATATGAGCAATGATGAATTGATGACCAAGCAGGCTTGAGAAAAAATATTTAGATGAAATACATACTGTGTGTGAGATTGTGACTAAGTCGTTTGCTACAGTTAGATGTCAGACATATGAGTACTTATTATACAAGCTATATCTCGACTGTAATTAGTCTCTACATAGTGCATATAGAAGTGTTTGCTTTCAGCATCTGTCTTTTGTTTCGCTAATCGACCTGTATTTTCGTGATGATTAAAAGGTATATTTCTCCAAAATCATATTAAATGTGCACATATTCTAATATCAAAGTCTTCGTCTTATCTATTCGCCAGTACGTTATTTCAGAAACATGCATCGTTTAGTAATTATTTGTAACACAGTGTAGGTGTATCGTGTATCAGGTCAGCTTTTACAAAATACGGGTAGGTGGAATACACAAACAGTTCTTATATGGCCGCGCTTTCGTATACTTTATGTTAATTTGTAATTAAAAATGCGTGCTTTAAGTTAAAATATGGTTCACTAATAGAGCTATTGGTAATCTTAATGTCTAGATTGATACATAGGCGAGAAAGTAGAGTCTTGGGGCTAGTACGGCCATATCTCCGGCCTAATTGTGAGGCAGAATGTTGACTAATAGCCGCCGCCGACTTGCTTCGCCGCTTAATGGCCCGTTAGCGTGGCAGTTACCTTAGGTACTTGTGCAATGCCAAAGTACTGTTTCTGGTGGTAAAATAGTGTGCAATATTTATCACTTTCTTCCGCAGTTACTTGGACTTGTTTTGTACTTATGGTTACGATTGCTTGACCGGCTTTTGGGGAAAGACTGTGTTTGGATCACGAGTTGGATATTTGCTTGTTTTCTTGAAATTCAAGCCAATTTTATTCATTTCTTTTGGCTTGAAAGAGAGACATGCTGAGCTGAGTTACTTTTGCATTTTTATGAGTAATGCACTAACGACCTGCCCCTGATTTTCACATAAACAGGCATGTATTGTACATAATACGTATTGGTATATGGGTAGTATGTATAGATACTGAGAAAGAACGTAGCTTACTATGGAACCGACTTTGACATAAGGAAGTTATGTTTTCCCTCACAAAAGACACGCGGACAGAGTCACAGGCGGTAAGCTACATACAAACTAATTACAATTACATACGTAGTGAATGACTTGTTTTCGTGTTGAATGTACGGAGTGTATCGGATGCCGACACAGTTATAATGTAGTCGGGGAGCGATAGCCGGGTCATGCGCTGTTATGAATGGGCCGGTAGGGCACTACAGACGAACTGGATGGCGGCGGGTCACATTTTTATCTGCCGACGCCTGACCTACACTGGGTTGCCACATTCGCTGATACACCTCTTACGGAAAGAGACTGTGGAGCTATATAACATAGCTAGCTATGTAGTATAGACACGAGTTGAAGAAAACTTTAAAGATTAGTATGAGTTACACATACAGATAAATACCTAGTACGTTCTATCCAACAAACATTCACTTACAGGATTTTGTGTGTTGATATTAGGACTAGTAGCAATTACATAGCTACTATCGCGTGTAGACCTATAAAGATTAATTTGTTTAGTGTAATGGAACGCGAAAGTCTTAAATCTAGGATTTTGTGTAATTTAAAATAATAATTACCTCGTGTATACTCTTTAGCTCCTCTTGTACCTCTTCTAGACCTCCCAAATTTACTATAATATCATTTAAAAATATAGGTACAACAATAAATGTTTAAGGTTTTAAATTACACACAGTTTTTATTTGGAATCTATTTTAATATCTTATAAAAAGTCCAAGGTCCTATTATTCACAGTAAACATTTGGTAAACATCAATTCACATTAAAAGGAATTTAGGACATCCAAAACTAGTCTAATGGATTTTGTAATTACATAAATACTAGCACACTAGGTTTCACGTGTGTTAAACAATAGTTTTATTTTTAGGTCTTAGCAAAAACTTTATCCAATTCCACATATGGTTTTTGGCAATAAAATAAGACCTATTTAACTAGAAGAGATCATCTTAAGGCTATAAAATGTGATTACTTTGTTACTCTACGAAAACTGTATTTCTGAACGATAAGATGTTATAATATGTATTGTTAATGTAATGTATCACAAAGTAGCGTGTTTAAGTAATCAATGCTAGACTTCCGGTTAAAGTATTTATAATGATGTTTGACATGATATCAGAACGTTCATTCATTAAATTCAATCATCAATATTGTTCTTATGACTAGCCAGCCTAATTAGTAATCCTATTGTCTTTATGTGCATGTAGATAAAGTACACACAGGCACTCGAAGCTGGTAGATAACTAATTATGATTCTAGACTGTTTCATAATGAACCTATGACCAAACTGCCGAAGATAAAAACTTTAATATTCAAAACGATATTATGTATGTCTTCCACTATGAGGGAGCTTGTGATCATATGCATTTACGTGTACAAATTAGATACTGTATTATCTGGAATTGAAGCTAATCCGTTGAACAAATTTAATTAAAATTTGCGCAATCCAGACTATCCCTCTACTCTTTAGACAATCAAACATCAGTGGGTACCATTATAAAAGTTTAAACACAACACTCCTATGAATTTTATAGCAACGTGCATTCATGACTATCATTTGAGGCCACCAGAACCAGAGTGGCTCAAACCATAAGTTGCATTTTTTGAGTTGACTATGGAAATGTACCCTATCCATTCCCTTAGTTAACAGCCATAATGGTCCAAGATCCCAGAGCTGCCAGACATCACTTATTTTCTAATGGACAAAATACACATGCAGTCGGCGGTTTTACCTTACAGACGCTTTAAAGCTATGAAAAAATTTTACTTTTACTTATTTTCTGATGCTTGATTTTTATATATGTTATTCAAACAACTATTTTTAAAACGTTTTGCAAAAGGACAGACCGATCCAAGGGTCCAAACATTCACCAGACCCAACTGTTTTAGATTTTTTTTTTTTACTCAATCGTACATATTCTGTCCATTAGATAATAAGTGATGTCTGGCGGCTCTGGGATCTTCCTCTAATCCTTTCCCTTAGTTAATAGCCATAATGTCATATGTCAATCCAAATTGTAACGTAACATAGTTGCAGTAAGAATGTCAGAGACTTGTCAGCCAGTGTTAAAACAGTAACAGGGCAGTAAGTACACCTCTTGAGACTGTCGACCGGAGGAAGGGTGACGTGGCGCGTCGATTGCGTGATGGGGCGACGAGAAATCAACTTGGCCGACCTAATTCCACATCCATTCATACTACACACGCACACACAATTTTCAGTCGGCAAATTAAATATACTTACCTAATGTTTGTTCGTATGAACGTAAATGAATACTCATTGGGGGCCCATTCATAAATGATTGAATGGTTGCGCGTAATTGCTTATTATGAGCACAGGATTTATTCTTAGGTACTACTACGTAAGTTTTGTCTATTGACGAATAAACCATCACGTCATGTCCTTCATCTGACTACTAGTACAAAACTGTGTATGACAAAGAAGGAAATATTTTATGTAATGTTGAACGAAATTGCAGCAGAAATTTAATCATTATTATTACTCTGCTTATATTCTGAAAGGATTTAAATGCATAGGTGATTAAATAATCGTACACGTGTCAAAGACATGTCGACAAACACATAAATTTAAATCAAATCCCTCAGAATGCAACGAAAAATAAATTGGAACACGAATTTTCTGTTGCCAGTAAGTTTTAACGGCCCATCTACAAATATTTGAGGACTCCACATAAAAACTATTACGACGATCCATTATGAGAATGTGTTTAATAAAAAACCTCCGGCATTGTGTGACGTCAGTGTGAAGTGTATGTCGTTTCTGGCCCATGTTTTATTTATAGCGATTGATTGATGGACCGAAACGTCTTGCCTATATGAATGAATCGGCTTATGGTTTCGCCCGCGGACTTTGTTTATCGTGATCCGTTGACGTCAGCCATTCTAAATGGGAAAGAATACATTTGTCTCCTGAATCCATAATACTACCCTGTGTTGTTGCGAGTTTTCCACTTGCTGCGTATAGCTGTAAAATTTTTCCTACTATAGCTAATTCAAAGATTTAAACGTTGTATGCGTTCTTATTGTGGACTTACCAAGTAAGTATGTTATACTTACTTACAGAAGTTTCCCTCTATTTGATGGCATTCCTATGTGGTATAAGCCTTAATATTCGTACTGTGATATTCAAATAATTTATGTATACGAGTAGGTAACTTTTATATAACGGATGTAGTGTGTAGTAGTTAGATCTAAGAAATATGTGAAATAAAATAGGCATACATTCCAGATCATTTCATTGATCTAAAGTGCGCGCTCTTTACATACGATACGCCAGAAATTCCGGGAACATTAGCGCAATGCGTTAAAAAAACAACTCTAGTACAATCGAAATTTGATAAATAAATGCTAGCAATAAATAAACGCCATCAATTACCGGCGATCGTAAAAGTGGCGCCTGAAGTGTTCTGCCGACTCGGTGACCTTTGACCATCACCAATACTTACGATAGTGTGTCGGTCCGTGTGAACGTACGCGGTCGCCAGGGGCAGACTGAGGGGCATGCTGATTTTTTTTTCAGCATTTTCGCACTAACTAGACTTGTGATAGTTTACACTCAAGCGCACTTACATTCGCCATTTCAAGTACTATCATGTACGTCTATGGGTCTACGTAAAGGCATCGTGTTGGCCGAATAAGTAGTGTCTAACTAGTATTCCATTTAGGTTGTAAACGCAATGCAAAACGATCTAACGCGCTTTACATTTCTAAAAAAAGTTCTAAAATCAACTATACTCTTTTTCACCTAAGATGATCCCTGTGACACTTCGTTGTGTTCTGAATCACGCATCTTACGATTGACGAACAAAAATAATTTTATTGCACACTTATTTCATTTTATTGCGGCTTCATTAGGAAAAATATTAAATTAATAAATTTAAACTTTTAAAAGAGAAACAGTATCGTTTAGTTAATTTATAGAAATAGAATTTTTTTAAAAAATACCTATGCAGTTCGTATTACGTAGAATGGAACTTAATCAGAGTTACTTCGTTCCATTCTACGTATACGAACTGCATAGGTATATTTTTTAAATGTTCTATTACATTAAATTAAACTAAACGATACTGTTTGTCATTTAAAAGTATAAAAATATTTATTTTAATATTTTTCCTAATGACGCCGCAATAAAATGAAAAAAGTGTGCAATAAAATTATTTTCGTTTGTCAATCGTAAGATGGGTGATTCAGAACACAACGAAGTGTCACAGGGATCATCTTAGCTGAAAAAGAGTATACTTGTCAGACGTAACACTGTTGTCTTCGTACCGTTCTTATGTCGTAGCCATAAGCGTTAATATCAAACTGTTAGGCGTAACAGGCGGTTGACTATTCCTGTAAGCTCGTTTTACTATGTCCTAACTAAATGATGTGACTTGTGATTATACTTACGACGCGCCAACAGCGAAGGGCATATTTTCGAACTGTACTCTCGTAACTACCTCAGTATCGCTTAAGGCGTAAACTATCTCTGACGTAGACCACCCTTATCTCTTTCAGCTCCGAGCCGCAAAGTCTGAAACTCTGAATCAGTCCACCGCCGGTTGCCCAACGCGTTATCTGCGCAAACGCATCTTTGTGCGTGCCGCTTCCTGCGCATTGCGATGACCCGCCGTTATCGCGCCGATGCGATGCGCCCCATCGAACACTGGCCCCGTTCATGCCTTAGATTCTGGCTATTGTAACAGCGCAGCTAGATTGTAAGCCACGGAGAACAGACTGGTCGGAGGAAGATTCTAGCTATTAGTGACAGCTAGATTGCAAGACTAGACTGGTCGACTGCACGTTCTTTTGTTTTGCGATCTATTGAACGAATTTAGAGGATGATCTGATAATCTCTATAGGAGCTCACTGGATTAGCGGGTGATAGGAAACAGAGGAAACAGTTGAAAGACAATGGAAATCGTATCTAAAAATTTCATGAGGCTAGATCATCCAATAAACCTGTACAGAAAACTTTGCCTACATTTAAGGGATTTTTTAATGTTTACGCCGATCAATGTTTGTAGGCACGAGCAAAACAACACGACTTAACCACATGAGTTAAGTAAACAGAGGGATCAATTTCAGTACATGTACAAATAACACATCATAATGATTAAAAATACTTACCAACGCCAGTAGCAAACAGAAGTCTGTTCTATAACCGAATTCATAACATTCAACCAAATAACAACTTCCAAGAAACTATGATTTCAATGGCCATTTTGTGTTTTGTAAACAATAACACTACCGGCCATTACAATTGCAAATTCTAAACTTATCATACGTACAACGAATAATTGAACCTGTTAGAAATACAATAGATGTGTCACTGGATAGGAATGTTCGGGCGATCGCCGATCGAACTCTGTCATCGCCCATTGTGGTCCCTGCAAGGGCCGGTTTGGAGGGTCCTGACTCGATGCATGAATTCTTCGAACACGTTGGAAAAATTGGCCTCCGATTTGGTTTCTAAACAAGTCTTGACTACTAGGGTTGAAGTAAAACTAATATCTTTTTAACTTTTTTAAAACAATTAAAAGAACCGAAGAAAATATTCTACCAACTTAAAAACGTGTTTTTTTTTGTGGTATTCATAAGCAATCAATTTAACTTTTGCAATAAGTATAGAGTAACGTACTCAATAAGGCTAGATAGTAAAACTTATTCCAAATTTTAAGTCGTTATTTTTTTAAATTCATGTTGTTTTTTCTAGAATTGGCTCCGTTTGTAAACTTACAGGCAACTCCATATTTGAATTTGCGGTAATTAAGTTAAAATGTATTTTAACTAGAGTACAATTTGTATGACTTGATAGAACTGTAGTGTTGGAACACACTTGACAATACCTCGTAAAAGATACAAATGCATTCGCGTTATAACCAGTGAGGCATCGCGGGTGGAATCAATCCAGGCAGCAAAGGTCAGGAATGTGCCTGATAAGCCGGGATTTGACAGTGAAATAGCGAGTATCATGTTCGGACCTGGACGCGGCTGGCATCCCACAGATCAACCTTACGACGATGATCTATCTCCTCGGTAGCATAGGTCAACAGGCCTGCGCAGGCAGGGGACTCCGCTTCGAATGTCGAAGTTTTTTTTATTGGGGTTCCGATGATTGTAGAATAAACAGGGTATTGTAGCACTGCAGTATTTATCTTTCTTATTAATAAAGTTTATTTTAACTGATAACACTTACCTAATTGCTTTATTCGTTACCACAGAATTTTACATTTTTATATTCATGCGATTTAGTTATAAGTAAAAATATCTTTAATTAAATGAAACTTTAATATATTTTTTGTTGAATATGTGTTTTTACTTTTTTCTAAGCTGTCTAACTCAATCTTGGCGAGATTGTTGATCATAAAATCAACAGCATAGACACATAACATACAAATTCTGTTCTTGTTTTTAAAAAATCCGAATAATATGATATTTGTACTTACCGTTGTAAATAAGCTTCCAGTTTTTGATAGAATTAAAACCTCTCAAAAAGCCCTATTCATCTTATCATTTCTGACAGTGAATATTGCCTAAAATGCATCGCTGTAGGCATAAAGCCGGCACTTGTATTAGGTCCGAGCCATAATACCCTTTTATCACGTCGCCAAGCCTCATCCGGCCATCAAAGCGGTGGCGGCGGGCTGTCAACATCTGTTGTCCCAATTTAAAACGATCTAACACTGTCCGACGTAGTTTTATATGAGTTATCTATGAGCGCAATAGGGGGACGGTAATGTGACTGCTTATTGGCTATATTTGTGTCTTAGCCTTTGGTCTGTCGGTGGCAAAGATTGCTGTCGTAAACACCGGATACGGAGTTTGAATCCGGATATTTATCAGGTACTTACCGCTAGTAAAGACATAGAGATGTTTGTTAGACGTAGGATATGTTTTATCTCATTGGTACATATCGTTTTATTTTGACACCAAATCATTACTTCCAGTTGGATTCCAATGTTTCACCATAGCAAGTTGATCCCTGTACTTAATCTGGTTATAACGGACTACAAGTGACGGAGTAGAGCCCTGTCAAAGCGCATACATTGTAATATTTCCTGCTCAGCCCGTTGAAATTGGCTGCACGTGGTAAATCTTAGCTGTGACGAAAGTAAAATATGAAAATACGTATGTTCATTAATAGTAGGTATTCTTTATATGTACAAAGATTAATGTATTGTCCATGTCGTGTACCTATGTGTAGATCTATTTAGATATAAACATTGAAAGTGGTCTTACTGGACGATCGTAATCGCATTAATCTCAAAATAGCATCAACCGTCAGTCTGCACCCAACTTGACACTGTCCATTTTTAGTCGGTTGCCCAATAAAACAGCGTACATATTTACGCGCCATATAAATAGCGGCCATTGAATCATCTCGAAAGAAGGAAGAGTCAACAAACAGGAGGCGCATCCCGGATGCGGCGGCGCGACGCACGGGCCGTTTCCTCCCAGGGCTCCCACTTAGACCAAGGGCTCTAAGGGCAGAAAATAACACAGGAACACACCAATATTAAGACCTTTTCCTTAGTAAGTAGCTTGGATACTCCATCGACTATGGGATGGCAAGAATTACCGACCTAGGGTTTTAAAGGGATTTTTTTAAGGGAAGGAGTTGAAGGGGCTAGTACGGGAACAATCAATATGAAGAGCTTTTCCTTAGTGCATGCCTTGGAGATGCTGAATTGCCACTCCAAAAGCCCTGAATCCTATGAATCCTATGGGATGACAAGTATTACCGACCAAGGGTTTTAAGGGCACGGAACGACACAGAAACAAACCAATATGAAAATCACTTGTTGGGCTTGACAAATTAGCACGGCATACTACTAATAATTTTTAAGGGTCTGCGATAATGACTATGAGTCTTATTATTATCACCGAACTTGGAGTAAACCTAAGCGGCTTACGTCAAAGTTCTAATATAACTTTTTTAACTTCCCAATTATTATTACAATATGTAAACAACATGTTGGGCGCCAAATTTATATTTAGAGTGAGTGCGATGAATGGCATATTTAGTCTTATTTATGTCTTCTAATATTAGGTTTTGAATAATCATAGTAAAACACTTTACAAAGTTACCTCCTCTATACATGGCAACGATAGCCTTTAACATTTTTAACATCCATCTATGATCATTAGATACTGTAAATCCAGTTCATCGCTTGTTCTTTAAAATATTTGCTTGTGCTTATTTGTATATCCTGCTGTTGTTTCTAATATTAAAATATATAAAAAGCGTTAATGGCTGAGTAGTTAATGTCGCTGCTTGCCATGCGAGAGGTCGCCAGTTCAAACCCCGCCACGTACCACTGTGTTTCTCAAATTTCAAATGTACGATTATTCGAAGCTTTAACGGTGAAGGAAAACATCGTGAGGAAACCTGCACACCTATGAAGAAATTCTTAGGTTGTGTAGTCAACCAACACGCATATGGTCAGCGTGGTTGACTAAGGCCTTATCGCCCTGCTTTAGGGTAGGCCCGTGTTCCTGACATGGGCTGATGATGATTCTAATATTCGTGAACCAGGTGCTTAAACTACTTAGACCAGAGCAAAACATGTGTTCTTGTGAGACGTTTTTTCATTATCTTGTATCAAAGGCACAGGACGGTTGGCAGCCCTGGTGGATGCGGACGTCGCCTTCCGTCCGCCGCGCTGCGCGCACGCACCGCGCCTCGCCCGATGCATTATTTATACACTCGGACTAACCTGACTACTCGCCATCGTGGTTTCAATAAAAGATTCCGACTTGCAACCGTGCACTTCTAACTAGGAGCTAGACAGGATAGAAGTGGACAAACTGGACATTATTTCCCACCCTTTCCGATATATGTTATTTATCACATGGAGGATTCTTTAAATGGATGTTTAAAGAATTATTTCATTCGGTAACAATGATACCAAACGCTCATTAAAAGTAAGAACCACATTCACTACTTTGCAAATTAATATGTGAATAACCTCATCAGAGGCGTAACAAAAATTTTGGAATATTTTGCAATAAATATGACAATGATTGCACAACTGGACTGTACCAGTCATGATGTAATAAACATACATATTAAATCCACTAATGAATTAATGCACAAGACAAAAAATACAATCCACAGTGATATTTGTCATATCAAGAATAACCTTTTCGGCATTCAGAACTAATCCCGCATGGTGACTTTTGAAACGTTTCTTGTTAAAGTATTGATGAGCAAGCAAAACTTTTTTAACCACTACTATACAACCGGTATTTGAACACAAAATTAGTTTGTTTATCAACCCTTTTACTAAGAGCTAAAATCTCTAAGCATTGCTCATAATAATATGACTATTTTATAGTTAGATAATAATATTTAACTATTTGTATCATCTTACATCATACTTAATAGTTCCCTCTATTAAGTATTAACTTTGAACCAGAAACATTGTTGTACTTGTTTGTTTGCTATTTTCCATTTTTATGATTGAAGTAAATTGAATCTGATATTTCAGTCCGTTGTTAATGTATCCACCTGCCACCGCCGTAATACCATTTTGAAATGTTATATAATAATTTCATAATCGGCATCCAACCGTGTCCAGTCTAACTCGTTTGTTGCATCTTACATTTCTAATATGACAGGTTCTTTCTTATCTATACATTTCACGCCAATGAATCCTTGCGGTGATTTAACGGACGTCAAACGTTAGACTCGGACTCTTTAACATAATCGTTCATTTAAAAATGCAGGTGTTAGTGAATTTATAAGCTATCTGGTCTCTTTAAATGTAATTGTATTTCTTTTCGTGATTCCAGTGCGATTGTTCTGCATCTTTTGTAGTTTGTTTGCATAAGCCTTCTACTTTTTGGAATAGAGTCATTGCGTTTTAATTTTGTGAGGCAAAGGAGTAGAAAAAACAAGCATAATGTAGTAAACATTCGTATTTATAATATAATTGCTCGTTTTATTTACAAATAAATACAAATTCAGTTAATAAATAAATGGTAAATTATCTACATCTTAATAAGTATGTTTTATATCTCATTTCTTAATCTTCCTTGGATTGTTTCGAATCCAAAATACTAACGTTAACGTTTTCTTATGACACGTTACGGTCTCAAGAAAATTTGAGACTTTCGACGTTCGACGACACGTTCACGTACATTCACACTATACGACTATATTTACAAGGTACACGTAGAAGATTCACTCAGCGGGCGCGGGGCGCTCGTCCGATCGGCCCCGCGCCCCACACAGCACTCGGCACAGCGAACTGAGTCCACCCCCGCGCGGTCCGAAGCTCTCCGCTCGCCAATAAATATTTGTACAACGCGGTCGCGACGCGCCGCTCGACTCGGCGCTTCGGAGGGCGCGGCGGCGCGGCGGGACTAGATAATACTGGAGAGCCGCGGCGGGGGCTCCGGGCAGCGACAGCCGGAGCGGCGGCAGCGCGCGTACGCCGCCGCGCCCGCCGCCGCGCAGCCGCGCAGGGGCCAGTACAGCCACAGGCACGGCAGCGGCAGCGCCAGCGCGCCCACGCACGCCAGCCGCGGCCCCGCCGCGCACGGCTCGCCCGCCTCCTCCTCGCCGCTCCCGCAGTGGTAGAACAGCGCCTTCACGCAGCACATGCACGACGCGTAGTCCACGCACGCCTCGGCGCTGCACAGGCACGAGCCGCACAGCCAGCGCTGCGGCAGCGGGCGCGGGCGCGCGCACTGCTCGCAGCGGCAGCGGCCGCAGGCGCCGCACACGATCGAGTCGGCGGGGAGCGCGCGCCGCTTGTCGGCGGCGGCGGGCTGCGCGGTCACCGGCTTGAGCGGCTGGTGCGCGGCGGCGTGCGCGCGGCGCGGGGCCTCCACGTACGCGTTGCGCTCGCGCTCGGCCTCGGGCCGCGGCCGCAGCAGCGACACGGCGGGCGGCCGCGCGCCCGAGGGCCTGTGCACGCGCGCCGCCGGCTTGGGCGGCCGGGGCGGCGCCGCCGGCCCGCCATACTCATCCATCGAGTCCGGCTAACGGCTCTCCGGGCCGTCGCCTTCCTGTTCCCTCATCGTCCCCACCTGGAACAACAAACACGATATCGTTAATTTCGTATGCTTTGAGGTTAACAAAGTTATAAATAAAACTCAAATATCATTCAATATGATTCTTTCATGCTTCCGATAGATTCTCTCATTCGTTCCAAACAATCTGATCCAACCACGATCATACATTCTTTTCCAGTGATCCGTCCACCTGCGGTTTTATGAAGAAATGAATAGAGCTCGCCAAACGAGTTATCAATGATGAATAAGCATGGCTTGACCAAAACGAGTAATCCCTTATATTGCATTCGTAAGCCAACACGAACATCATACTGATGCAAAACACGAACGCGATGCACTTCCCAATTCAATTACTTTGATTATCATTGTAGATAGAGAACTGCCAACATACTTGATGTTTTTATTGCTCAACAACATTAAAGTTGTAAGTTAGATTCTCCACAATTAAAATGAGGAATTCTTAATCATGAAGAAGCAGAATACTGAAACCACTGACGAAACCAAACTACTTAAATTAAATTACTTCCTACTTATATTTATCTACGATACTTAACAGCGTGCTCATTACCACATGTATAGTCAGGTTTAGTAACATTTATGTAAGGCATTGCTTCATAAAAGTATGCTTCTTCACCAATATTAGTTTACAGTTCAATGAACCTTTATTACTATCTGCATCAATGAGATGTACTCAACGTTTCCAAGAATGAGAAAGTAATACAGGTAGGTAACGTCTTTAAATACAGGAAATGCCACAAATCGAAAATACAGCAACAAAACTTAATATGGATGATAATAATGACATTCAGCTCTATGATACTACTCATATTCCGAGATAAACATGAATCCCAATTCGTCAAATTCTACTATAGAGCTATTAAGTTACGTATTTGTGTTTTGTTTTGTATTCCATATACGTGTAAAACTTGGTTATCCTTATACACAAGAAACAATTACGTAACAATTACCGATAAAGTAACAGATAACTCGTCATTACATTATCTACGGTGTGTGCCACCTCAGGGTGAATTCGGATTGTGATATATCTCTTCCAAGTCAACTTGGTTGTTTGATTCTTTGGACCTACCTACGAGTTTGCGTAGGAAGTCGTAGGAAGCACATACACTCGCATAGTTACTTTATGATACTCCGAGGTCGTGTAAAAGCGATTTGTTTGATTCAAGCCTATATAATTTTATTACTTATAAGAGTGTGTACACAACATCAACAAAATTACTGCTTTCTCAAACAAAATCCCGCAATTTATATAACCGTTTGCCACATTTTCATCTCATGCATTAAAACATCCATAATATTTGCTGTGAATTGCTTGCACGTTGCTATTTCTTTTAACCCTTGTGGTTTGATTCTCATTGTCATGTTTTTTGCCATTCTACACTTTACACTGAATGGCCTCAACAGAACCTTTCTCAAGCGTTTCCAGAAACACCACAATGAATATGTTTTTGTTACTATTAATAGGAACTCATGTAACGGCAAAAGCATTCGAGCTTCTTCTTATCAATAATATAATACATTTCTATTGAAATAACGAATGGTTGAGTATAGTAAAACTGTGGAATAGTTCATTATTATAAAAGAAAGATGTCATTGGTTCAATTAATAGGAATTATATGGATTAGATAGTCCCTTCACACTTATTTTCAGGAATATATTGTCGATTTGGATCGTTTAGTTCTTATTATGTTGGTGGCTGCCCTTACATTGAAAATTCTAGCACATGTGTGGGCACATTTTTAAATAATTTAAAGTAATCTAATAAGACACGGTACATCTTGACCCCGTTCTCCTTTTTAATATGAGGGTTTCCAAACTTTACATCGGTTTCATCATTTACTATGTGTTTGCAGATTTTGATATCATTGATCTCCTTAAAACGACCTACAAGATAGCAAGATAGCTTTGACGAATGTTTTCAGTTTCATGTTTTATGAATTGTTTTGCCACAGCGAGATTCGGCTGTGATTGAATACATTTCAATTTCAAACTCTAGGGTTGAAATTAATTGAAGTAATGAACTTATTTTGTTTTGTCTAAATAAACGCGTTATCTAAATAGTTCGTTACAAGATAAAAAAAGAGTTTATATTGCCATTGTTTACAATAACTCTTTATCTGTGTTCACGGTTATCATTTTTGTCGAAATTCGTCCAGCAGTTGCTATAATAAAATATTATTATTTTCTTACTATCTGCTGTGATGAAATTTAATGTGGTTCATTATTTTCGCCAATTAGGTATTATGATTAGCTGAAATGATATAAAATCTTTCAGAGTTGTAGTTTTCGAATGGTTTTAAGTTCGGGGTATTCTAGAGTGTGTCTTTTTTTCCGTCCGATTTTAGTTTTGGAATGGAATCCAACTGGGAGAACTTGTGAGGATTTGGTAGAGTAAATGAGACGTTATTGGTAGGTGGTGGGCAGCGGCAGCCAGCCGTGCACGTGTGCGCCGCCAGGCGGCGCGGCGAGGCGTCGCCTCGTCATTCATGTTCGCTAGATTTCTTCGCAATACATGTAATTACTACCCACGCAAACCTATGCGTTCTAAAATTGAAAACCGGCCGATTCAAACCAACACAAGCTCTATCCTCTTCAGGAGACGGTCCGTCCGCGTCGAGGTACCCCGGTCGGTACCTCTGGATGTTCCATGTACTTACGAAACAGACGTTCCACGGTCACACGTCTCCTACACACATCATCACACAAGGGCACTCGGACCGATCGGTCCCACACACAACACTGACGCAGCCGCTCGTCAGGCGGCCCGAGGCACCGCACCAAAACCGCGCCGGAAGATTCACTGACACACAAAAATACGGTATGACCACCGAATTTCAGTCGCGCAAATCCACGGGAAGGTTCGTAAGACCGGCGCGGCCCGGAGCGGCACCTGGCGGGCGGGGGGCGGCCCACGCACCGGCCTCGATTCTCGTCCGCCCGCCGCGCGGTTATCACTGCAATATGGCCGCTACTCACTTCCTCGCTGAAGTTCTTCGTTGATTTCTACTCCTGATCTCGACGACGGCGTTTTTTGTAACCGTTCCGAACTCGTGCGGATTCACTGCACTTATTCTTATACACATTTTAAAGGAAAACCGGGAGCGCTAGCGCTACGCTCCGACGAAACGACCGTTCCGTTCGTTGGCACATTCCGCACTGGCGTCGGAGCGGGCGCGGGCCGCGGGAGCGCGCGCCCCCCCTCCCCGCCGCGCCACGCCGCCCGCGCCTCGCCTTTTTATGAATGGAAGGCGGCCATACTGAATGAACCGCGTACACGGAGCGGTTGGCCGCTATTTTCGCGGGCGAGGGACGCTAGGGGTCGGGGGGCGGGGGCCGGAAGCGGGCTGCGAGCGCTCGCGGTGCCAAATTTTGCGGCGCGGGCGGCGGCAGCGGATGTGCTCGTTTACCAAGCTTCCGGCGAGATCCCCCCGCGCAGCCGCATCCGGGAATTGGGTTTCCGGTCGGCGAGAGTCGCGCCACCGGGATGCCGCCCACTTTCGTCCTGCAACGGCCGCACTCACATTTCACAGGCGTACGTTTCGCTATCACGATCACTGGCACTCGAAACTCAAAGGTCAAACGGTGCGGCGCCGTCCAAAACATGCAAGGAGGTTATTTTTTCACTCGCACTGCAGCGAAAGTGTTTTAGTTAGGAGTTCGGTTGTCTATTTTAGATTGTAGACGTTGGAAGACTGATGGGCGCGTATGTAACGCTCCCATTCATTCACGAGTATATTTTGGCAAAGGCGTGCTGGCGCGGCGGGCGCGGCGCGAGGCGACGGCTGCGACAACGGCGTCTGTTATCGCGCTCGGTAATTTTCGCAAGGTTGCTGCGACAATAAGGCGCGTTGTACACGCGGTGTCTCTGTGTCAAGGACGAGCGATAACGCACGGCCTCGCACACGGCAGCTGTCACACCACAGCCATCACCGCGCTACCGGCCTTACGATGTGTCTGCGAACACATCCATACTTTCGGGACCGACTCTTACCTATCATTTCTACACATTTTGTATCTAATAGAGTTGGTTGACTTTTGAACTTAAAACCTTCTTTTTATCTCGCTCAAAGACGACTGACACAGACGTGAGATAAAACAAATATCTGAACAATAACAATAATGTAGTTGTTTACTGAAACTAAAACTACTTGCTAAGCGAATTCGAGTTATAGCACTCGTATCAAAGCGGTGATATCGGGCGGTATTATCAGCTGAACATAGAGTTTCGTACAAGACAAACATGTTGTAAATAAAGAGGAAAACGTTCGATTTACTACCTGCAATATGAATGGAATCCCTTGCTAGAAACGAATCTGAATCGTACATTGACTGGGTAAGAGCTTACTCTTGATAGGCGCTGTATAAGAATTTATAACGAGCTAATTTATAACTGTGATAAGGTTGTGTAACAATTTTGAACCACATTTTTGAACATTTGCACAAGGTTTGGGGGGAGCCCTGTGTTTGATACCATATCTTTGATATGGCTGTTAATTACTACTTTTCATTATTGTTTGCTAGACATTGTAATCCCTTACACGATAATATGTCCGAAGCCAAATAATATTCCACCTCTAATATAATAAACAACGAAAAATAAGAAAACCTGGCTCTAAATATTTACGTTGTTGTTTTTATCGTCTTGAATGAATGCCAACCGGTGGAAAAGTCACGAGGAAACAAATTATTCACACACTTAGAACAAAGAGCGGTCATTGCAACCGTGAATGGATGCCGAGGGACCAGTCATTGTGAAAAAAATCTACCTGGCTCGTTCATTGGACCGGGGCCATTGTTGCGAGCCAGCCGCCAACGCTGAGCTAGGCACTAACCGAAGATGACTTCAATGAGACCAATCGCGATCACGAATGCTAATCTCTAATACACATTTTTTCGGCGCCATGTGGCAAGCGAAAAATAATAGAGGATGCAAGAATGCACCCCCGAATTTTTTGTTGGGCCGTTAACGGTTTTGTAAGTTCCGGTAGAAAGACGATATCGGGCGGTTAGATGAAATGGTTGTGTATTTCGTCATGCGGGATGTCGTGCGTTTCGATTCCGGCCAATTGCTTGCGCAGCAAGAAGTAGATTAACATACCGTCAAGGAAGGACCTAATTTTGTTTCTAATATCGACTTTAATAGTTACGTGTATTGTACCTAACATTAACAATTCTTAGAACTAATAGAAAACCCCTTAGTAGTTACGTAATAATTTTGATGTCTGTATATAAGTATTTGTTGATAAGTAAAGTACTTAGTAATTAGAAACATCAAATAAAAATTTCAAATGGCAATTTTAACTACTGTTTTTTACAGTACATACGGTTTGAGAGTGAAAATTGCTGATCTTTCACTACTGTGCATGTATTGTGTACATTTCGTAAAAAAAAATGAATAGGACGTCACAATGACATCATAGCAGGTAAATCTACTGCCGTCTGATTCACAATATGGCAGAATTTTGAGATTATAAAATTCACGCAGTTGATAATATAATATGTAACTTATAGCTGGAAAGCTATACGAAAGCCATGTATAATTACAATGCTCGTATCAGTCCTCGTACGTCGAATCACGGCACAAATCGACAACAAGCCATTATTGCTTGCCAATTTCAAATGAAAGTTTGAGGTAATCATGTCGTTGCAACTGCAGTGGTTTCACAGAATATCGCATTGAATCCGCTGATGGTGTTGCGAAACGTGAGACCAATTACAGAGGACAATAGACTACAATGGGTGGCCTAAATGGCGCCAATCTGAGCCTGAAGCCTGTTCAAGGAATCTGAGGACAGGCATCGGTGCCAGACAATCGGCTGTAGTAAGAAATTTATACAATGTGAACCGAATACAGTCTTGATTCGGGTTACATTCGCCTTATTTTGCAAGTAATATAAGTTACAGTTATTACAAAACATTTATGAAGACATATATTTTGTTAAACATTGTTTTGATATCGCACTTCCTTTTCAGTACAGTTTTCTGAATTCCGCTTTGATGATTGTTTAGATTTCATTTGCAGATACATATTTATTCATCTCTTGCCTTTGCATCGGCCCTCGCCGATGACCCATCGGGTCATTATAGACCTGGATTGGTCAGTACAAGTTAGATTCTAACTTCTCACTATTGTTTTGTAGGTATAATCAATTGGGAGGATTGGAAGGATGGGGAAATAACTTTTTTTTATTTAGCCTACATCCTCATGGTAAGTTTAAAGTCAGATGGTCAATACTCTACTTAGGACAAAAAATCGGTAGCAGCATAACATGTTGAGAAAAAAATTGTATATCTATCTATCAGAGTGGCAGCATAATCTGTGGCCCGCTCGATAGAAATCAGGTTTCGTTTGTTATTCTGTGGGCGGCCGAGGCAAGCGGAAGCGGTGTCGCTGCGACGCTTTCCATCCGTCGTAGCCAGCACCTACCGTGCACTTAAATTGATCCCCCACATTTATTACTTGATTTCTTTGAATTCGATCACGCAATATCCACGTATTTATAAACGGGTATATCCGTTTTAATCCGTGCAGCGATAAAATAGATATTTCTTTGAAACTGTAACGTTCCTTTCTCTAGTACCTTTTCCCTTTTAGAAATTCTGGAGCCATTTGTACAAATCTTACAGTATAGTAAAATGCTTCGAAAATTTTATGAAGCCTATTTTAGAGGGTACCTATTCAGGTTCAAATGGCTGGCGCTAAGAACTAAACTAGCGACCTGACTGTCGTTCTAATTTACGATATATTCCTAGTGCTGCCTCATTATGTAGCACTTATTTATAAACGTAGTTTAAACACAGTAGCGAGTAAGTGTGTCCATAAAATTCCAACAGTGTCTTAAAGATTGATTAAGATAGATACGAAACTGCAAAAAAATAAAATATGGTTCTGATGACCAGATAGCAAGTTAATTAATAGCTCTATGATTTCATATTGGCTTCCTTTCACCGTAAGTAATAAACACTTTTTATATTATAGATATAGTACAAGTACATTTTAATATGGAATTCATAAAGTATATAAGTTTTCTGTAACTGATACCATTTATATTTTGTATATGTTATTGTAACTGACGGATGCCGTTGATAAATGTACCAACTATATTACGAAATAATAAGTCAGTTATTTAATAGTGATAAATACTAGGTGCCTACTGTTTTCAACGGTCATTATCTTCGCGAGTTAAAGAGCCGATAAACAGTTCATTTATGAGAATAATATATTATCGTATTGTGTACCAAATCGTTTGATAACTATGGTGGAGACTGGAGTGGCGGCGTGGGCGAGTTAAGAAATAATGCCGGATGTTTGCCACAGATAAAGCGAGCGTGAATCAGATCGACCCGATCGCAACTTTATAATATTTCGCGTTCGACTCTTGTTCACCTATAGCTAGCGTGTGGTGGGTGCTGTGTTAAATCAACTGTATAATTGAATAGTCATTTGTTTTTCAAAGTTTATTTGTGAGAAACAGCTACCTACATGATGCTCAAAAGAATTGCTGTGACATATTTCCTGGCCAAGAAAGATAAGTTCATTAGTAGTCAATACATAATTATACGATTCGTGTAGTGTAGAGTAGTAGTAGTTGGTAAATTCTACTGTTAATGCCTACAGCGTATAAACTCTATGTAACAGATCGAGATTCAATAAGAAGCTCCATTAGAGTCAAGTCACAAAATCTTATAATATTTTTTTCGATACATGTATGTCTAATTAGTGGAACTTATGCAAAACATCTAAACTAGCACTCCATGTGCGACATAATATACTTAGGTAGGTATATTAGGTGCGTACGCGCCGAGGATGAACTCATTTCTATAGACAAATAGCTCGGACGCGGCCAGCTGTTTACAGTCACGTCTTTGAGAACGATCCCCGATTGTCAGTCTCGCTTCAGTAGATCTATACGATACTGAGTAGATAATAATATAGTGTTCAAAAGAGACTTTACTTGTATGGGGATCGACAACGGCGTGAATAGATTGTCAATGGAAATAGTTTTAAATCGTCATTGACTATGGCGACTGTACTGGTCAACTCTACAGTTTGCCAGTCGGAAAAATGCGACAGTCTCTTTTTGAATAAATATCAAGGCGTAAACTCATTGAACTTAGTAATTTATAGAGATCATTTAGCTTAGTACTGGTAGAGATTTGTAACTTTTGTAACTTTAGTACTGTTCATTTGATATATTTAGATCTTTGACCAGTGTAAATAGGGACCTATACTAAAGTGTTCTTAGTAGCTAGGATTATTATTTAAAATGACATTAGAAGTCATATTACTTTTTGTCGCAGTCTACCACCGGCTGGTCCGTGGGCATCGCGAATCAATTCACGAAACGGAGCCATTACGTAAGAACAAAGCGAATGAAGGATCCTCGCTGAATGGGCGGGTGTCACGACTCGGTCCATTCATGGCGCGGTGACCTTAGCTCGTCTTTAGGGTCCGTCCACACCGCAGTCCGGAGCTGACCAGTAGCTCTACCATGAGTTAAAAAGTGACAGACTCGATATCGCTTCTGTAAAAAATGTCTATGAAAAAATGTACAGCGCCCCTAGCGGTAACGCTAAGAACTAAAATCGGTAGTACGAAAAAAAAACAATTTGATAGGTTTTTAAGGTAAGTAAGTTTTCGATAGCTTACTCATGGTAGCGCTACAGAACAGACCTCTTATTTATAACGTCTTTCTGTTTTTTTACTGACTACGATGATGGAGCACGTCTTGTCATCATCACTGGATTTGCAGGGGAGCGGATGACGGTCACCCATAGATGTTTGGATTAGGATTATACGACATTTTAACATTAAGAAAGAGACGGACAACGTGTCGGATCACTTTCGGAAATTAATCAGAATTATAAATCTCTTTTCAGTTCTAAGTAAGGCTATTGAGGCGTGATTTCAAATATACTTATACTGACTGGTATAGGTTGGCTATTCAAATTGCAACGCCCATACAAATTGAGCATTCTTATATGAGGTTACATGAATCTTGGTGAGCCCCGATCAAGTTTTCAAAAAGTCCTATGACAAGATATTTCAGTTATTTAACGGAACTCATGAATGCTTCTTTTGATCTTGTTTAACAAGCCAGATGTATTCGAACGAACAGACAGATAAACTGTCACGTCAGTGCTGATGTACCTACGTGCGAAGTAGGTAGGTGGTAGTGGGTGTGTGATTGGCGACGGACTGGCACTCATGACTAATAGTACAAGTACACTTTTCCATATTTTTTTTGTTCAGTCAAATATGGTTCAAAACTCGTTCTTTCTATGGAGTTACAGACGTATACATTGTATGTATTCAAACTAATTGGAAGTTACTTGTTAATAATACTAATACAATTACATACATCTTCCTTTTGGATCAGTTGAAAAACAATTTGTATTTCTAGTTTCGGCTAAATAGTCTGAGCGACTCTTTAGATGTCCCTCGCGGCAACATTCGGATGTGGTAGCGAATTCTGTCCACTTCGTAATTAGGATGATCACGCATTCCTCGCCGGCCGTGGGCGTAGCATCCTAAATCACCATCATCGTCATCGTCATTACTCGACAAAAACACGTCAACTGGTCTGGGGGACAATTCTCGTCCGGTGAGATTTCTTAACTTCAGGCAAGGGTGGAATTTGACATTAAGGCATTCCATTGACAGTAGTTAGCTCGTGTAAGATACTAATAATCTACATACGTACAGATTATTTTGGATTTAGTCTAGGGGCTTAGGGGGCTTAACGAGATTTAAGAAGAACCACCTGTGATTATGTGATACATAAAATAATTAATCAAGGAAGCAAAATTATACGAAAGTGACAGAACATGTCAATGTAAAAATGTATCGTTATTCAACATTTGACGTTCGTCAGTTCCCTCGTTCTCGATATGTCAGTCCCTCCTAGGTTTTTAAACAAACGGCCATTAGGTTCCGGTTTCCATCCATGCGTAGGTTGTTTCTTTAAAGGTTAAACATGTAGAAGAATAGGTATTTCTTATACCAGAGCCGCTCTAAGTTGGCCGATTTGCTACATGTCAGACTGACTGCACTAGTGAGGGACAACGGTAAAATTGCCGAAGTATATAAGTAACAGTTATTTCCACTTTATAACCAAGCAAGGTCTAATTATAACAATTTTTTATTAAAAACATTGATTCACATCCAAAAGATTTAATTTAAGTTCCTTATTTATAAATATATTTATTTTTAAAATACAAATACTTGTTAAATTCTTCATCCTATTTTTAAAAAATACCTGGTGAGTATGACCCACTACGTCACTATGAAAACGTGTCAAACGGCGTAACCTTGTAAAAGCGTAATACAGAGTGGAAATTTTACGTTTTCTTTTTATAATTTATCGTTTTCTTTTTATAATTTATTTATTTAAGATTACCAACAAGATTACATTAACGATATGATATAAGTAACATGACCAGATGAACATTTAGATAAACGCAAACTTAATTATAGATGACAACTACATGCATTTCAGACAACAGACATTTTAAATTTTATCTAGTTTAAAATTCTAGTTACGAATCTAGTTAATAATTCAATTATTTTTGGTAATAAAAGACAAATAATTTGATAATTAGGTGGTAGGTTAAAAGTTGTTCTTTATGATTCGCTAAATTATGTTCCTCTTAACAAGGATAAATGCAAAATAAAAAATAAAAAGTGTCAAATCAGTCTTCTAAGAACGGTTAACTGGCTCGGTGGAACAGTGGTTAGTGACCCTGGCTGGCGGTTCCAAGAGTCGTGGGTTCGATTCCCACTCGGCGGGACAAATATTTGTGTGATGAACATCGGTGTTTGTTCCGTGTCTGGGTGTGATTATGTATTTAAAAATATATATGTATGTATATTATATCGGAGCCGTTCTTAGAAGACTGATTTGACACTTTTTATTTTATATTTTGCATTTATCCTTGTTAAGATGAACATATTTAGCGAATCATAAAGAACAACTTTTAAAAATAAGACGTTATTTCAAAATGTCAAATGCACCTAATTATCTAATTATTTGTCTTTTATTACCTAAAATAATTGAATTATAAAAGAAAACGTAAAATTTTCACTCTGTATTACGCTTTTTACAAGGTTACGCCGTTTGACACGTTTTCATAGTGACGTAGTGGGTAATACTCACCAGGTATTTTTTTAAATAGGATGAAGGATTTAATAAGTATTGTATTTTAAAAATAAATATATTTATAAATAAGGAACTTAAATTCAATCTTTTGGATGTGAATTAATGTTTTTAATAAAAATTGTTATAATTAGACCTTGCTTGATTATAAAGTGGAAATAACTGTTACTTATATATGCTTCGGCAATTTTACCGTTGTCCCTCACTAGTGCCTTTGAGTATAAAGCCACTGGAGATGCCATACACGGGCGACCCCCTCCGGCAAAGTACATTGGTCAACTGTTCAAACACGTTAATTAAAACTACTTGTCGCTGCCATTTTGCATTGATCCCTGTCGCGTGACATTTCTCTTGAAAAATGGTTAGTTGTGCAGTATTCTCATGTAAAAGGCGATCGAGAGTTCAAATTCGCAACAAGAGCGCGTTTCGTATCATATCTAAGTGTTTTTATTAACTTTTAAACGTGTATTTAAGAAGAATTGCTATTAAAATAAAAAGTCGTTACGATACGTAAACGACAGAAAATAATAAACAAGAATACAGTGGTACAGGGGCTAGTGATGTTACAAAGTCAAAAAAGAGACTCGACATTTGAATGAATCATTCACTCCCTGCAGTTAGTTTTATAATCCGTTTTTTACTTTAATTTTGAATTAAATAAAAGGTAAACGAATGTTATATTTAAATCTTGTAAGATGAATTTGAAAAATTACTTTTCTTTCCTCTGGTCATACGATATTGAAATTTAGTCTGAATATGAAAAGAATTATGAGACTCCCTTAGAGATTTTTTAAAGACATAGATATTTTAACCGTAGCCTCTCAGTACATTTTGGACTGTATCTCATATGTTTATAAGAACATACAATCATTTAATAAGAAATCGGATAGTCACCATTTTAACACCAGAAATAAACATAGGTTTGCTGTTTCAGGCTTCAAAAGACTGGAAAGTCGTTCTTGGGTTTAAGCACAAAATTGTTTAATAAGATCCCACAAAATGTTATTGAATTACCTTTTTATATTTTCAAACTTTTATTAAGTCGTGTCTTGTGAAAAAAGCATATTATAAAGTAGAAGACTACTTAAATGATAAAAATCCATGGACATGATGAGCTGCTCGCTTGGACATCAATGAATTATGTAATATGTGATTAATTTATTTACAACTTGACGTGCAAAAGTATTTCATGAAAATCTATTTGCAGAATTAATTATTATTTCATTATTTCATTTCATTATTAATTGTAGCAATAAAATATTTCGAGGCTATGTCCGGGGCTATGAGTGTATGTATGTGTTATGCATACAATACCATAAACTAGTAAACTAGTATTTATATAATAGAAGTGTATGTCCTTTTCGATTTCCAAAAGATCAAAAGATAAAGGATATATGGAGAAAATTTTGTAACAACGAAAATCATTCTTGGAAACCCACACGTAGGTACAAGTGTTATCTAAAATGCTAATAGCAGAAAGACATTGATTAAAGGTGCAATACTTTCTTTGCGAACATGTCCTTGTTTGGTAAGTAATTTAATTTCTTTACTTTTCTTGAATCTGTTACTGCTTCTATATAGCACATTGTATATTCAGTTTTTTCCCATGCAATCAAACTTAGGATTAAATTAAAATATTAGTTTTTTGTACTTATCTTCGAAATCTAGAGGCTTAGGTCATAAATGCACACAAACAGACAGACACACATATAAATAAACATTTAATATCTTAATTTTTTTTTACATTTAACAATTTTAAAATAATCAGTACAAGATAGTTCAGTTCATTCACCAAACTGATTTTATTTTATTCTTTGTGTCATCACTATTTTTTTCGTATGTGTGTTGCGTAGTTACGTGAAAACTTTGTTTGTGTGCGTGTATTGTTCGAAGTGTTGAGCATTTTTGTAGTGTGTGTTTATCATTACAGCAAAATTTGTGTCTGTTGAGTTATTAATTTTTGGTGGTGTGCTGTACGTGTTTACCTCGCCCCCGCTAAAAGTGGCGAAAAAAATTAGTTAGAAGCGTTGACGTTATGGCATCTCCAGTGGCTTTATACTCAAAGTCTAGTGCAGTCAGTCTGACATGTAGCAAATCGGCCAACTTAGAGCGGCTTTGGTATAGTGGTTGATTTTCACGTGCCATAGCATACACACGTGCCATAAACGAAAAAACTAGGATATAACTGCTTTAATAATGGTAAAAGTAAATGCATATGTTTTGGCGTTTTATGAAACCTCTACCAAAGTATATAGATACATACATTATCAATATCTATATTTGTTAAATGTAAAATTAAGAAATGTTACTTGTTCACATGTATTTTGACTCTTTCTCGAAGGACCTTAGTAAAATGCATGCATGAAGTAGAGATCGAAATAACATTTTTATACCGTTTAATTTGACAACTATGTACAGTGGGATTGTCTTGAGCTTACAAATGTTTTCAATTACTTTCAGAAGTCTGAAAGCTGCAGTATAATGTTAAGGAAATCTAACATCAATAGACACAAGAGTACTAATCTTGCGTCTCTCCCTACTCAAGTTAAAAACGGGGAGACAAAATCAACTCTTTTCCAACTCATACCCACAAAACTATTAAACTACCTACACTCGTTACAATTAACCAAACCGGAAACCAATACAGCATAAAACAAAAGCAAACAGTATAGTGGCCATCATTTTGGCAGCGCGCCGTCCAGAAGATGGTGTGTATTCTCGTTTTAATTGAAGACAATTACATAAATTCCACGTAGCGGTGTGGCGAGGCGCGAGGCGGGGAGGGGGGAGGGGGGAGCAGGGGGGGGGGGCAAGGCGGTCGACCTTCCGCGAGGCCGCCGCAGCGGAGGCTCGGTCCGCTCCTCGCCCTCCGTCCGCACTCCACTTGCCATAGGCTATTTAACTACTGTTGGATATCTGACATTATTATTCTTTTGTTTTCTATCACTTTTCTCGTCAGCCAGTCGTAATCGTACGTTCAGTATTTTTTAAATTCGTCAAAACGATTAGACATCATTGTATAGTGCACTATGATAGCTATTATCCATTTCAAATATTAACACGTCAGTCGAGAACACTAAAATTTTAAGTTGCAGTAAAGTCAATCCTGTACTTCAAATACACTAGAAATAGTATTTATGGCGTCCGACCGATTTCAGCCATGGCGGCCGATCTCAATTGATATCAGCCAATACTACTACTACTACTAGAAATATATAAAGTCCTTAAAAAAATAGGCCCTAAGAACCATTTGTAAGCATAAAACATACTTCTCACATTGATTTTACAAGCGATTGAGCTATACACTGGAACCAACAAATCATAAAGCTGTTACTACATCGTTCTGATCATCATTTCGTTTTAATTGCACGAATGATCTGAAGAAACAAACTGACAAGTCGACTTAAATAGCGATCAAACCGAAGAGCGATACGTAATTTTATTGAGGTACAACTAGCTTTCATTGAGAGAAAACGTTACTCGATTGACCTCTACAATTAAATCGCATGACCCTCCCTACTCCGCCTAACGAGACTCTTAGCGTTCGTGCCTCAAATTAATATCGTCATTGTTTCATTGACAACGCAAGTAGACAGCCTACACGCGGTTAAATAAGTACTTACCTCCTTAATAAGTCATGTCTATGTATTACAAATTGTGTAATACGAACTTTTTGTAGCAAATAGTTCTATAATGGCCAATGGAAACATGGCGATTTGTAGATTAAAAATAAAAAAAAACAATGAAAACTTTTTAAAAAGTTTAAGAACTTTTTTGCAGAATACAAGTGATTTCAAATATAGAACAACGAATGTTATAATAGACAACAACGTTAGTAATTTTATTATTGACTAAAACAATTGACTATCGTTTACGATTTTTTCTGAAGTATTTACAATGTATAATGCTGTATGGTATCTTAGCGTGAAACTTAATTAAATGTGGACGTAAATTACAATAGTGAGGAATGTGTTAAATGGTATTAAGCCGTTTTACATCACATTAATTAACATTTTTTATCACTAGATTGTGACATTTAAGTATCTGAGTCAAGGGTAAGTTGAATATCAAACAAAAGTTTTGTTTAACTTTGCGAGTAATCTTCACTCTTGACGTTTTCTTGGAAGATGGAAATAAATTACTGTAATAGTAAACGCAAATGAGTAGTAGTAGAGATTATCTAATAGTGATACTATTATAGCATAATTTTCATGTATTTTCTTTACATTTAAGTTAGGTAAAAATTTAAAGTTTGTTATCTTCAATTGGATTAGTTCATAACTCAAAATTAAATTTACTGCATATAAATTTTATAAGATGATTTTGAGGAACACGTTTAGAATAAAACAGACCACACCTCAATAAAATACCTATTAGCCATCGAATACGAACATTTGAACCTCACAAGGGCCACCATCTCCTCGCGGCTCCGGTCGTGATTAGAAAATACCAAACCAATGACGCGCTTCCAGGATGTACCTACAATGTTCACTCGAAAAGCAAAAGTAGCTGTGACAGAGAGCGAGTGGAACGTTTACAGTACGGAGGCAGGCCAATGACATCGCGCGCCGGTGCAAGCGAGCCGTAAGTGGTGCGCACGCGCCGACCGACTATACACCCTATCACCACACCATAGAGTCCCTAACTCCTCACCCCACCTCCAAAACTTCCACCGTTGCCACAACAGTATCCGCAACACCATGATTTCTACAGTGAAATTAGGCGCGTCCTCAGTTGAAAAATTGAAATTGGTGTAATAAAACATTTGTGTGAACAATGTTATCGTGGATCGAACGTTATTATAGTTGCTAATACCAGGTCCGAGTGATTTAGAGTGGTTCATATACTTGCCTACGTCATCACTAATCGTAGTACGAGTATTAGGTATGCATCCTTAACTAATGCGGAAAATACACAACAGTATTTAAGCGAAGCATGAGTCTGAATAATCGTGCTGATAAGCTAATTAATTTGAATTACAACTACATTTCCTAGAGTAGGCAAACGTAAAGTTTATCGTTGGTAGGTAACTCATCCATTATTCATTGAAATACCTAAGTAGCAAATGCTTAGTGTAAACCCGGTGGCGTAGTAGTTAAGGTGTCGATTTTTTCTATACATCCCCGATTATGGAACTCATATTTTAACATCTATACACAGCAACAGATACGAATCCAGTGTTAAGTAATAATTACCTCACCTTAAAGTTCTAAATCATTGTAATATCTATATTATGTATACTATACATACATTTACATTGTATAGTCAGTGTGCATCGAATAAGAAAGTTAACAATCGGTAGAGAGATCGTGGCAAAGGTGGCATGTATGAATTTTTGACACGAACCAATCTACTATCAATCTAAAATCTACGCAATCACTATTACCTATTAAGTTGTATTTTTATTAACATTGATGTTTTCAAGATGTTCTGTTCCACATTAATTTATTCATGGTTTTAGGTAGAGTATGGTCCAGTTCGATGTGAAAAGGTAGCTGAGGAGCCAACAGGCGCAATACCCATCGCTGCTTAGTTCCGGTTTTCAGTAGGTATTTCAAAAAATACCAATTCGCTAACGACCTATGAGACTTCTTTGCAAGTTTTTTGCAAGTACAACATAGCTGACAATACCTCGTAGTAGCGACGTGACGTCAACTGTGTGTCTAAGCACACATTTCAAAATGCGGTAAGAGTCTAAGCAAGGAAGTTTTGAAGATATTATTTTTACCTTTAGATTTCTGAAAGAAGACTGCGTAACGAGGATTTCAATCACCCAAAGTATGTATCTTGGAAGTAACAACCAGGCCTATGGAAGGGCACTGCAGATCGTCGAATGAGTGCAACGTCATCTCCGTATCGGAACCGTAAGATTTATCGCCGGGTTCCTCCCAACCGGATTGGCTCCAACGCTCTCAGATCGGGTGTTATCCAACCGTAGCGACAATCGTCTGGTGGCAACCGGGATAGTGATTTACACCTTCGGCGACGCGTCTAGGTGCGGCGCAGTGGGCGAACGGCTGCCCACGCTACGACGACGCGAATTCCGAACCCACCATCAGCCGACCCACACCCGGGGTAGGGCTGGTACCAACAATCATGGTACTTTGTCATTGTTGTGGAAATAATTGACAGGTGACGTGAAGCTTCCGAACTAAAGATCATGATCCCATTTAATCATTGTCATAGGAACAATTGACAGCTGATATAAAGCTCTCAGGCAGTGATGGAAAGTATCCAAGGTTGTTGATGGTTGTTCATGCTTAGCTTAATTTGCTATTCACATACATACATAAAATCACGCCTTTTTCCCAGAGGGGTTTGCTGTTTACCATGGAGCAATCATTGAACCGTGTAACCTTCCAGTTTTTCAGTTAGTCCACAAGAGTGTTGTGATATTTTGTTGTTAATTTTATGTTGTGGTGTTAAAAATGTTGGCAGACCTTATAAATAAATAAAATAATTGTCTTATGCGCCAATAACTCCATACCACCGGTAAGCCGCCGCCAACAAAAGTATAGAGCTCAGAGTTTACCAATTCGCTTGAGTCAAAAATGCAACGGTAAACAGTAGAGACGGAAAAATTCAGATCCTTGACGATATGATGTGTCTGATGTAAAGGGCCACGATAGTCTAGGAGGAGTCCAAGTAGGAATTTGTCTTTTATCAACTTTAAATTTACAAAACTGTTAAGTTTAACATTTAATCTGTGGTTTAACTCTCGATGGTGTCAACCCTGTATACGGTCGGGCCACATTTACATGTCACATGTTGTTGAGACGCCAGGCCAATATGAACCTTATGACCGCGCCGCACGGCGTCCGCTGGCACACAGCACTTGCCATCGTTTTCGATTCATTTCACCAATCTGTTCTGTTTTAGTGCCCTTCACGTGTCAATTGGTAAATAATCATCTTCTTTCTGCACCTTGTAAACGTGTTCTTCCTATGACTGTATAGTAACGCTATCCGTAATACTGTACTTCAGTTTACTATCAAGCTAATTCAGTTTAGTGACTGGCGACTGAAGTACATGACTTCTTAGGGGAGTCATTATTGGATGGTGGTTATATGCATGCAGATACGTTTAAATGCAGTGTGGATTTACAAAACCAGTTGTAAGTTGAATATATATTGAAAAATATCTGTCATTAATTGTATTTATGAGTTAAACAGCCACCGTCTATAGGCTCCTGTTCAAATTAGGAAACAAATACTCAATAAATGAGAATAAATGGGGTATTTCTTGGGTTTTTATTGTTTCGAACGCATTAAATATCGACGTTACTTATGCATATTTGGACTAATTGGGGCTACTGTTTTTATTGCTTATTGGTTTTATTTCTGGTCGTAAGTTGCTGAGATTACAGTGCCGGTGAATCAGAGGACGGGCTCATAACACTGGATGAGGTCCATTAATGGAACACAATTTATAACATTGATAAACTGCAACACGCAAAGTATCGCAAGATGCAACTCTACATGTAAAAAAATCATATTGGTGATCACATTACCAAATACATTACAGGCCACGAAAGGATCCATAAAGATTCTCGTTTATATTTTTTTAACAATGATTGTTGATAATTCGTACATACATATAGTACAACGTCGCGTTCTCTGTCCGTATTAATTAATACTTTGCTTAAATCTTTAAAACAACGCAAGGGATTTTGATGCGGTTTCATATTTTAATAGATAGAGGGATTCAAGAAGATATTTATTATGTATGTATTAGTCACTGGTTTTAAAATTTTTATAAATAAAAGAAATCTAGATAAAACGCTTAAGAATATTAAACATATAATATATTATACAGAGCCTTCGATGAGCGTCGATTATTTAGATAACAATGAAAGACTTATTCATCGATAACTCTATGATAAGTCGATAAGAGAAATACTGATAATATCTAGATGTTTACACTCCATAATATGTCTCCTGTGAACTTACGATCTCATTTTGACTCAAGTCGAAAGGCCTTCTGCAGAAAGCAGTAACCAGATCATTGATAGACTTTAATAGTTAGTAGTAAACTGATAAATCGAAGTACCTAATTAAAATCGTATTTTATCGGGAATCTATTAATAGTCCACCTTATCAGTTATATGTACATACGTATATAAAGATAATGTCGCCACACAGCATGTTCAGTGTACCTTAGGTGCAACTTATTTTATAGTTCGTTGTTAGTTTAGTACATTATATGCGTGCTGTATCAGCTACTCCAAAGGCCACTTAGTCTCCTTTTTTTCTAACAAAGTGCGTATGTTTTAAAAAGTCGCACAAACTTACAAGGAAAAGTAAGTACAATATTGTAATAATCAATATCTCGTCCAATATTTTGTTTTCGGTAGAATTGAGAGGAAATAAGAGATCGAACTTAATTTGGTATTTTAGATTAAACCGTTTTAGAAACTTTCAGATAAATTTATATTTTGTAGTGTCGTAAATCGAAACCGTGTAGTAAATTCAAATCAAAAAAACTTGATTATTATTACTATGTAAATAATACCTAGATGATGAAGCAGTAGTATCAATAAGAAACCGGCAAATCTCTTTTAAATCGAATATCACGTAACAAATTCTAATCAGCCAAGACACATAGTTTGGGTCTGTCATAGTAAAGTAACATACATACAACATTGGCTATGTTGCTATTTATAGAACTTAAATATATCCGTTATGTCAATAGATATTTTTTATACAACAAAGAGTATGCTATAGTCAACTTTACCTACAACTTGCAGAGGCGTGTAAAACACGCGTTTGATACGAACGGGCGTATTTCTCGTCGTCTGTTCTTCTAACAACAATGCCTCCTTTGACCATTATCTCTTTTACATTGTGATTGTTATTTTGGTCACTTGCTTGCGCAAGAGCGCGTTATCAACAAAGTTTTCAGGGTTCCGTGTTTATTGTCCGGGGATCACTTGAAGCGGGTGTTTTATCATGTCAATTGTGCTGTGGGAATTCAGTACTTAACCGTTCATTTAGATTACGAACAATTGGAGTTTTTAATAAGTTATCTAACTTAATTTGGCTGGTTACACACATACAAATTATTAAGATAAACTATTTTTATTGACAGTAAAATAAAATAACACGTCTTGGTTTTTTTATGCAAATTTAAAGGCTATTATAAACTTTCGCGTTGACATACACAAGGGAAAAATTAAGTCTTTCAAAGCCCTCTGTCGTCCTTAGTTCTCATTTTGTGATTACAGGCGCAACGGTAGCCACCTGGTTTTTATCGCTCTACATTTTCCTTTTTTAAGCGATAATTATGGCGCTAAGCGATATCTCCTTGATTTCGGCCTGAATCGAGCGTCCTAATGAAGTGATGCAACAGTATCTGCTTGCGTTGTAAACGAAAAATCGGACTCTATTTTAATTTACATTTTCTGCCTGCGTTTTCTACAAGACTTTTATTCAAGATATGGGCTAACCAATCACAAAACCTCTGCAAGAGGATCCATAATTATTTTTCCCTTTTATCTGAGGTGGATGTTGGATTACCTATTATCAAATCAATAAATAAGTGACTTCACTAAGTGTTGAGAAGCGTATAAAAACCTTTTCAGTCTCTACAAACAAATTTACTTGATAAAAAAACATTTATTTTTTCCTCAAATTTCTAATAATCTTTCCTATAGACGGTCTTCTCTGAACTATTGAAGAATCAGTAGGAGGTAGTCATAACATTTGCAAAATGATTACAAGGAATCATGAAATATAGTTTATCTTAGCATTACCTTAGTTACCAACTGTAAATAAGGGCTAATTAGTGATATTCAAATGCTCCAGCGAAAGAATCCTGACCATGTCACAGTAAATGTTAATAAGAGTATATTCAGTACCGTATATAATGCAGGTCGGGCTTGGCCGGTTTTTATCGAAACGACAGCACTACCGGGTATGTATGTGTCGAGGTCAAAACTGAATGAATGGACCGTGTTAATACTGAGCGTATTCGTTTAAATAACTGTATGTGTTATATGAGAATAAATTGAGCGCGTAGCTAAATGTGATGACCGCATCTACTGTGTGAAAAAAGCTTACAACGCAACAGATTTTAAATTTCTAGAGGTCTATAATATAGGATTTCGAGTGGAAATAGATTTAATGCTATTCGGACTTATTACGATACCAGTAACAGTAAATCTTTTGATTTCCTTTTTAAAAATGTTACTGGGGAGCATTAAGATATTTTTTTTCGCAAGATATGTACGGTAAAAGATTGAATTTGTAGTGTATCCAACATACTAGGTTTAATAAATAATATTGCTTACCCTAAAATATGTCTTTATCGGTCTACACGCGATATTAGGAGTAGCAAATAATATTAATAATATTGCTTACCTCCATGTTACGTGAGCACAAGCAAACTGCACCTGCAATACAAGAAAAATCCAATCAAATTCTCTCCTAACGATTTTTAGAACATACACTAACAGTTTTTAAGTGCACAATCAAGCATAGAGTTTTACAACTTTGATTATGTTTATTCTCCAGAATTCTCCTTTGAATTATCTAAAAATGGGAGTCAGTTCCTGTTTTCTACCTCTAGTCTGTATGGCAAAATATTATAAATATTTTCTTGAAAGCATTATTTTCAAACCTACCTAACAAAATTAGCTAAGCGAAAATACACGTATTACTTTGATAAAATGCTACTACATAATTTATATTTACATAATATGAATAGTAAACGGTTTGGTTGTAATTTATTTAAGATATAAATGAGTTAAAATGCATGTATTATGCATGATGTGCCTATTTTCTTTAAGTATTAACTTAAATGTTGTTAGGTGTTATTATTAACTTAACTTACCTACTTAATACATTTTTAATTTATATTATTTGTAGAGTAGATCATTGAGCTAAGTCAGTGAACAAAGAGGCTAGGCTAGCGCCGATATAAAATAAATCAAAAATTTGATCTGCCTTAAAAATTTAAAATATATAAATTGAAATAAATATATTGATCATGAATGAATAAATAATTCCACGTTCATAGCGTTAATGAATGAGTTGCATGCAGGCAGAGCCGGGCGATGTCGTGCTCATTGATCGATCGGGCGATGGCACCGGCGCGCGCGCAAACCGGATGGAGCGGAGGCTGGGGCGGGGCGGGCGCGCTGGCGAACTAGCGAGCGGTGAACTGGTGAGCGGCGAACTATAGGGACAAGCGAACTACTCTCGACAATATTGGTGACGAAATTATTGAATGGTCGCATTCAAAGGAGAACCACCATTTTGGGCCCAACGTTACAGGATTAAATTATATATCAAAAAATCGGTCTATTTTTGTAAGTTAACTTATAGAAATCTTAGCCAAAACAGCAATGGCCAACAGGGAAAAAAGCAGATTTTTTAAATTTTCCTTATGTTACTGGTTTTGTAAACGTACATTTATATTATTTATTAATAACGTAGCTATCTTCGCAAACGTGATACAGAAATCTTTCCATAGAGTATAGTAAACAGAATCTACTTATGACATTGATCGATTTGATTGATGTCCATTAAAATGTTTTATTATTTATCATATTTATTTAGATCGTATCCGAAATACTATCATTCGGAGACGTACCGGAGTCACGGACATTACAACGATTGTGACGAAGTTGAAGTGGAGACGGGCCGGACATATGTGCAGAAGAGAGGATGGCAGATAGGCACGCAGAATTGCCGAATGGAGACCTAGACTCGGACGGAGAAACGTTGGGAAACCACCTATGCGCTGGGCCGACGATATCACAAAAATATTGGGCAAGACCTGGATGCGAGCAGCAAAAGACCGGGTCAAATGGAAAGCACATGAAGAGGCCTATACCCAACAATGGGTGATACAGGGCTGAAGAAGAAGAAGAAGACGCACAGTTTTTAGATGCTTTTAGATGTATGAATTTTTTTAGATGTATTATGATGATAAGGATGAATAAAATAATTTATTATTATTTGTAATGACCTGCTTTTGTTACATTTATTTTTTTATACTGAACTGTTCTGTCCAGCCATAAGCAAATATGCATTTAGAGTTACCTAGTTCATTATTCACTTTAATGAAATATCTAATAAATTGGTTTTATAGTTGACTGGCTCGATGGAGCAGTTGCTAGTGAATTCTGGCTTCTAAACCAAGGGTCATGGGTTCGAATCCCACCCAGGATAAATGAGGAGGAGACTGACACCCAGGAGAATGTCTAAGATATAAGACTTTGACTTCATAAGTCGAATGATTGCAATATCCATAGATTTATTCTCATTACCTACTATGTAGCGTGCTTGCGTGTGTGCGCGGTGCAGTGGGGCGCAGGGTTGACCGGGCATTGCGCCGTCAACGACGCTTGGGAATATATGTTGTTAATATTCTGTTATTAATATTCAGAATTACCCAACAACGTAACAAATCACAAAATCATATTTCACAGACACATGCAAGGTTCCCTGAGCAATATAGATGACATATAGCCTATGTCTTGATACCATTTTACCACTTTATCTGTACTGTTGGATAGCTTGTATACAATCTGTAATGCAAAACTTAAAAAAGAAACACCCTACAAGCTTTCTTTCATAATAGAAAAACAGATAACCTCAAAAATATTCACTGTGTTTTTAGTGATTTGGCCATTGCGGATCAACATGAAAATTCGTCTCATGGAAACCTTTTATATGCTTTGTCTGATGGCCAACTTTCAGCTTTGTAACGTTGGGCCCAAGTTTGTATGGAATCGGGTGTTCTCCTTTGGAAAAGACTTAATGCCATTTTGAATTGGATGGATGGGGTTTTTTATTTTTGGTATGTAAAGAACTATTTATTGTCCTTATCGTGTTCGATAAGTCTTTGTAAATAATAATTTAAAAATTAAATTCAAAATGATCAATGAAATAATAGCAATTTACTCTGTACTACTGTGTTCCTTGCAACAACGTAGCAGATAAAACTACTGTGCATCCAAAAAGCACACGCAAAGTGACGTCCCAATCTACCTCCATAAGACGCTCACTGAACTACAAGAGCGCTCACGAACTAACCCGATCGCAAGACTACCTCTGCGCGCGAGTGTGCGTGCGCGCAAAGGATTTCCTACCGCCCCGCGCCCCTCTCGTGCCCCGCAGACCTGTTGCGCCGCTACCGGAGTTACGCCGCATAGTTACCAGACTAGCTCCATAGTATACTCGCCAAAGTATACTGTATAACATTATAACTATACTTTCTGGTAACAATAAGTAACAAATTCCATCTTAATAGACTTTTTATCCGGCTGATTCTGGTACATGTACTTTGGGACAGACTCTGCGTATCCTCTTCTTGGTTTAGACATGACTGATCTTTTATCTTCCTGTGAGTTTATATGAGGGCGAGTAGAGATAAATATGTCAAGTTACAATAACGAAGGGTACAAAATATTTGAATATGAACTTCTGTGCTCTAAGAAGAATAGCCTACGAAAAGTGCTACGACAAAATGTGCCATCTACGACCATCATCGCGAAAAGACATCAACGCGCGCTGTTTCACTTTGACAGTTTTTAAGCATCAAAATGTTTAATTAATTTAATTAAAGAATTAACAACATCTTTTAGCTGAAATTGTTATAATCTCACTTTACTTTACTTTTGTAATTAGATTTCCTAGCTATTTCAAAACGAAGCAAGTCGCGCTCGCCACAAACCGCGCTAGTTCGATACTCCACGCAGCTGGCCTACCGCCCACTCGTGTACTATGCGCCGTGCCTTCTCTGAAGTTCCCTGCGCCCGCGCGCGGCCCACGCACACACAACAACACTTAATTATCATCGCAGCACTCGTGAAATTGCCGTGTATCTCGTCTGCTCTCATCGACATCTTTTATTAATCTGATATCTTCCATTACCGGTTGCACCGAAGTAAAACATCTAGCCCAATCGATTTATAGCTCCTCTTATGGATGCAGGCGGATGTATGACATCACGCCGATGCTAATACACTCCGGCGGCGCTATCATTTTGAATTATAAATCTTCCAAAGAATCGGTCGTTAGATTGACTGTTTTATTAGGGATCTGTATCTGTAAATGTTCGCTACCAAAGCTCTCGGTTTTGTTACTAATGAGTGTTTATAGAGAGGTTGACTCCATTTCATTTTAATGATCATCATTCCACTGGCGCATTTTCTCGAAATTATACCGGGTTTCTTACGTGATTTACGACTTTAACAAGACATGCGGTCACAGTTTTCTTTTAATCAGCCAGACTATAATTTAGCTGATTAGCATTAATATAATTGCTATGACATTAGTATGCATACTCAACAACTTAGAAAATCACAATATATCCTACAGATCTGCCAAATCTATCAAAATTAGGTTTCAGTTCGGTGTGAGGCGATTTGTTCATACCTTGAGATTAGTAATCAACTAACATTCTCCTACCATAATAAGTGAACTTGTGTGTGCTAAACCACAAATGCACTCCCTATTCCTTCGCTCTTAAATGAGACCACGATACAATATACTTATCTGACATACTAGTTATGTCCAAAGTTTCGTAGTTCAAAATAAAATATTACGAGAACTCATTACAAATTAACTGTAAGACGTTGAGTAACTTCCTGTAAATATTTGAGTTAACTTCCTACAAAGCGTTGCATTAGCATAATCAGCACATTAACATGTCAGTACATAGATACTAGTCAGATGACTATAATCACAGAGTTCTTCTTTAAATAATATATTATGCAGTTGGAACGGCTAACAATGTTTACTAAGTAAACGAAGCAAAGTAAATAACATTGTAGTAAAACATGATTAAAATCATAGGTTTGTAAGGATAGGTTTCCTTTTGTAAATCTAAGAAAAAAAGGAAATAAAAGAAATGTATAGTATTGAAATACTTTTTAAACGTCAAGTACGAAGTTTAGTCAGCCGATGATACCAGTATAGTCACATTCATAACCAGTAGACAGAAAGTAATAAAGATAAGCCCAAATTGTACTCTAATGTGTCTGAGGCGCCAACCTTTTAATTTTGTTCTCTTTTTTGCAATACAAAATATCTGTTTACCTTTTCATAGTGGGTGCTTATTATGACCACCAGTGCTTATTAACTCCTATTGTATTAATATTGTCTTTTCTTAAGTTTGGTGACCTATTACCGTTTTTATTTCAATTTTTAATAAATTACATATCATTCGTTGGTACCAACCTATAGGTAAAACTTGTCTTGAAAATGGTTTGAGCAGTCCCATCTCTCCGAGTTTACTATTCTATCACATTTACAAGTATTATATATTGCCAACTGGTTAAAGCCATTCAGTTTTTCCAGTAGCGTTGAAGTTAACCCCCCAGTGCTAAAGCTTTGGGAAACAAGGCCACAAACACTCACAATTTTCGTGAGCGGAGGCTGCGTTCGCGAGCGCTGGCCGCGTGTCTCGATGAAAAAACAGGTAGCGCCGTTCCGCCGTATCGATCTCTATGTTATTATTCTTATTTATCTTTTTATCTGGGCCCCGCTCCGTCGGCCCAACGGAAGTTGTAACGATTTTTAATCGCGCCGAGTATCTTGGCTGGCGAGTACCGCTGTAGGGTTGTGTTTGGTGCGCATTTTTAACGATCTGGACCAGGAAATTTGATGATTTGTTTATCTAGAAAGAAAAAGTGTCCTTCAAATGATATTCATATACATCGTAACAAACCTTCAAAGATTTTAACCGTTACAATATTTCATATTTGACAATTAGGATCATACACCGCGGCTTTAATTGATGCTAGCAAATAAATTTTAAATAAACTTTGATATTTCCCTACCTACCTATGCTTTCTTCATATGACCTGAAATTCTCTATAATTAGTCTGAAAAATAAATCAGAAGAAATCATATTGTGTAAATTCCAATATAATACATTTTTACATTTCGTTTTAATGATTGCGAACCGTAATTTTTACGAAGAAGAACCTATTAAAATATTTTATGTATGCCCAAAATAATCAAATGAAATTATTGAAAGCATTGTTTTACCACTCCAGTAATGGTGACCCTACGGAACGGACAACGGGTTCCAACCTATATACCTATTGTACCAGTTTACGTATACATTTTTTTGTAAACAACCACCGGAAACGGACAAGCTGAGAAGCCCGAGAACACATATCTCCCATTACGACGACTGTGTCCTGCGATAAGGGTGCCTGAGATACCGGGGAGGAGCGATAAGATGGCTCCAAATTAGAGAGAAATGCAAGCACCACACACAACTGCAAGCAAATTACTTAAAAGTAAATTGTCGTTGTCAATGTTTATCGTCTGGTTGATATGCTAGGTTTTATGGTTGTGCAAAGGCAAGCAATGTTGTCAGATGAATGAGGATTATGTGAAAATTAGAGAATAACTAAGTTTGAAATTATCATTGATAAGAAATACATAACGAAGAAATACCAGCAATTGAGTGCCGAGGAAGCAGCCTTTAAATGAGGGTTTAACAGATGGTGAAGTGTGATCAACAATTAAACTACATAGGTGTTCGAGAGACTGACTTAACGAGTATTTCTTGCTTTTTCAATTAAAAGCGAGATTTTGATTGCACTGACATTGGCAGGGGAAAAGTATTTTTACCTCATTTTCTAAACTGCCAGTAGCTACCACAATGGTTTGGCTATTAGGTGTCGGTGATTTATTTATTTATAAATTCTCAGATGGTATTTAGATTAATATTAGTCTACTTGAGTACTAGATTGCTGGAGTGTTCCTTCAATAATCAACCCTCAAGAAACACACATTCCCAGCGTCTCACTCTGAGCCTTCGCTCTACCATTCCTAGAGCCACAATCAATGTCAGGTGCTGACCCCGCACTCACCGAACGCAATGTATTTTCGTAGCATTTTTCAATACCGAGGCGTAGGCGCGATAAACCCGAAATACACCGCTCTAACGCCCACACATACACAATATTGCTCTACTTATAAATTTATACTAGCTTATAATATTATGAAGTGGGATCGCGAAATTGTTTGTTTGTAGAGTGGATTCGAATACGTACTGGAAATTGCATCGAATCGTAACTTTTTATGTACAGTTGCTAGCGCGTCAGAATATCATAAAAGCCAACATCATGTAGTTGAAATGAAACTGTCTTAGTTTTTAAACTATTATAGTAACAGAGCCCACGACCAAAATTTTTGTCTCATAGCAATACGGCCAAAACCGCATCAAATCGATAGATAAGATTATTCTGAACTCGAAAATACCAATATCAGACATTTTCCGCGTAGCGTACAGTCTGACCGAATTTTCAAAATTGTCAAAGAATTTTACCGAACTGCATCATAGCAATATGTCTGATTTGCAGACTGTAGTTAAATGATGATTCTGAGATACCGGAAACATATTTTTCAGACGTTAGTGGTGTAGCGCAAACCCGTAAAATCACTTAAAAAGATTAAAAATGAGACAAAAAAAATGTCTCATAGCAATACGTCTGAAAATCTTTTTTATTAGTAAATTTTGGTTATTTGATGCGAACAAAACAATTTTCAGACGGAAATGTGGACGCATAAAATTTTGAGACCGTTTTGAAAATGTTAACAAATTTTACCGATCGGTATCATAGCAATATGTCTGAAAATTGCTAGACATGATAGAATAAGTTGTCCACATGTGCAAAAAATTTATATCAGACAAATGAAGTGTAGCATCTTTTCTATCAGACAACTTTTCGATACTCAGATATCATTTAAGAATCGTATTGAGGTATCTTGAATGAAACCAATGAATAATAGTAAGAAAGGGGCAAGGGCGTAACAAGCGATGAGGCTGTTGAAATTAAATACTGATTGATTTGATAGTTTTGGTTTTATTTAAAGCACACTTGTTATTTTCGTTTTAGCATATACTCCATATGCTACACTTAAAGTGTCTGAAAACAGGTTTTTGGTAATCAAGGCAGCAAAACGAAAAGTTAAAAAAAATTATCCGTATTGCTATGATACAGGTCGGCTAAATTTGTTGACATTTTCAAAAATGCGCTCAGGCTATGTGCTACGCACAAAATGTCTGAAAACAAACTTTTTCGTAATACAATTATAAAATCTATGTACATTATCACTATCAGACGTATTGCTATAATACCGACTGCCTTTTTTGACACAGCAGAAATGGCCTCCCACGCAGTTGCTACACTTTCGACCGTTACTATATACCTAGTCGGGTTCAGAATCATACAATCTAAAGATTTTATAGGGTTTTGCCGTATTGCTATGAGACATGGTTTTGGTCGTGGGCTCTGTTACTATTGTCCAATCGAGTCATTTTCGTATAATCCTTGTGAGTGGCTAATACGAGTATACATTATATTATATTTTTTTGTACATAAAACTAAGTCCAAATGAGTAATCTCTATGAGCCGATTGCATCAGTCAAATATGCCATTTGCTCTGTTTGTAATTGTATATACACTGGCTACTATTTGAGAAGGTACGAAATGACATACAATGTTATAATGTTCGCAAGATTGCAGTTTACAAAATTTATAATCACTATGGCAACTTAATAACTAAGTAATATTAACTGAATAATTGCTGACGAACTTTGTTTTAATTAGGTGAAATGCTGCCTACCAAATACAGTTATACGGTGGTTAATTTAATATGTTAATGTGTATAATTTACTGCGATACATTTTTGATAAGAAACACATGCGTTATCTCCGAATTATCTAAGATTACTGCGTTTATCTGATGAGATTTATTTAAATTGATGGTCCCATTACAACTTGGAGTTGTATAAGCAAGGAGTTAATCTTCTATTACTATCACAACTTTCTTCACATTGTGTGAAATGAAGCCAACCGGTGCGATGATAGTATGTAAATACGTATCGTATGAGGAAAGATAACTCTGACACAATTGGCAATCTTAACAATGACATGTTGATCAATTTCGCTGTTTCTTTACGAAATCAACGTTCGTAGTGCGCGTATGTTTACTAATTAAGGCCAGCAACAATATTTGCATATGCAATCATACATACAAAAAACACGCCGATAATTTAAAGTTCTAGCAAAGACATACCCATCATACAAACTAAGTTCGTCATCTTTATGTAAACATGTAAAAATGTAAGGCACCTTAAAATAAAATATAATTATTTGTTTAAAATATAAAAGCTATCACCCCAATTTGTGTTAGGGTGTAGGGTTCAAAGTCAGTGAGGCGGACGGAGGAGCGGCGAGTTCAAAGGGCTGTAAATAGGGCCGACGCCACTCGCGACAACGTACGGAACACTTCATCTTGACAGACGATCTTTCAGTCTGTCCGTGCAGGATATGTATATCGATCGATACTAAATAATAAGGCTAATAAATGTGTCTTTGAATCGTATTGGAAATTCCATTCATAACTGCATTAACGGGTAGGTAGTGTGAGCCAAAGTGCTTCGATGGTCAAAGTCCGTCAATCACAAAGATAAATGAGCCTAAACATATCTTTAAGAACTAGGTATATATGACAAAAAGTCGCACCAACACTACAAGTATAACATTACCAAGTCCACTAACATGCGCTACTGTTCACCACGACCAAAAATTAGCTCAGATCAAATTATACTTGTTAATTTAAAGTCTCACTCAATTGCAATGACTTGATTGCACAACTGCAAGTTGTCAGCGGCGCCACTTTGCTTCTCTTGAATTAAGAGGGCACATTAACAGTACTTGAACGCATACTAATGAGGTTAGCAGCTGATATAAGATTCTGAAAGAAGCAATGTTACAAACTTTGAATGATTATCGAATCTAAAAATAGAGTATCAATGGAGTCAAGGAATACGAATACAGAATATTAACGAAGTACAGATTTCAGATTCAGAATAGCTTAGCGTTATATAATACTACAACAAACGTATTAAAATACTAAATAGGAAAGAAAAAAGTACACATATGTATATCGTTTTGCGAGCTCATAAAAACCAATCTATGTACATATTACTATTTTACAAAATGAATTTATCTATCTGCTTGATTGCACGTAGTACCTTGAACAATTGATATTTCTTAATAATTTTTGGCCGGGTCCAGTCGCCGGAAGAAAAATATTAAAATTATTGTATCCGGCATCAGGACCCGCGGGTCCAGTTGATTGAGGGTCCAGTCGCCGGAAGCCTCTATCTAACTACCTAAATAAAACAAAAAATATAATGTCACGAGATATAATCTCTTATACTCGTAATTATATAATATAATATTGATAATCTCCATTGAGTTACATGGAATATTCTGGAGTGTCGAATAGATTCCCAAAAATCTTACTAACTACTCTACCTTTGTGTTAGAAACAATATTTTTATCCAATCTCAGTAATATAAAATAAACATAATGTACTTTATTCTGACTCCTACAGATTATCTGGTTAAGCCCTTAGAAATCATATCAATTGGCGTCAACATTGTTACCCGTCATGGATCGTTGTCGCCGATCGATAATCATCGCCGTTGCATTCAAACAGGCTTCTGTTACATCTGGCCATCGGAGAGTGGTTGCTCTACGCACTGATCTATCTAACAACATTACTTTCGTTCACCGCAAATGCTCTAGCGATGGTAAACGATTCTGAGCCTTATTTCTGAGGCGTTAAGGCTTTGTTGCGTGTGCTGAGTGAGTGGTGTGGACGGTAAAATGCGTTGTAAAGTTGGACGTCCCGGCAGCAAGGCGGTCGTTGGAACCAGTTTCGTTTAATCATCATAATTGCGTCCCCCGTTAGCCACCCCGCGGGCGCGGGCTTGCGGCGACTCCGCTCTATCGATACTAAACGCACTAACATCACATCTAATAACAAACATTCTTTAATACATTGCCGTTTCTGCGACTATTGCAAACGGGATACCTCTGACATTTCGTCGTTCCACCCAAAATACTCTGTAAATAGCCTGTTACGAACTGTTCAGATATTTTCTTTTTTCCTGACTTTGGTCTACTAATTTTGGTAATTCAAATGGTTTGTTTGAAATTTACTCCGTACATTAGTATTTAAATAAAACAATGTGAGAATATTAATTACTAAGCTCCAGACCAACCCAAGATGAATTTAAAGCTCTACCATGACTTTCCTAAGGGATTTTTTCCTCAATAAATAAATCGAATGTTTTCTGAAGTAAAAGATAAAATTCAAGCTAACGCTGCAGCATTTTGGCTCAGATTGGATTCCAAAATCGTTTTTCCTAGTAGACGAATTCCAATTATTTCTGGTATAGGAAAGACAGAATACATTCAGACAGAATATGTCCACCCATTACCAGAAAATCGCGAATACTCATACAAGTATTAGGTATCTAGTTCTACTGATATTTGGTTACTTACACCGATAAGGAGGCATAAATATGTTATCTGTGAACACGCAACGCGACGAAAAAAAAAACATTTAGTCAACAGTCATCAAGGCCAAGCATTTCGCGGAACCCTGGATTCCTTCTTGGACGATCGACTTACAGCAATGTCAAATAAGTTACAGAGGACGGGGTAGGACGTGCCGGTTAGATAATTCATACGGAATTAAGAATGAGTGCGTTTATTATTTGAACAAAAGCAACTCTCTGCCTTTTTTTGTTTATGTACATTATTTAAAGATCGGGGTGGGGACTGGACAATACTAGCTACTTAGATCAAATATCTGAATTAATGAGGAAATAAAATTTTAATTTAAATCTTCAATAAATCTTACCTATTTTCAATGTTTTTGATGTACCCATCAAGTTCAAGAAAATGGACCACAATTCCACATTTCAATTTAAATATGTATGTATGTCACATTTATGATGACCATCTATCATATATCAGAAGATGAATATTAAAGAAGCAAAATGTATTTTTATTAACAGGAAAGTCCAGGTCTTTCCGATGAAACCCGGATAGGAGTACAACAAACATTTCTTGGAAGCAGCTCTAAACAGAATCGTAACTTATCTTTTTTATTTTGTTCTGAGAAAATGAACCATCTAAATATAATATCTACATAGATAGTTCCATACTGAACATATAAAATACTTTTTCTGGTTTTCTTACAGAAAATATTACTTTTTCCAAATTTCTGACAAAAACCAAGTAATCTATATTAGCTCGTAGATTTTAATTGATAGGGTGAATAAAAATACATCTTTGGAATCAGTGAACTTACTACCTCTACGTAAAGTACTACATAGTTAAAAATCAATGTCAGTTTTCATTGTAATTTCATAACACTGGAAAGGGTCCATCTTTTCAAACCAAATGTTAATGGCTTCGGACTATTTAGTAGATAAATGGTTTGTGTGAAGTTTGCACAAATCAACCGAGCGATCATTCTTCATGTATATTTCGTACTAGCTGTTTCACGCGGTTTCACCCGCGTCCCGAGGGAACTACTTCCCGTACCGGGATAAAATATAGCCTATGTTACTTCTGAATAAAGCAGCTTTCTAATGCTGTAAAAATTATTGCAATCGGTCCAGTAGTTTTTGAGTTTATTCATTACAAACATACAAAAATACAAATATTTCCTCTTTATAATATTAGTGTAGATAGGAATGTTTTTCAAAATTTCTTTTTTTGTAACTAAGATGATGGCTTGGAGTAGCCTCGTCATCATCATCGGACTTGCGGGGAAGCGGATGGCTTTTACTCAAAGCTAGTTATAAATATTATTATTTTGACTGGCTCAGTGGAACAGTGGTTAGTGACATAGGTTTATAACCTACGTTTCCAAGAGTCGTGGGTTCGATTTCCATTCAGGACAAATTATTAAATATATTTAAGTTTATTTGTGTATCCACTGTTGATCCTGATTTCCGTAACACAAGTGCTTAAGGTACTTACCACGGGATCAGATCAATGTATGTAATGTTGTGTAATATTATTTTTTTTATTATATAAAAGTAATGTTGATAACATTACTTTTTAAACATAAATACTACTAGGTATCATGGTAAAATACGCATACTGCCCTGCGACATACAACCTTAATGATTAAGATTTCTACTCTTGTACAGAAGATATCTAATATCTTAATGAACTAGTGACAGTTTAGATAGACCCTTTACCTGTGCCTAGCTAGCGAATTTTGATTCAGAACCTCTCTCATTGAATGTACCCACACCAGTGAGATATTAATAGATCTACATATTCCACCGTCGTTGCAATAAAGTAGCCGTGTTTACCTACTCACTGTCAATGACATAACAGTAGAATGACAGAATTGGCAAAGTACCAACGTTTTCCAAGAGTTCCAATGGCGTATAGCGCTCACGTGACTGGCTTCCCATCGATCATGGACGTAATCAAGCAACTCTCACATACAATTTACCCTGGCAGCCGAGTATTAGTGTGTACCAAGCTTTCTAAGAATAAATAACAAATCGAAGCAAGAATAGAAGGGTTCCCTTCTAATTTCGGGGTGTTAGCGAAACTCTTTGGAGTATTACACCGATGACGTTCTTAATCATTGACGTTCGTAATTTTCCCGTGCTTACACGTGGGTATAAATAACTAATATGCTAATAAATCAAATTCGAAATACATGTGACATATCTAGGGAGGATATTACCGTAGAACAATATGAACCAATTGATAAATTAAAAGTGACCAGTATTATATGATTATGTTTGCTGGCAGGAATAATTAGAATAAATACTTCATAATTACGAGGAATGATTACTGGAATATTTTATATAAAAGTTTTCTTACTTACTTACTTAACATACAGGTAAAAGGGTAAGCTTGAGCCCCTAGACAATTTGTAAAACATACATACATACTTTGATATTTTAGCAGGATGGATAAAGTCAGCCTTCTTTACGGAACATTGATAAACAGAAAAGGCAATGGAAATTCTAAAATATTGTTTAGAGTGTTCTGATAGTGATTATGAACGGTACCTGGGGTGACACATGTCCCAGCAGAAATAATCGTGATGTATATCTACAGTATTATTTTCCTTCCGAATGATAGCAACGATGGATTGCTTCGGGTAGCTTCGGCTGACCACCGCCCGTCATCAATAGCCACTGTCCGCGTGATAAGGCTCTTATCACTCTATTTGTTTACACGGATCACAGTCTTTCCTGGGCGTGACGTGGTCTCGCGTGAGCAGACGGCGCGGCAAACAGGAAGCGGCCGTTGGCAAACATTCAACCACCACGTGGCAAAAGCGCTGCGCAGTTCGCTTGATAACGCTTTTATAGCGCTGTCAGCCGAAATATGAGGTAGGAAGTGGATGGCAGCCACCGCCCGTGGAGGATGCGAAATGAAATGAAGACTAATAGAGCGTAGCGGCTATAAATGTAATATTTAAGTGCTATCCCTGTACTGACGAAATTACTAGTTGGAAAGGAAATTTGGATTTCCGCATCAGATTAATCAAGGAGAATGTTCTTTTCTATCTTTATACGTACTTTAAAAGAACATGAGACGTGTGTCAGACAGGTCTCTCCTAACCAAATATTAGAAACACCCATTCTTTATATTGCTTACAAGGCAACTTCCTGACCCCAGACTGGTAGTCACTAATCTTACATCTTTAGAGAAAATTATGCAAAGACGCACATTTAAGAACTCATTTTTTGTCATCCGAGTATTGTCTAAACTGTGACAGCTCTACTGCCGCTTCACCAAGTCATAAACGGAACACACCATTGTTTCGACATTGTATTGTGTCCGTTTTCGGTGCATACAATTTGGTCGGTGCAATCGCCACGGGTGTGAGCTCATTGGCACATGTGCTTCGCATATTCGGCCCCTTTGTGGCGGCATGTGGCCGGGCCCGACCCGGACGAAAGACACGCTTTTTGTACGTTTTTTTTTTACAACAAATGACGGCGTAGACACGTCCAGATTTTCGGGCATGGCTGTTAATTGAAGTCTAGCCACGGTATGACTACGAATCTCTTGAAAATTATTCGGCTAATTGATAAAATATGAAGTAGACATACATGAGGTACATACCGATATTTTATTCGCGCTCTTGTTAATTAAAAACGACTCTACATTTCGCAGCGTACATACTTGATTATGTCACCGCCTATGCCATGTTTCAGTAGTACAGAGAAGAATTAATACATACATCGGTAAAAATGTATCATTCAGGATTGTAAAGAACAAAAAGAAAATGCAAAAAATATTAGATGGCGTACGCAAAAATACACAAGACTACACATTCTTGATAAAGTTTTAAAGTTTATTTAAGATGATTATTGTCTCAGACCAATAAAAGAATGGAAGCAAAATTAACCAGGCATTTAGCCACGACTGTTCATGTAGAAATTTTAGGTAGGTATTATTTCAACCGTTTTAAATACTGACGAGACAAAATCGAAAGGTTAGAGTTTATCTACTTAGTTGGCTATCGTTCAAGAGCGCCGGTTCGTGAAAACATGATAATTTATACCTACCTAGCTTCCGCTCGCGATTACGTGTGTGTGCAACTTTCGGCATTGGCAAATCATCGCAATTTGTAATTTGAAATTACTTCTTTTTGAAAAAAAAAACTTTTTCGACCAACCTAGCTTCAACAATGGATCTATTGTTCACGATAGATTGAAATATTTAAACAGCTGTCAATAGAACGATTGTTTTTTGTTAACTTGGTTATACATAATTTTAAATAGTTTCTTCCAAAATTAGATACATAGTCGAAATAGGAATCTTAATATATTTCAACACATTGTAATTAACTTAAAGTAATGACTAGGTACTTACGAGTTACGTTAACTTTTATTAGTTTGCTTTTTACTAATTAAATACAAATACGCACTTACTTAACCTTTAGCTAATTATAATTATTCATTTGTAAGTAAATAATCAATTTAGTTTTTTATTCGATCTTTTGAAAACAACTGTCAATTAACAAATTATGTTTGCAATTAGAGAAAATTGATTGAAAGCAATACATTTTAGTAACCATAAATAAATAAATAGGAAAAAAACTTATATTGTCATGTAGTTCCATGAAGGTAACCTACATAGATTCGCGGATGCTATGCGTGCATTTTAACGTAGTAGGTACTTACACCCGTCCCAATTTAGGTAATTAACACAGCACCCCGGCTAATCAACATCTCACACAGGCTGGGGAATGCCCTACTTAGCGTGGGGCCAGATGATTCGTGGTTAATTGTATGCCTGCTCTTAACTTTTTACTATTAGGTACGATAAAAAATACGCATGTACATACAACCGTTATAACCCTACTAAAGCCAATATATAATGGGAATTATATAAATACTTTCGGACTATATATTTTTGTCATCAAAAGTAGCGCTCTGCTATGTGTTCCTAAGTATACTTAAACCTTCAAACCTACGCATAGTTTCATTCATTGTAATAAGTACTTTTTTAATTGATATTCTCATTTACATGAGAAACTCTAATAATTTAATGGCGCCTTTGCAAAGTCAAGGCGGGTCGCTAGTACTACAACATAAAAGCCTATATTGTAAATAGAGTTTAGTATATTAAATTTACGAAACTTGCACAATTCGATCCATCTTTGATTATTAAAAGGACCTGAACAAGTAATCTCGAGCAAATGCCAATCTCTGTCACATCTCCGTTGCATTACCAGGCAGTGCGCTGTTGATTCAGACGACTGCAACATATATTTTGAAATATGTAATATAATGTACTGCAGTACAACATTATAATGTTATCTTTCGTCATGCAATTCAGGCAGTCGCGTTGAATGGCCAGAACAGTCAATGGTCATCGTGACTAATCGCCAATATTTTAGTCATCACGCCTACTACGAATAGGCTATTTTTCCTTTGATCTCGCCTTAATAAATTACTGTTTATCACTATACTTTTATCTGGCGATCTAATTTAGACACTACAAGAATATCCCGAGCGATATTATGATGTTTTTAAATTATATTTTTACATGACGCGTATAAACTATCATTCATTTTAATGTCTACGTTTGTATTCATATAAAAATGTTGTATGTGTGTAAAGTTTCAATAGCACTCAAGCAACAAATAAAAAAAATATAAAGGTTATTTTATAGTTGAGTAAGGTTATGTCATCGAAAAAAAAAAACAATAGCTCGCGTTGCATAAAAACGCATGAAAATTGCAAAAGGTTCGCTACCCCTGCCCCAACATAATGAGTTTGAGTCGGTTTGTCAAATTCAATGATCGTTTATGAATGAATTAGTGAATGACAGTTCGGCCATGTTGTTTGTTTACGCGCGCGTTCGGGCCGCGTCGGGCGCGCTCGGCGGCGGCCCGAAATAGCACGCGCGCTGCGCGGAGGTGCGGTCGTCGACCTCCTGCCTCACCGAAATATTGGAACTTTACTTACACACAATCCTTTCTCTGATTATGATACAGGTCAATTCTTGCGCAGTCGACTTCGTAACCGCGGCAATTGCGTCAGTCAACACATGTTTTTCACTCAAAAATTAAATATACATAGACAGCAACTCAATAATTACATTACTACACCTGATTTGTAATCAAAATACGTAAAATCAATGCAAAACATTGAAAACCCACTACAGTACTCAATAAACCTACTTGTCATTCAATTATCTAGGTGCGTTGAATGAGACTAGTGACGTGTAAACCGAGCATTCCTTCATTAACGAACACTACTCAATCGCGGATTCATTCATCTCAAAAGTGCGCGAGAGGCAGTCAAGGCTCTATTCGGAGTTATTGTGAACGGTTGGCCAATTTGTTTCGCAACGCGTCGCTCCCTCTGTCGGCAGTTGGCGGAACTAGGCTATGGTGCACCGGCGCGCTCTCTAATGATGACTTTTTTTTTTCAATGGAATAGGGATGTAGGCTATCAAATCCAAGTAGTGACTTGTCAGTTCTCGTCTAATAAAGAGGTATGAAACAAGATTCGACCTTAATAAGGATTAACGTTAAATTTATTTCTAAACGAGAACGATATCGTAATAGGGCTTAATTTAATATTACAATAACAATCATCATAACTATTTAAAAAATAATAAGTATGGACACACACATATGCTAACTATAGGTTGATTACCATTCATGATCAACATATAATTAATTACAAGAGCGATTGTACTCAATGAACCATTTATTGAGTAACCTAGTTACACAATTTGCTCAATATCAAAGGGGAGTAATTTGAACTTTACAATACCTAGAGGTATTATTGCGAATTCGCCGGCAGCACTATTCTACAGTTTGTTTGTAGGTAGGGCGACTAATGTGGAAATCTGAAAGACGCCAGACGGGATGTGTGTAGTTTTCATGTAATTCTCGTTACCAACGTATGCTGATACACAGTACCTGCTAAGACCTCTAGACTACTTACGTACATCACAGTTCACGTTAGTCTGGTTAACTTATATGAATGTCGCGGGTTTCCGTGTGTCTCGGCTCTGTCTGACTGTTCTGTAGTTGGGTACGAGGTCGCTAATCTTTAGACACAGCGTTTGATTTAACAGTACATGATCACTTGCCAATTCCCTTCCATGCTTAACTATTACTTAATACCCGTCGGATTGCCGTCTCACAGAACTATGAGAGTGAGGAAACAGAGAGTGCACTTGTATTTGCGCGCACACTTGTGCACTATCAAATCAAATCAAATTATTTATTGCGTGTCACATTAACATGTTATAGGTCGTAAAAAAATCACTAAGTATAAATGTGCGCACTTGGCTGATCTCAATTCTCCTATTCTAACATTACTCATTACCTAAACCTGTAATAGTTAGCAGTAGAACCTTCTTTCAGAAATGTCATATAAAGTCCAACAAGGTTAATGTGAAGCTCATGGTCTCTACGCACAAGCTTTGGGTAATAATTAGGAAAGTTAAATTGATTGTTAGATATAGTTTTAAATATAAAATCACATTCAGTATTTTTTAGCGTATATACTACTCGTACATAAATAAACATTTTAAGAATGTTGTTTGAAGTCTGTCTGCATGTAATAATAGTAACATGCAGATTTGGTAAAGCTTACACGAATATTTCTAACAAAAGCCCGTGGTAAAAGCTATTATAAATATAATATTTACTTCTAAATTAATGAAACCTTTATCGTGTCGTGCTTACTGCTGACTCTTAACACAAATTCCTATAAGTCGCCTATAATGCTGACTGTACATCAGTGTACATAGAACAAGTCAAGCGGTGAATCAGTGAGCACTTGAGCAGCCGCAGACATCGCGACGCCGCCTTTGATGATGTTTGTGACTCAGAAGTTTCGAGAAGCGAAACAATTGCTTCGGTGAAAACATCATAGAGCAATTGAGTAAAACCCGCAGGAAAGGTCTATCTAGCTATTTGGTACAGACGTGAAGAAGAAAAAGATAACAATGTTTTTTCCTGATTGGTCATTTCTTTTGGGACGATCTACTTATTAATTCAAAATTCCAATGACTTATTGTGATATTTTGTCTGTACTCAATAAGAAAAGATAAACTATGTAGAACTAAGTAGCTAAGCTCATCTCTATCTCAATGACAATGAAATGTAACCTACAGTTTCAAATGTTAAAGGATATTAACGAGTTTCAATTTCACGGAGCCATTGTTTGCCCGAGTCTTGAATATTGAATGGATGATATAATAACTTATTTGACGATAAAGTCAATTGTATTCGGTGACAAATGAAACAAAATATGTAATCAAAATGATTGAAAATATCATGCACCGATCAATTTACGAGTAAGCCTTTTTCAGTAACGATAACTTTTACGTTAGTGTTTAAATAGTGACAAATGGGCTTTTTTTCCTAACTGACTTACGATGGCGACTTGGAGTAGCCTTGTCAACATCACCGGACTTGCGGGGGAGCGGAAGGCTCTCATCCCTTAACAAATGGGCTGAAAAGAAAAGTAATTAGATACTAATATGGCAAAAATTCCAAGAACTTGAAAATTTCAAGTGGATCTGTATGTTTTATTTTGTTTGATCACTATCGATCAATTTGAGCATATATTACGACACATAGGCATAGGTACTCGTAGAACGAGAGCATTAGATCCCTAAATGGGACGACAGATGTACCTTATAAAATTTACAGACTAAGAGATCAAGTTTCATTACAGCCTACTCTTTTAACAACCGATTCGAACGTCATACCTCATTCGATTCTCGGAATCCACTTCGATCGGTTAATTTGTATCGAGTTTACCTCCACGCTATTGCGATAGGGCGTGGGACGTCACCCACGGGCGCCCCGGTCCCATTAGTGGGGTCCCACTTGGGGAATGCGGCCCCGCCTACTGCTTGCATAAGCTAAGCCGCAAGTCTTGCCGCTAATTATATTGGTATCGAATGGTGGTATGAAAAAGCGATATAGAATCACGTAGGATTAAGCGAAGTCGTGTTGGTTAGGGTAGGAGTTCTATATCAGTGTAAGGTACCCGAATAAATCAAATAGATAAGTACCAAATGGACATGTGTTGCCGCTAACTGCACTGAAATTGAATGATGACAATACGAGAAAGTACCACATCTCTGACGTGTTCGAAAGAATAAAAATGCAACTAATGTTTAAAAATCCCTAAAGTATCGAGGTGAAATAGAGTAAGGAAAGTTGTTATAAGTTTGTACTGAAAAAGGAATCCACGCTGAAGCTCCAACGATATTTTAATCCTTAATTATTACGAATTACGATCAACTCATTACTTACCTATATACCAAGCCTCTAACTAGTATCATAACCATATATTTTCCTTAATGACCAGCTATCATAAGTTTAACCAATACTGTTAAATCTACATCAAACATTAGAAAATGAAATTATATTTCAAACCGGATTCTAAATCGATTTCCTTCAGACGGAACTAAGTGGTAAAATAACCATTCAATTTCCTTTTACATTATTATGACACCTCTATTTTCTTAATTAATTTCCACCGACTTTCACATGAGTATTGATAGACAGTTGCAAGCTGGCGCCTGAACACGACATCGTTCGTGTAGCTAAAGCGTTTTTGTCAAAAAAAATGTCTTTTAATGTAGGAATGTGAAACGTCCTACAAACATTTTCAGGGTTAGTAGGAAAACCTAGTTTGTAGATATAATCTCCATAATCACTTCAGTGGGTAAGCGTAAGGTGATATACACAATTTTGCACATATACCTAACATTAACTTCTGGGTGCAACTCCGCCCGCGAGAAATCGAGTGTTTCGTAAAACATATCTTACCTATGTATGATTTTAGACTTTCGCGTTCCATTACACTAAATATTTGTACGTGGTCGCGAACCACGATTGGTGTAACCCAGTCGAAACGTCGGGCAGTAAGTAGCTATGTATTTGCTACTCCTTATAACGCGTGTAGACCCATAAAGACAAATATTTATATCTTACCTACTTTCAGTGTTTCAAGCATAAAAAGGTATAATACATTTTTGAATTTACTACTTAAGTAGGGGTGTACCTTGATAACGACTATCACGTAAAACATAAAATCGATTCACGTGGCAAAATACTAGACCGAACTAGAATGATTCTTGCCATGCAAAGTAGAACCAGCCAATGGCTGGCTAGTAGCCATACACTTTTAAAGCGAAATTAAAAAGTATTTTCAGCTCTCCAAGCATGCTAAGATAACAGACAGGCTGACACCTTCTCGTTTAGGCAGGCCCAGTATCGGTATACGTTTCGGAAGAAGGCCGGGGCGATCGTGGGCGCAGCCGTGGGCGCCCTGCCGTTTCGCAACCCGGTGCATCGCAGCTGCCTACAGCCCACAGCGGCTGGTGGGCAGGTGGAAAGCGGTTCTTGTGCAAGACACGCGCCGCGAAAGCCGTCCTTTGAAGGCAACCTTATTGTGAATTTTAATAACCGTCAGGCTGTTTTGGGAGACATCCGCATGCCGATGCATTAGCTGATTGCTCAATCTGATCATAGTTTAATTGTTCTTATAGGCATGATTTGTTGCTTTGTTATCTTTTAGCCTGTTTTTCGGTTAGCTTCCTAAAGTCGCATACCATTCTGTACAGAAAAGCTTTAAAAAAAGGTACTGTTTATTTATTTTGCGTTCCAATATGATGTACTTTTTTGAAAATACGTAATAGACCGTACGGTAATCTGTTCTTAAGTATTATATAGGTTGTAGGTACTCATAATCATGTAATCGTCGATACTCGCACCAGCTATGCAATTTTGATAAAGGCTACATTACATTTTATGCAAGTAGTTGAAGTAATCTAAGTTCTGATGACAATAACCATGTATTTAAGTAGTTACCTCCAAAACATGTTACCTGATATTATCATACACACTATTGAAATTATTAAAACTGGTAATTTAAACATTATAGAATCCCGTATAAAGCTAAACAAAACATAATTTTGGAGGAATTAAGCAACTTAACCATCCAATGTGCATCAGACACTACTAAAATGACTCCATTACGCCTCTACTGCGCACGTAGTTGTGCACACAAAGTTATATTTTAGGTCTAATGAGTTCTGCATCGGTTTATGGCAAGTGTCCTTCTAAAATCCACTTACCTCCGCCTACCACTCCATTATTTGTCACCAGACTTGTTATAATTCACAAATTGAAAATACGATTTGTTTACTTTTAAGTATTTTTGCTGCATGTGTCCACGCCATACTGGGACGCGGCCCACATCCTAATTTGCATATCGTTATTATGTGTGTCACAAGGTACATCTGATATGTGCAATAAGCCATCGCAAAGGAAAAATGTCACGAGGTTCATTCGATTCGTGCAATAGAAACAAAATAAAAGGAACGCTACTAAAAGGAATAAAAATAAAGGTAGATTAATTAATCTTAAAAAAATACTGAAAGGATTATTTATTAATAACTCCTTAAGTATTTGATGTTAACTGAATGTGAATGTCTTCTTGTTTCTAAGTATCTATGACTTTTCAATTTAAACTAAAAGTCGTAGGGAGCTACTGCTCTACCTAACTTTTACTGTGTAAAAGTTAAAGATGTCAGTTTCAATAGTCAGTAGAATATTCACTGCAGCTACATATTATTTTATTACTTTTTCCATAGATTAAGTTTACGTAGAAGCTGAACTTTAAAAATTATCAGAAATGCTAACTCAATCAATAACATTTAGCACCACAGAACTAAAACATACAGCTCTTAATATTCCTTTTCGTTCATTCATATTGACATCGCTTATCTCTGCCCATATCGTGTTGAACGTATCCTACATACAAATGTCATAATTATACCTATTCACAACAGGCCGTTAGATACCCATTTATAATGATAAATGAAATACCTAGTATATCAAATAAGGATAGCAGTTATGTAATGGCATGTTTATGTTGACATTCAACAATAGATATCTACCACCAGTGAAGAAACAGATGAATAACCCAGATAAAACGGATCTGGGGCGTCGGCGTAGGTACTTTTAGGTATTATTATGTACGCACTAATACTTTTGCTCGAGTAATTATGACCCTTCGTTTTGAGAAACGAATCACGTCTGCCATACATTGCTGCTGTTTCATTCGTAATTACTTCTAAAAATTACAACTATTTTTATTTGGTCAAACTCATACAAACTCAGTTAATATTGTACGTTTATGGATAGAAAACCACGCGTGTAGGTTATATCATAGTGAATTAGTAGATTAATAGGTACCCCTAATTAAAGCTATATTCCTTACATCATCATCATCATCAGCCCATATACGACCTGCTGGGTAACGGTCCTACCCTAAACTAGAGCGTTCGGGCCTTAGTCAACCATACTGAACAAGTGCGGGTTGGTCGAGTACACAACCTTAGAATTTCTGCGTAGCTGTGCAGCTTTCTTACATAGCGTCGAATATTCGTACATATGAATTTAAAAAACACAGTGGTACGTGGCTTTGAACTGGCGGCCTTTTGCATGACAAGCAACGACCTAAACCACTCGGCTATAGACGATTTTGGTACTTACGTGGAGCCCATTTGAACTGCCTCAATGTTTTCAGTGCTACCTGAATTATATAAGTATACGTAGTCTAGTTCTGTTTAGGTATATATCTAATTATAGTCGCACACAATAAGCAGATTGAATATCCCGTCATGCGGAGTTTCTATTTCTGAGCCGGAAGTAAGTACTGCTTACCTACTCGTATTTATTTACATTAGATCAAATTTCCTAATAAAACGTTCCACATCGGCAGTACTCATGTAAATAGGTTGAAGTACTTAATACCTACTTTGTGATTATCATGCTCTTTAGTTGGATATGTGAAAAGGCGATTAGAGAAAAATTAAGTTCATAGTATCACCAAATATTTGGCTATTTCTAACAATATGGTTAACTCTTTAACGGTTAAAAAGTACCATAACTGTCCACGTGGGCAGTCTGTATGTCTGTTACAAATAGAACTATCGAATCGAACTACTTCAAGGGGTTAGAGCCATATCCGCTCCCCCGCAAGCAACTCCAAGCCATCATCGTATGTCAGTTAGGAAAAAAATAGAATCAGACTAGCAGCTCCTCTCAAACACCGCGTGTTTTCGCGAATTCCACGCTACAAATACATTATGTAAGTATCGTAAGTGAGCGATATATCGTGTCGTGCGGGTCAGAGTGCAGGAGCGAACAGGGCACTTCCTCTGACTGAGCCTTATCGCGTTCATTGATAGATTTATCTGAGCGAGGTCGTGATGACCGCCCGGCGGCAGGCCCGGATTTACCCTTAGGCCCGGGCCTAGAGGCCTGGCTAGCCAAGAAACTCTAAAGAGGTTCTTTCTCCCTTAGTTGAACATTGAAACCCAACTATATCAACGAAATATTTTATAAAGACGTCTAACTTACAAAGTACCTACTAAATCTCATATTGTATAACTTGTATATGTAAAAGTCGTTGAATTTAAAATCGACTACTATGCATGCATTCTAATTTAAAATATAAAATAAGAACGCAAAATTTCCGAACACTATTGTTATTAATAGAAATATGTAATAACTTGGAAGTATAGTAGAAACAGGTGTTACATTTTTATAATTCCGCATATTTTACCATTTTTACCATCATTTGATATTGAGTACTTGGTTGAGTAATTTTATGTCGAGTACTGAGTAATTGGATTGGAGAGAAGAGGCGCCCCATGAGGTAGGTGCCCTGACTCTAAGTCCGGCCCTGTGCAGAGAAGCAGGCTTAGTGTCCCCGAGTATTCGGATAAACAAACTACTTTTTCTAAATAAGAGAGTAGGCAATGCAAAAATGTATCAGACATTTAATTGAAAGTTAAGTAGCTAAAGCGCTTATAAAACGATTATCAGAACAGAATTAGTAGTAAGTATGTATGTACGTAGATATATCTATAACACTCAAGCGCGGAATGTACACAGCATATTAATAAATGTTAGTCCCTAGTATCGAACCTAAGACCTCTGGCACAATATATGTATCTGGTTACTATTGCGACAGTGAATGCAAAAACATTATTTTGTTGAGAACATAGAGCATGCTCTTGGTGAACCTTGTATTCATGTTATAATTTGGAAAATTAGCTAACTAGGAACCACCTCCTTCAAAATTGGTTAAATATATAGATAGATATGAATGTTTTATTGTAGAAAAGATGTTTGCTATCAAGTAATCGGCCTTAACGTGGGAAAAACTCTATAGTTTCTATACGATACAGTCAGCAATAGAAGTATGTAGTAGTACCTAACATATGATATTAGATTTATAAATATACACTGTTACATAAGACTGCTGTCACTTTATTAATTTTAATATTATTTAGCCAATTTGAAAGAACCCATTTAATTTTGTTCGTATTAATAGTACAATTATTGATCTTACTAAATCTATTTTTTCCGCGGTGGTAGATATCTTTCATCGGTTCATGATAAGTCAGTTATAGAATAGGTACTCGTATTTATAAATGATGTACCATGTGATGGACAGACAAACGAATAAGCCACAAACGGTGTTTTGTTGTCATTCTGCGAATTCGTGTTCCTCGAATGTACGCCGCATTTGGTCAGTAAAAATTGAATACGCTACAGATAATGTTTGCAGCGAGTATCTTATTTAGATATACCTAGTGGCTAGTACCTATCCAAATAACCGAAGCACATGGCAGGAAGTGATCTCTTCCTACCCCTCTGGGAAAAGGCGTGATTTGATGTATGTATGTATCTAAATAAAATCCCTGCACAGTGGGTAGGTACATCCTTCACAAGAGGTATTTCTGCAGGTACTAAACATACATTGTTTTTATTATTGCAAGACTTTGTTAGTGTCAATGTCAAATGCAGTTTATCATACCTATATGAACATAGGCAATTCTAAAACTACAAATAAAAGAGTACTATGTTATCCAATTTCAAGTTTGTAGATACAAAGTACCTACTACCTACTAGACTTCCAACAGAATAAAATATTTATTTACATTATTACCGCTTGTTATATTTCTTGATGTTTAACGTAGGTTCACTACGTAGTGAGTGACTTGGGTACTGTACCATTAAGTGTGTAATGTATTTAATTATTCAAATTGAGGCCTAACGTGGAGTGTGGAGGTAGCGTAGGCGTCGATTTTATTGCACGCAAGTCTAACCCAAGAACCAACCATCTGACTCATAAGTCCACCCATTACGGTTCTAAAGCCATTCGATATCACCTTCGAAAAAACGCCCTGGCGCCGCTCTGATAATGGTCTCAAAAAGTTCTTAAAAGCAATTCGTCGTGGCTTTTAAGCCGATAACGAATATCTTCACTTCACAAAGCGGTGTATCTGGTAGCCCTTAGCCCGATGCTTATCAGCGAAACAGTATCCGGGTGTTTTTTGCTGGTCCCGTTTGGCACGCGTTTTGTTTTGCGAACGCTACGGCTCGGCTCAACGAGCTTCGTAGTGCAATAGAGGACTGCTTCCTGTATGGCTGTGATTGGTGTCGAGTGGCCGCCACTAACGTACCTACCTAATTGCAACGGGACACCGCTATCGCCAGCTCAGCCAGTTTGCTTTTAATTTCCTGTCAGTAGGTACGTTTTCTTTGAAACTAAGCACATAAATTGTCACGCAGATTGTAGTCGATCGGCGTGTGCGTAACGACGTCCGATAGCGATGCGTAGGCACATGTTTAATCGAAATGAGTAAGCGCAGGAAACTATGACTACTACCGGTAGTTAACAGGATGAATTGGGCGCTAGTCATCCAATTAATACGAGCAATAGATAGTTTTAATTATCATCAACTAGCTACAGCATGCGAGTTACGAGTTAGCGAAGTTGTTTTTCGCTTTTAATATTGATGGCATGACGCAGTAGCCTATGTGTTTTTATCTTATTTAAAATCATATACATTTTAAATTCCCATTGCTATCTACTCAGTTAGTTTCATCACACTCATCACTTGCGTTTTGCCACAGCTACGATTTATAATAATACTAGTGACCCGCCCTCGCTTCGCTTCGGGTAAATTTTACATACAAACCTTCCTTAAGAATCACTCTATCTATTAAAAAAAACCGCATCAAAATCCGTTACCGTTACGTAAAACTACGCTTTAAAGATCTAAGCATACATACGGACATACAGCGAAAGCGACTTTGTTTTATACTATGTATTGATACACGTCTCTAGGAATCACTATAAATTAAATAATGAAACGTTGATAAAATCATTGAATTAACTGCTTAATTGCGAGACTCTACGCGTACAGATGGCAGACACGGATTTCTTATACAAAGTAGATGAGTACGTTTGTTAGGCCGTTATCTTTGACAGATCAAGTGTTTCAGTCAATGTTTTCAACTGTGAAGGTCATAGATAGAAATGTGACGCACCAAAGGATCCGAAGTTGTGATGGTAGTCCAGAGCAAAGGCCGGTTGCACAGCACAGGAGTTAATCGGTCGGTATATTCACTAGTATAGTACTAACTACGGTTTGATCGTTCGTGCGCGCTCCGGCGCTCGCGCACCGCGCGGTTTGACTGTTTCAGCGCTGCCGGCGGCTCCCATTCATTTCAACGCATGAATGAACGATGCGGTGTCACTGAGGTGAGCACGTGTACGTAAAAATCTGAAACGTCTAGCCGATTGTCGTCGTGTCAGGCGCGCGCGAATTGACTGATGAATGATGGTTTTTCCGGTAATTGGAAAAAAATACTAAAGATTTACAGCACCGATCAATAAATTGGAAAATGATTAGTTTGTTTTTTATCTTGATTATCACTCTATGATACGTACATGTAAATCAGTCTGATTGCATGTTGTATGTTTACGTAAGAAAAGCGAGGCTTTTCCTACACAGGTGTCTTTTCTTCACTTTTTGGGAATCCCTCGTAACTTCATTGTAAAGATTTCCCTGTAATAACATACTTTTCCTATATCTCGCTGGATTATCTGTATCTAACGTTACAAAGTTGTTTGATTTCCTTAAGTACTTTCTACTTTAATAAATAATGTTTCAAATTAATGATAGATAAATTCATTATAATTTATATTACCGGGACCCTTTTATTTGTCATGGCTGCTAAAAAATTACTAAAGTGAATTTTCTTTTGGCTGGTTTGTTGTTAATTTTACAAGTGAAATTGGTGTAATTCATAATTTTGTTTCTTATGACTAAAATAAGAATTAGATTTTAAAACAATTGTGTATTAAGTATATTATTTATTTATTCATAAAGTCAGTATATTTGTTTACATTCTGTATACCTATCTAGAAACTATATAGGTATATCTACTAATCCTACCCCTGTATGTTATTATTTATTAGACACTTGTTTTTAAGTTATACGTCTGCTAAGGTAGTATTTAATTAAATAGGGTAATTGTAAGTAAACGACTGTAGGTTTCAACAGTAGGTATAAGTGCTATTTACGAACCACATTTTCATCTTGGGAAATGCTCGCAGCACAGCGACGGATTTCTTCAGATTTTGTATGATATTGTTTTAAGTTTAATTAGTTTTTTCAACAACTTTTTATTGCCTTTTCACTTTTAACCAACACTGTCACTATTATTGATCTCACATTTTTTCTGATATATAGGTCAGTAAGTATTTATGATTTTTTTGTACCGCATTATTTAGTCACTGGGTATATTTATACCTACACAAATATGGGTTAGGCAAACCAGTGTTTACGGGGCACTTCTGCAAGCAATGACCGTCAAGGAACAGGAAGTGAACACTTTTAAAAACAAATGACACTACATTCACTTCTCTTTAGTCAGACACAAGTCAAAAACGACTGTTCCAAATTTAAAGACTAGGTCGGAACCGTGTTTTTTCCGTTCCAGGCCCGTCCGGTTCCGGCACCAGGATTCATTTGAGCTGGTTCGAGCTTGGAGCCCGCGCATGCGCCGCGCGCGTCTGGGCGTGACCTAGACCCTGAAAAACACCACCCTCTCACCCACGCAGAAACGGTTGCCATAGTTACGGCCTAAATTGCATCCGAAAAAAGCAACAAAAACTTGCATTAGCCGCGATTTGAGCCATCCTTCTCCTACACTAGGACAAACCATGGATACAGTTTTACAACTGACAAAGGTGAGTTTGTGTGGTTCATTCAGAAAAATGGAGTTTGATGAGGTTGCTTGATGAGGAATAGGAAGCGCAGTAAAAGCGTTGAGGAGGACCTACGGGGCTCGCCCCTCCCAGCACTCTGGGTTTCTCGATCCGCATTGGTCTCTCAGCGATGGGGTGAGGTGATGACCTTCCGGGAGTGTATTGATGGCGAACATAAGCAAGCACGATTATGAAGCTAGCTGAATAGACTTGCATGTTCTGTGTAGGTAGATACACCGACGAGTATACCTACCTACCAACTTCTTAAACAAAGTAGGTAACACACCAGCCTAACTTCGTTAACGTTCTATCAAGTCAAATAGATATTTCCAAACAAACAAAATTATTCATTTTGTATGAATTGAAGGTAGGTATTCATAAAATAAACTGAAGATTTATAGCACTACTATAGGATAGAATATGATGATTTTATTGGACGCAGACTTCCGTAACGATACAAGTTAATTACGGAATGAGGTCGTACCTTATTTTCACAGAATACCTTTTAACAGGTAGAGTGCTTAAGTAATACCTACTCGAAGAGTAGGTACCGTTTCCGGTGCCTTCAGTTGACAAGTGTAAGCTATAAAAAGCATGTTCTCGGAATGTCTTTTAAAGATGACCTAATATTCTACTGTACTACAGTTAGGTACCAAATTACAGAGACAGTACCGACACCAAATCTGACTTAAATTTTCGTAATTTATGTTCTCTATTCCTCACACTAAATAGAAATACCTTTCCATCTTTAGCACATTATTATATTATTGGTCACACATACCCAATAGGAAACGACATAGGCATCTTTTATTGTTTTCAATTTCTATGCAGATAAATATTATGTACTCTATCTACGAGTATTACCATTAAATAATATGAATATAAATAAATATAAATTTTTGCATAATATCATATTACTTACCAAAACGCAAGAAATCCCAATATGTTATTTATTTTTCAGAAAATCAGAAGGCCCGAAGTTTTACCCCGTACAACAAATTACACTCATTAGTGATTTGTTTTAATTTTCTAAGTGATTTTTTATTTACGCACTAAATGCTCGACACAATTTATATTAATATAGGTAATATAGGTCGAGAGTTAGATATACTTATACTTCTAAATAGTGTAATTCCCTAATAACTTTCGTCCCTTTCGCAGATTTCGCAGAACAGACCCGTAGATTTAGAACCGTAGACATGACAGTCTAGCCAAACATACATCTTTCACTAACACCCCTGGTTTGGACCGGACTGCGATGGCATTAGGCCATCGTTAGGCCAGGTGCGTCATATCATCATATCTTTTTTTTTTCTAACTGACTACGATGATAGCTAACCTTGTCATCATCATCGGATGTGCTCTCACGCTTAAAAATAACATTTATCATGCTTGATAGCTGGCTTGGCCTAAACTTTAGAATGTTCAGTTATTCTTAGCAAATTACATTGCAACCGAAGCCAGTGTATTAAGTCAGTAGGTACCCTTCTTGAAAATGATCCAACTTATCGTGTGCACTACCATTACCCCAGTGAAGTTACCAGATTCTTCACACAGTGTCTTGTGGGCATATCCCATACACGTGGAAAAGAGTTCAGAAAACAATCTAGCTTCCATGTCAATGAAAAATTTCATAAAGTACAACCTAATCTAATTAAAATAAATCCAAACCTATTCTTTCAGAGCTAGGTGCATGTGCAAGAAATAAATCACCATTCAGAAGCCTCGTCGTAGCGAAGAACATGGTACCGAAGTTGAATGAATGCTATACGTTTAAAAAAAATCTTACCATTCTTTCATTACTACTCATCTTGAGATAGTACCTTTAACTCAATTTTTATATTTTTCTCTGTATTCAAAAAAAAAATATTTTTTCATACTTATTAGTTTTTTAGTAAAATACTTCTATTACTGTTATTGTTGTACAAGGTTGAAACTCCAACTGCGGTATTCAGGATTATTGGGGTAACATTAAAAGTCACAGACTCATATTAAGTAATTTAATAAAATTTCTTCAATATAAGAATATGTCCGATTCCATCTATATAATACAAAGCATTTCAAAAAGGGAAAATACCTACATATAAAATACAACCTTCCGTACCTTCAGTATGGACAGGGTCCATCCCACCGCGGGCACTAGGCACCGACCAATAGACGATCTCCTAAGACCAGGGCTTCAAAGTACACAACCACTGGATACACAAAAATACACCGAAGAGCCGATAACATACGGCGGCTATGTCAAAAGCACCGCATAATCTCATTCTGCCCTACAAAGACGCTTTCTTAAATCGAGATCGTTTATTGCACTATCAAGTTATTACATAGTAAAGGGTAGATGCGACTGCAACTGTTTATTTACATGCAAACTCTACAAAATTTCATTAACTCATATGAATATTTACAGATGAATCTGCGATAGACATTTTCTTTACAAAACAATGAACCGATTTCCCAAGGATGAAGTGCCGAGGTGATTTCTTCATTCCAGTCCAGGTACAAAGATACTAAAGGTTGAAAATAAAATGGACACCTTCATAAATAAATTAAAATGTGTATAATACTATTTACAATCTCTCATGATAGACTGTATAAAACAATTCGAGCACTTCATGTGGTTTTTCTCAATATGGCAGTAAGCAAAATGGAAAAAGCTCAAGGTAGACACAAATGTCTACGGGGTAAAATGGTTGCGAACAAAATAGGGATACCATGAGATTCTGACAAAACGGAAGGTTAGATGGAATAGACTAACAGGGGCAGGATCGTTGGACACAATCGCGCATTTAGGTGATTACAGGGTCTACATAGATTGTTCCTAGAGGATTGTGAGTTCCACTTAGAGGATTTGGAAGAGCTTTTTCAATTCCACCATCAGCTGCCAGTCGGTCTTGAGAAGGTCGTCACGGAAATAGTCCTTGCACGCGTCAATACTGGCGCGAGAGATCTGCAACAAAACACAATTTATATTAATATTATCCTAGATGGGGATTTATATTGTACGTAGGTGGGTATAAAGACCATCATATGTTTTCACAATCTACGCTACAAAAGCTTCGTACAAAGCACGTAAGAAATAGGCCGCACGAAATAAAGCCTACACCATTATCGGCGAAGAACAAATAGACAAGAAAAATGAAACCAAAAGCTAGAATGAGCAAGTTTTACAGTCGAACAGGATTATAAATAACTGCGGCGGGGCAATAAGGACAGCCGCCATCGGAGCCGCAGTGAAATTCAATTCAATACAAATTACAGAACCCATCGAAATGTCATAAATTAATTCATGGCCCGCAGAATTTAATTGCGGCCAAGCGAGACATCCGCAAGAACAGGTTCCATGGGCCTGGGAGTTGAGATGGTTTAAAAATAGAAGCGCACGGTGGACATATGAGGGTCCATTGAGACTTTGAGAGCGACCCAGTTTGTGGCGCATCGATTGAGCAGTTCGGGGTGAATGGGGGTTATGACGTCATTTCGGAAATAGGGCAGGTTGTGCAGGGGAAGTGGGTCAGAGACACCCGCGCGCCGCGCCCGCTGCAGCTCCAGGGCCGCGCCGGAGGCCGAGGGCACACCGCGGGCGCCGGGGGCTCGGAATAGATGGACTCTATTTATAGGCGCCAAGGATGCGATGGGTATACGGCATAATGTACAACTTCGAAGGTTACCTTTTTTCGAGGTCGTAAATTTCATTCAATTCGAGAAAAGTACGGAAAATTTTACATTCACCTTTTGTAGAATATTTATTATATGTACCCTTTAATTTTGTATAGGTTCGCTTTTGGCGATAGCTTTTAAGTTAGCATTAGTAAGATACCAAGATAGGCCATGGGTTATAAACAAATTGGTTTAGTCTGATACTGTGGGACTGGACTTAGGTTTAGACTTGACTCTTAGAAAGCTGATACATATTTTAATTTATTTTATCTGTTTTTATGTAATAAGTAGATAAGTAATATTCTTTTTTATTATATGGAATGGCTTATGGGATGTTTAATTTATTTACATTTTTAAGAACTCCTTTGTTATCAAAAATGTATATTAAATACTCTTACAATGCATTAGTAACTAATCTATCTAACTAACTGTTTAATCATTATTTAATCTAACTGTTTGAACTTGACATTTTTCACGACCACCCCAAGGCTTTTAAGAAAAAACTTTTGCATAAATGACGTTTTACTGTTTATAAATATGAAAACGAAATCTGTGTACCTACTTTGTTTTGAACTGCTATAAATTTTTAGAATACCTACCTAACTAAAATGTTAACTGTAACCATGTTGTGCATATCTGTAATAGATGTAAGCACTAGAATATTTATAATGCATGTTTAATTTAAGAATGTTTGTGTTTACATTGTTGATGTGCCTTAAAAATAAATAAAAATAAAATAATCTCCTACAAACAATAGCTTAAAGCTTTGTTCTCCTTTTCAGTCTATAGATAAGCACCATGTACAACTAATTCAATGTATTATGTCGTACACCACGACAATTTTCCTGCAAAAGCACGCAACTTCATCAATGGAAGCGCACAGCGAAATATCAATGGAACATCGAGAATGGTCTGACCCGGTCACTGCGCGTGTGTGCAACGACTGTTTTGAGCGATGCACCAGGACATTGGCTTTTGAGACTATAGCAATAAGAGCTGTTGTTGCAGTACCGGGGTGCCCTTAATGTCGTCATGACGTCAGAGTTAACCTGATAGAACACCACCATAACGTATAACTTCGTAGCATTATGTAACGGTTTCTATAGAGGCTAAAACGTCGTTAGCTATCAATATACCGCCCACGTCGATAACTATGCCAAAAAACGCTAAGCCCATTACGCCAGCATAATCTTTGGATCTGCCTCAACAGAGACATTTATGTAGCCAAACAACTTTTCCATTCATGCTGTCATTATCCTCTGACCGTGAGCCGTACGTAAATGACACATTATAAGGATAATCTGGTCGGTATCAATGTAACAATACGTCAGCGTATTAGCTCAGTTACTTTTAAAGGTTGAACAAGGTCCGATTGACTTTAGCACAACAAAAAGCTTTTTGTAATACATCGTTTAAGTTCGGACAAAAACTCTTGTTATTTTGTTCACTGACAGTATATTTCAAGTAGATACCTACCTATTTTTTTAATTCAAATAGATTTTTCTAGCACGATTCCAATTGTATAAATCTAATATAATAGTCGGCGGTTGCAAGCCCAAGTCATTAAGTAAGCGCAGTACCTTTATGATACCAACCATAGATTGTAGTAAGGTCAGTGACGTAAAGAAAAAGTGAATACTTTCGTAACATACTAATTAAGAAGCTCTACGTATCAGTAAATACCATACACGCTAGAGTAATTCGTTTAAACTCCACGACGAAAGACTTAACGACATCAAAATAGTAAATGCATCATTTTCAGGGTGGATAATAATGTTATCCTAACCGAATTGCCGATGCAGTCGCCCGACCGTTCAAGCCAAGTGGAGGACAGCAGAAAATGCGATTACGTTGCTAGGCAACCGTGCGTCCTCGTGTTTTTATCAACATAGGCACCCGGCCCTCGCGCCCGACCTAAAAGCAGTCCCCCCCGACATAGTAAAACGTTTGGAAAGTAGCACTCCTTAAGAGCCCAATAATAAATCCACAATTAATCGCAATTTATCTTTCTTTCAGGGATTCCCAATGCCATTTGGTAGCTTACATAAACTATGCTGTAATTTATGGTCATTTATGTAAATATAAATAAATGAACTTTATATAAATTTGTCAATGTATAACAGGGTTAATCATGATGCAATAATTACAAAGAGCACTGTTATTCTTATCATTTTATATTGCACATTCCGAGTTACCTGAAAGTTATCCATAGCTTTGGATTTTTAAAAACTAGACTATTAAATTTAATATGTTTTAAGTCGATATTTACTGGAGTAGAATTAAGTATTGAACATTCTGAACACATAATAATCCTTAATAGTATTATTATTAATAATTATTATAAATGCCAAAGCAACTACTTATCTTTGTGTTACGCAATTACGTGTACATTTACTGATCCGAAATTGATTCAAATTTGACTTTAGAGCTTGAAGAAAACAAACTATTAAGCCACTTTCTAAACGACTTCGCGAAAAGCATGTTTTACACGATAAACCGCCGTCACGTGGTCGAATTCACGAGCGGAGAAAATATTTTTCAAGACCCAAGGAGTCAATTGTATATTAGCCAACAAAACGTGGACTGCGACTGATAGTTAATATTATTATCGTGGAGGCGGGTCTTTTACCCGCTCCCTCGTATCCAATTATCATCATCATCATCAGCCCATACGTCCTAACTGCTGGGGCACAGACCTACCCTAAATTAGGGCGATAAGGCCTTAGTCAACCACGTTGGCCAAATGCGGGCTGGTTGACTACTCAACCTAAGAATTGCTTCGTAGGTGTGCAGGTTTTCCTCACGATGTTTTCCTTCACCGTTAAAGCATCGAATAATCGTGTCCAATAACATAACTTTATCCCGATGTTTCGTAATTCGTATCGTTCGACTAAACTTAACCGTCGAGGTCAGCCAGCCCCCAACCAGCCAAGCTATCCTACTCCCGCCAGCTACTACGGCGCGACCTACTGACCCGCCGCGCCCGCGCCCCCGCTTCGATCAATGGAGCCGGGGGCGCCATTGATGCCCACCGCCGGTTTGCATTCATACTGCGGATTTGCACTGTGAATGGAAACTGTTCGATGGTGTTTGAATGGACACGCGAGGAGATATAGGTCGTCTAATAAACTAATGTAAGTAGCCATGTTACTTCTTATGTACAGTAACATCCTACGTTTAATAAGATATTTGTTCCATGTATATGGAGTAAGTAATTTATTATGCACCGTTTTTTTCACCCGGGGGAAATTCTCATGGATACCACAACGGAAAAACGCTGTGGTTATGCCGGACTTACCGGCTAAAACCCCCGGGATCTTCCTACTCACCGCTGGTGGTAAGGGGACAGTGGTACACTGGCGCATTCTTCACAGATTAATTATGCTCCGTGCTTCAACCCAATCGCAAAACGTCGAACAGCAAGTTTTTATTCGTGATTCGTGGTGGCATGGTTTTTGTTAAAACATAATAGCAATATTATGTGTCTAATAAATAATGTTGATCAATCATAGTGTAATGTCAATGCATAGAAGGCATAGAATGAGAATAAATTCTTTTATAAATATTTTTTTTATAAAAACGAAGACAGACTGACAGTCAAAGTTACATGTACTCTAAAAAATATTAATTCCCCGAATCTCTTAGTAATACACAAGCAACCTGTTCACATTATCTAAGCCTTTACCAGTAGACTATCAAAATCACCGTTCCAGAATAAACAATAGAGATAATAAATAAAATCATAGAAATACGAGAACTAATAACATTCATTTTATTGAGCACCATGTCTATCGGAGGAGCCTATTCGATATGTTTGAAGCCGTCGTGTCTCGAGGATCTATTACGTATCTATAAATTATCTCTCGAACCTACATGCCACATTTGAATACTTACACAATTAAAATCCGCCCATCATAAATAATATTGATGTGAAACGTTCACTTTTTTAATATACGTGTTCGAGATACATGTAGCCTTTTGACCCGTTTGTCGAGATTTAGCATAGCAACAGAACCTGTGGCTTTATCGATACATCGCGAAATACATTTTAACACAGCAGTCTTTGTAAACCTGTCGGTGTCACCATAAGCGCGATAGTTCCATTGGTACAACGACCACGAGCGTTTTAGGGTTGTCTATGTTTTTATAAAATTCAATGATACTTGGCAGTTAATTAATTCCACGTAACTAATGCTTTCAATTTGAAACGGCTCAATAAATCACCAATGTTGATATTAGTTTTATTGAATTTTGAAATTCCATGTTTCCTAACACAATTCAGTTTATTTATTGGCTAAATTATGTTTGAAACATACCACCATTTAACGCAATGAGATATTTTTTAACTTCAACTAGTAAAATAATTGTTTATTATTTGCGGGAATACATGGAATAATGTGCTTAGAATCGTAAAACAGGCGAGTTTAATCCGTACAATTAGTTTCGTTTCAAATTTTCCTATGATATTTGTAGAGGAAGCTCTTTCGTATTCGTATTTATTTCGTAAATAAAGACTTTAAAAAAAAACAAGAGTTTAAATGAGACACGTTAGATTACAAGAGACATTTTGTCAAGAGTGATCCGTTAACATCAGCCCAACAGCAGAGTAAACAACAGTTCAAATAGTACAAGTACCGCCATCTCTAGTCCAAACACGGTCAACCCTGCCCCAATACATTGCACAAACAACTACATTGTATCCACAGTGTCCACACGTCCCGAACAAAACGTCCACAATCAGGACGAGTTGTTTCCGTTCTATTCTCGAACGCAAACATTCGCTTAGGTGGCACCGCGCAAGTAAATACTCCCCGGCTAATAATAGCGCGTGTCAATCGGCACATTCGTCTAGCCCGCTAAAATAGGACCGATATCTACAATGCGGACCATTCATTGATCGGAAAGCGCGGCCGATATAGAATAGAACTTTGAGAATCTAATATTGATGCTACATCGAAAGACTGCAAATAGCAAAGATAAAATAAAAAAGATATATTCGATCTCTCCTGTGTTTCAGCTATTTAGGTAAAATGGCACGGTGATCCATAGGGCGTCACAGAATACTGTCGTTTATATTAAGTAACATTTAAAAAAACGGCATAGAATTTGTATAACTTCCTAAACATACTACATTATGTGTCAAGAAATTGGATATAATAAACAGACACTCATGTTACGATTTGGTAATAATACTTAGTTTATTTATAGTAGTCAATACGAAAATGACCCAAAATTAAATGTTCTACGACATATTAATATTAATCGTTCGTCTGTGTCGACGTCCGCGCGAATGAGTGATACGGTTTAATTAGAAATGTCAAATGATGGACCATAAGAAACGCACTAAATGTTCTCTCAACTGTCAAAGCAACTGGAATGACCGATAACTGTGGATGTCTACAACAATAATTGTATTGTATGAATTTAGACGTACGTCGTTTTTGGGCGTAAGCAGTACTAAATTTCGATTTATAAGCACACAGGCTAATGCTCGTTTTGGATAATGAACACATTACACCATCAATGTCGACTCAATATTAGCTTATACCATTTTAATCGGTAAAATTAGTTAGTTGAGAATCACAGTAGCTTTTACTGCTACGGCACATGCTGAGGCAGAACCTTTTGATCATAAATATATTTGTATGTGTATGTTTGATTTTCTATATTTTATGATCAATAAATATTTTCTATTTCTATTTTACCATTTCCTCTAGGTGCTTGTTGCTGCACCTTAAAAACATAACTGAAAAGTAGAAACCTAGCTCCATTTTATTTTCTTTGGGAGTGGGATTGCTAGATCCTCCTATTTCTTTACTCTCACTCTGGCACAGTTGGGTAATCAATCAGAAGAATATACCAGAAGTCACTTACCGAACTGACGAGTTACAGTCGGGTAAAACAAGCAGAAGAAGAGGTAAAAATAATAATGTGAAGTCACATTTCGGTGTTATAATGAAAATGAGAAAAATCGACATTGGTATCGTGCCGGCTAAAAAAGTTATAAAAGTCAAAACGTCACGAAAACCATTCGCAAATATCTCACGGCCTGTTTTGCTCAGGGGCAAAATTCAGCAGCTCCAAAATCCAGCTTACCTAAAATGACTGGACTATTACCTATTTTTTTCTAACTGACTACGATGCTTGGAATAGCTTCATCATCACCGGACTTGCATGGCAGCAGATGGCTCTCACCGCTAAAGTATCCTCGTCATCATCCCGGACTTGCACGGACGGGGCGGCTCTCACCCCTATAAACGACTCACCTTGCTGACTAGGAAGTCGGTCTCGTCGAAGTGCCGGCCGAACATCTTGGGCGACTCGCCGGGGATCGGCTCGATCTTGATGCACACCTCCTGGCCCTTGCGCGCCGTCTCCACCTGCTTGTGGTTCACCTCGATCGACGTCACCAGACCGAGCTCCACGAACTAGACAAAATAAAAAAATATATATGTACAATGTCATGAGTTAGACTCACTACACAAAAACTACTTATTACAATCAGTAGTAAAATGACACGCGAATCGTCGTTGAAGGGGTCGTTAATCAATAACATGTTATAATAATACTGAAACTAATTTTTTTTACAAAAGATACTGAACATGTACAGTGTGTAATAATCGAGCGTGAATTCATACAAAACACTCAAGAGTAGTCATTCAAGATGGCTATTTTAAACTTTTTAAATTAATAATTTCCCATAAACTAGACATAAATATATTCTTATTCCAACCTTTGTTTCATATCCATTAAGATGTACTGTTTGTAGTTCACGCTGCATAAGTTTTGTATGCAAGTTTCTATGCATGCTACCACTAGAATTTTAGAGAACAATGAGGTGATTTAATTAGATACATAACAATTAACATACCTCTTTGCTAGGCACACATATGGGGGTGCCCTCCTTGACCACGCCTGCTTCTACCATCACACCCGCCACGATCGGGTCACGCGAGTTGAACACGAACTGGGGCAGGACCTGCGTACAAACATCTTTGTTAATATGATGAACAATGAATACGATAACACGAAAAAATAGGAAGTTTAAAATAAGATAAATTAGTTTACAAAACTTAGTCTTGTGAGGGCGAGTGCAGACTGACATCGGCTTAACTAGCAAGGATAGACGGTTCACCCAAAACTAGTCTTGATCTCCGATATGTAGACAACATTTTTCGCTGGTAAGTACCTACGGCGACAACTCGTATCCAAGGGGGAAAAAGACAAACGCGCCCTGGATACTGTTGTCGTCCCTAATAGAATCCTGGATACGTTTTTTTGTTGTAACTGACATACAATCGTAGCTTGGACTCTTGGAGTAGCTTCTTCATCATCACCAGACTTGCGGGGGAGCGGATGGCTCTCACCCCTAATGAACCTGGGGTCTTAGACAAAGTAAATGTATCATCAAAAATAATAAAATGTATGGGATTGACATTAGATTGACCACATGATTTATCGCGTCTATAGTCAACGCCATACATTTTGTTCTTTTCGAACTTCGTTATCGTTTTGATATCGTTACTTTATCTCAGCCCCTGGGTACGCGCCCATGCATACTCGTATTTTTTTTTATATAATAGGCTAACAAGATGACCTCACTCCACCTGATGGTAAGCGGTAGTGAAATCCAAAATGTATGGGATTGACATTAGATTGACCACATGATTTATCGCGTCTATAGTCAATCCCATACATTTTATTCTTTTCGAACTTCGTTATCGTTTTGATATCGTTACTTTGTCTCAGCCCCCTGGGTACGCGCCCATGCATACTCGTATTTTTTTTTTTATATAATAGGCTAACAAGATGACCTCACTCCACCTGATGGTAAGCGGTAGTGAGATCCAAAATGTATGGGATTGACATTAGATTGACCACGTGATTTATCGCGTCTATAGTCAATCCCATACATTTTATTCTTTTCGATCTTCGTTATCGTTTTGATATCGTTACTTTATCTCAGCCCCCTGGGTACGCGCCCATGCATACTCGTATTTAATAGGCTAACAAGGTGGAGTGCCACCTGATGGTAAGCGGTAGTGAGATCCAAAATGTATGGGATTGACATTAGATTGACCACGTGATTTATCGCATCTATAGTCAATCCCATACATTTTATTCTTTTCGAGTTACTTTGTCTCAGCCCCCTGGGTACGCCCCACTCGTATAATATAGTACATACCTTGAGCTTGCACGGGAACACGGCGATGTGCTTGAACTCCTCGCGCTTGCGCTGCTTGAGCTCCTCGCGGTACGCCGTGAACTTGTCGAACAGGTGGTAGATGATGTCCGCCGCGAATATCTTCACGCCCAGCTGGTCCGCTAACTCTTGGGCGTCGCGTTCGATCTGACGTCACGAATAGTGAAGTTAAACAATGGCCATATGTTAGACGTTAGAAGTTGAGATAGGAATATTGGTCTCAATATTACAGATAGTTCATCTTAGCAAGAAACCTATTGCTACCAAGCGAGTAAAGCAGTAAGTAAACCAAAACATAGTAGGCTATATAAAACATAGTGCATAAACAAAAACAATGGGTTTTACGGGCATGACAAAGAAAAGAACAGAAACGCCAAAAGTGTATAAAAATCAAACTCCAAATGTTAACCTCTACAGCTTAGAGCATACACAATAAAAACTTTGAATTTGACTCATAACTATCATCAGAAACTTTTATATATCACTCAGCAATTTCAGTGAAATATGGAACAAGCAGTTTCAATTGACATGCGTGATGTTATGTAGGTATATTAGGGCTGTTCCGTTATGGAATGTAATGATGACACAACGTTTAATAACAAATTGAGTACATACCTTGACATCGAAAGCCAATATGGTGGCGTATTGCGAGTCATGCTCCAACATGGCGGACGCCTTCATGACGTCACGTTTCACCACTGGTCCTATCCTGATGGCCGAGTACTGAGGACAAACGTGACTATATGTTAGTTACGTAATACACGATTTAATTACATACATTTTCATTGCGAAATATTGGTAAGGAACCTGCACGAGTGCGACTCGCACATTGCCAATTTTTTTTTTATTTGTGTGTAATGTTCGTCACACAAATATTTGTCATGGTTGGGATCAAACTCACGACTCTTGGAACCGTAGGTAGTGACACTGAGCCGGTCAAAAGTTGATATATAAATCTGTAAGCTGTAGCATTTGGTGGACTAGTGCCGGCATTGATAGTGACTTCTTGAGTGTTACGTGACGTTTAGAGAGGGAGGGGGGGGGGGGGGGCGTTACAGTTAAACGTTACGGAGCGTTACAGGTGGGGAGGGAGGGATCAAAATCTTCAAAATTTGCGTTACGTAATACTTGAACGCTCCCGAAATCTGTCGAGCAGTTGGTTCCCCAAGCATCTGATTGGCTACAACACATAGTAAACACACGTACAGGTATCTTGCTGGTGCGCAGGAACTCGAGCAGCGCCTCGAGCGAGCCGAGCGTGGAGGCCTGCACGTACACGCCGCGCTCCGTCAGCTTGATCGACGACAGCGCACTCTTCAGCTCGCGGGCCACCTCCTCCCTGGAGAGGTACACATTTTTGAAATAAATTGATTAAAGGGGCATTATTCATAATGCCCGAACACTATGGATAATGCCCAAACGAGAGGGTGATTTAAAGAAAGTGACTACACCAACGAAAACATAATAAATATTAGTCTTTGTTCTATGCTCAAATTTTAGTTTGTTTTTACAATATAACAATACTCGTACTTTGAATAGCTGTACCACTTTCCCTTCAAAGCTGGAGCAATCATTCTGTTCTCATATCTGATACCATCATTTTGATAACATTGTAATAAAAACAAAGAATAGAATATAATAAATAGAATAACTCAGATCCCAAAGAGCTCAAAAGATTTTAGAAATAAATGAATTATAAATATAAACATTATATCGATAACAAAGAAAGTGAAATAATAGTCACCTGTTTTTTTTTTGTGTGCGACTATCGATAACAAATTGGAGTACCCTTTTTATCATCACAAGACTTTCAACGGAGCGAAAACACTTTCAACACTCACTTGAGCACATCGACCTCGTCCGGCTTCTGGGCCACGAGCAGATTGAGACCGGCGATCGCCTTCTCCAACTCCTTAGCTGCTATCTTTACTCCTTGGGCACCGATCACCTCTTTGTGCTCGATGTACGCATTCTGAAATGAGGTGTAAGTAGTTTAGTATAAGAATCAAAATGGTCAGAGCGCTTCTGCAAAGACGAAAGCTCAAAACACAATAGATTACTATTACAATGGATTTTAGAACTTCAAATCACAAAAAAAACGGATGTTATACAAATCGTGACGTGCAATAAGCATAATTGAAAGGTTAGATATGTTGTCTTCGCTGCAGTTTTTACTTTAACAACATTTCTATCTCTTGCACTCTCAGTCAGTCATCCCCACTCTATACCATCTTACATCACTCTCTTTCTGCCAGTCTCACAGTTTCTCTCGCATATCTTACTCTGTCAAACACGCTCTCTTTGTCCGGCACTCTCACTCTATCTCCGTCAGTCTCACCTTGACCCGGAGCTCCTTCATGGGCTGCGGCATGAGCAGCGAGCGGATCTGCGTGACGATGGGCCCGTCCGTGCCCGCCAGCACCATGGTATCGCCCTCGCGCAAGGTTCCGTTGATCAGGATCGTGTCGATCGTCGTACCCAGCCCGGGGATCGCTTTGACCTACACAGATAAAAAAACAATCAATACATGTTTATGAAAAAAAAAAACATTTGTAACTGATCACTTCATTCATGTACTTATACAGGATATGCATCTGACAAATTTCGGTTACGGTTACGGAATTTCATGGGACAGTCGATTATGTTTGCTTAGGATCTTTGTATTCCAAAACTATAACATCTTTAAATTCATGTGGAATTATACTATACCAGAGCCGCTCTAAGTTGGCCGATTTGCTACATGTCAGACTGACTGCACTAGTGAGGGACAACGGTAAAATTGCCGAAGTATATAAGTAACAGTTATTTCCACTTTATAACCAAGCAAGGTCTAATTATAACAAATTTTTATTAAAAACATCAATTCACATCCAAAAGATTGAATTTAAGTTCCTTATTTATAAATATATTTATTTTTAAAATACAATACCTAATAAATCCTTCATCGTATTTTTAAAAAATACCTGGTGAGTATTACCCACTACGTCACTATGAAAACGTGTCAAACGGCGTAACCTTGTAAAAGCGTAATACAGAGTGGAAATTTTACGTTTTCTTTTTATAATTCAATTATTTTAGGTAATAAAAGACAAATAATTAGATAATTAGGTGCATTTGACATTTTGAAATAACGTCTTATTTTTAAAAGTTGTTCTTTATGATTCGCTAAATATGTTCCTCTTAACAAGGATAAATGCAAAATATAAAATAAAAAGTGTCAAATCAGTCTTCTAAGAACGGCTTTGGTATAGAATCCGTAATTCGACGGAGTAGTTTGACAACTTCAAATCGCATTATGTTGCCAGGTTTAGCCTAGTGTTGTTTGCATCGATAATTTGTGATCTGATTCGATCAGAAAAATAAATCGAAATTTTTTTCGAATTAATTTATTATTAAAAAATTTTATGTAGGTAGTAGCTCCATATTATATTTTTATGAAATAAATTGACTTGACGTAAGGGAAACTGGGGACACTTGATCCCCATTTTGGTTTCATGCTTATATTTTTATTAAATTTAGTTCTATGAAAATAAAACATACATATATAGTTAGTAAATATTGTTTATTATTGTTCCCCATTATTTGAATATTATATTTCTGAGTGCTACATTTATTTTTATTGCATTTTTTGAAATCTTTCCAAAAGGAAGAAGTTAACATATTCAGGGAGACTTGATCCCAGTAACGGGTAGACTTGATCATAGGGGATTTTCTTAGGTTTATGTACAGGACAGCCCCGTCTCGTCAATATTCCAGATAGCTTGCGCTCCAAAATGATGCTTAACCAATAGTTTTTGTAAATTTTCAAAGAAACAGCTAATGTTATGTTTATTGAAGCTGGTCGATACTCTTTGGCAGTACCTTTGATCGTGTTACCCTCCAATACGCGGTTTTGCACCCTCTTTTTTCTTTTATATTTTATAATTAATTTAAAACAAAAGAAAAAACAAAATTGGCAAATTATCTTACCGGGATCAAGTGTACCCGGGAGTGCTCTTATAAAAAAATGATTTTTCATGTCAAGAGAAAACAGTAATTAAATTAAATACATGTAAATGCAAATTTTAATAACCTGCTTTCATTGATTTTGACACATACGCAGGTTATTATTCATGACGACAAAGATTAATGTTGCCAATATAAAAACTAGATAAGGCGTTTAGTTTTTGATTTGTCACTGGGTGATCAAGTCTCCCCAGGGATCAAGTCTCCCCAGTCTCCCCTACTAATCAAGAAAATTTCGATTGTTGTTAAACCGAGATACTCGGGATACAAGGCACGATTTCGCATTACTTAATTGTAGCAGCACTGTTGGCTAGTGAAATAATGGTTGACATGATGGCGCTCACCTTCATTTGTAAATCATTCGGCTTCCGTACCTTAGATTGTTTGATGCGATTGTATTTCTCTGTTCATGTAGCATATTATAGGTAGGTATTGTTTTGTTTTTCAGTTAATCAGGACTTAAACTCCAACATTTTTATACAATACCTCTAATAATGCAGACAAATAAAATGATGCAGACATTTTCACTCTCTTTTTAATTTGATTAAAATAAATTGAGCGGTGTTGTTAGATAACCGGCGATTTATTCTTAGACCGGATAATTCTGGCGATAATTAATATTACCATTAACCTCATCACTATTTATTTTTTTCCAACGCATGGTAACACTCTATCTGTCAAACTACTCCGCCGAATTATGGATTCTAGTTTAAATAGGAAAAATCAATATTATACATCATTGAAATGATTCTGTGCTAAAAAAAGCTACTTCCTATGAGTATAAACAAATCGAGCCAGTTCTTCGCCATCTGTTGGCCGAGATAAGAACTAGCTCGTCATCGTTACGTCACCAATCGCCAGACCCACCCCGAGCGGGAGTGTAAACGTTGCGACGGGGGTGTGTATGTGAGTGCTAGAAGAAATTAATTTAAATGAAGATTTGGCTGTATGATTTTCATCAAAGCGGTTAAACCGATATTTACTCCAACCCACCTCAAGTACAGTGGCGAGCAGCTGGTGAGAGAACACGAGCCGCTTGTGCAGCGGGCCCTCGCACGCCTGCACGATCATCGCGAGCAGGTTGCCCATGCCCTCGCCCGTCACCGCCGACGTCGGCACCAGCGACACGTACGTGCGCGGGTCCGGGTTGTCGTAGAACAGGGCCGCGTTCAGACCCTAGAAGAGAAAATTGGATTTATTACTGCCTGAAAGCGTCGATGGCCGAGAGGTTAAGGTCGTTGCTTGCTAGATGTCGCCAGTTCAATCCCCGCCAGGTACCAATGTGTTTTTCAAATTTGAAATTCATATGTACCATCTATCGACGCTTTAACGGTGAAGGAAAACATCGTGAGGAAACCTGCACACCTAAGAAGAAATTCTAAGGTTGTGTAGTCGACCAACCCGCACTTGGCCAGCGTGGTCGACTAAGGCCTTATCGCCCTAGTTTAGGGTAGGCCCGTGCCCCAGCAGTGGGGACGTATATGGGCTGATGATGATGATTACTGCCTGAATACTACACCATCGTCTATCATCAGCCCATATACGTCCCCACTGCTGGGGCACGGGCCTACCTTAATTGGCAGATGCGTGCCTGTGCCTCAAAAAGCACATTAATCCTGAGATCCGTGACTATGAGATTGAGCGAACAGAGAGAGCACCTTTGCCCTCCGGCGCAGTTAGCTGATCTCCATTAAATTCGGCCGTCATGGCCTGAATTGGTTAGGGCGCCTTCTTTTTATAATAAATATTAAATTAAAATAAATATTACACATCACATTCATTGATGTGATCTCATAGTAAGTAACCAGTGTTTCGGATATCAGAATCAACAGTGGACACACTATATACTTAAATATATTTAATAACACACCCAGACCCGGAACAAATACCATGGTCGTCACACAAATATTTGTCACGAGTAGGAATCGAACCCATGGCTCTTAGAATCGTTGTTTGTGAACCTGAGTCACTAACCACTGTTCCATCGAGCCGCCTGCATTAAATTTTTTTTGCACACATTTTTTGAAATTTATATAGCTTCTCTTTTTTTAGGTAAGGACATGAGCATCTTGTCTAGTCTCGATACCTGTTCAGCGAACTGCAGCGTGACATCCTTAGTGCGCTTCTCGAACTCGAGCTGCGTGTTGGGCTGCTGCAGCTTCAGTATGACGCGCACGTCCTTCCGCTGAGCGCTCTGCCAATCGTAAAGCCGGTCGATCTTGTTCTATGGACAAGTTTATCGACTCGCTCTTCCTAGTCTAGTATCGATACCTGTTCAGCGAACTGCAGCGTGACGTCCTTGGTGCGTTTCTCGAACTCGAGCTGCGTGTTGGGCTGCTGCAGCTTCAGTATGTCGCGCACATCCTTCCGCTGAGCGCTCTGCCAGTCGTACAGCCGGTCGATCTTGTTTAACGCCACTATGAACGGAGTCTTCTTCTGCTTGAGCATGTTTATAGACTCGATTGTTTGCGGCTCGAGACCGTGCATGATGTCTACCACCTGAAAAAAAGACAAAATTAAAAATAATTATAAAAGTATACTTTATGAACTTCTTAAAATCGGCATTTAATTTGTTGATTTACACATTAGTAAAGGACTACTCGACCACAACATAATTTTTCATGACTGCAATAAAGGTTTCATATTCATATATTGAGTTTTATCTGTGAAATAAGTTTCCCTTAATAAATATTTCTTTAACAATAGAATCAGCATTTGAATTAAATATCTTATGTAAATTGAAAACATGCAAAAATTTTAATGAACTATAATTTGAATTGCAAATAGTATTTTTTAACAGAATAACATGATCTATCTTCTTGGATGTTGATTATAAAATAAGTATTTTAATAATGAATACTTACAAGAATAGCAATATCACACAGTGAGGATCCTCTGTTTCTCAGATTACTGAAGGACTCGTGCCCAGGCGTGTCGATGATGAGCAGACCGGGCAGTTTGAAGGCTATTTCATTTACCTGGAAATAAAAAATATATTTCTCTCAAACTGACAAGTGACAGGAAAATAAGGCTTGACCTGACCAGCATCAAGATTGTTTTCTCAATGATTTCAAAAGATATGTACCTACATACTAATATCAATCGTAAATATGTCACAAAGATTTTTAAAAATAAATTTCACTGTAAAATTTAATTTCTTGAGCACCAAAATATTTTTCATTTAATTTCCATTTTGAAAACCTTAAGGTTACCTTGGTGGATATATATTTAAGTTTAGCCATTTACACTTATGAGTGTATTTAAAGCGAATTTGGCCAATGATGCAGGTATGTATCAGTATGTGTCATCACTTGTCCAATTGTTACATTTATCCTGGGTGAAATTCTATAATCAATATTGTTCGCCAATAGCTTGGAGGAATGAGAGGATTATGTGACATAAACAGATGTCACACTTCTACAGAATTAGAGTCCCGTCACACTAGAATTTGTTCAGCATAGACGTTTGATGAACGTATGCGCATCGTTTACGTAACGACGTATACGCAGCGCTGGCGTTTATCTTACGCCTACGGTAGTGTGAAGGCGCACTAAAATGCTCAATCATTACACAGCATGTTAGTGATAGTCGTCTCACCCTTTCGGTATGCTCCATAATGTTTTAGCTTTTGTCCCCAAGGGTAAAATCCCACATGGATTCCCTAACGCTCAGAAGAGAAAACTGTAACAGATATTATACACTTGGAGTGTGTCCGATGCAGTCTCATCATTCCGAACAAATATTTGTGTGTGAACAGAACATAGGCGTCTGTTCCATGTCTATATATAAATATATTTGTATGTATATCAGTTTGACGCCCATAGTACAAGCTCTGCTTAGTTTGGGCTCAGATGACTGTGTGTGGAGATGTCTCTTATATTTATAAATAAAAATGACTCGCCGTTCGTTAGTCCGGCTATAACTCGAGAACGGCTGGGCCGATTGAATTGATTAATGGTTTCAATGAGATGAATGAAAATATAGAAAAAGAATCAGTATTGGCGGTATGAATTCGCCGGGACCACTAGTATTTATATATTTATCATTACACAGCATTTTAGTGATAGTTGATTCGACTTACCCCCTTGACATGCTTGGTCTGCTCCCTGATGTTCTCAATGGGCACGTTGGTGGCGCCGATCTGCTGCGTGATGCCGCCCGCCTCGCCGTCCTGCACGTTGGTGCGCCGGAGCTTGTCCAGGATCTTGGTCTTGCCGGTGTCCACGTGGCCCAGGACGCAAACCACCGCCGCGCGGAGAGGGTTGTTGCCTTTGTTCGCTTCGTTGTCTTCGCGACGTTTCTGTTTCATTTTTGGAACATTACAACCTTACTAATGACATACTTTTTGTTAAAACTAATTTTACGGATTAAACTCGCGTGTATTGTTACTCTAAACATATTAATTGGAGACGCGACGTTTCGAGCTCTTTACAGAGCTCGTGGTCATGGGCAAGACCACGAGCGTAGTTTTATTTAAAATGTGTAGTGTTCGCGCAAATAATTAACAATACTATACTTTTTGTTAATCATAAACATACGAAAAAGGCATGCTGGTAGTGTGATTTATTAGGTTTTGAGTTAATTGTCACCAAAAAACCAATATTATAAACCCAATTTAAGCCTTAGATACTTTAATTTCAATCATTGCCTTATGGTTCTTAATAACCAAATTCAACATACCATATAAAATTTGAAAAACATTTTATATTCAATAACAAATTTGAACCAAATAAATGATTATATTCTATTGCAACAATCAATAGTGCCAACACAAATATCACATTACTGTTCTATCAAGAGATTTCTCATTGCCTACTTCAATCTTCATCATAACTTTTTGTGGACAACATACTAAACTATAGGTATGTTTATATAGGAAATTTACCTCCAACCGTTTCAAGATGACTTCCCTCTTTTTCTGAGCATCTGTCATCTGCTCATCATCAGAGTCCTCCTCAGAGCTGGAATCTTCATCTGAACTATCCTCCTCTTCAGATGAACTGTCTTCATCATCCTCCTTCTAGTAAAGGAATAAAATAAAGATTAGCAAACAAAATAACAGACATTTTCCTCCAAAACACTTTTCGAATTTTCGCAATGAACTCAAGAACAAAAAATGTAGTTGAAACCAAAATAGAATAAACTAAATTATAAACAAAAGTATTTCCGAATGTTATATAGTCCCAATGTTTATATTTAACTGTAATTGAATATAAAAGACTTAAATCATATACAAGAATATTTACCACTTTAGACTTCGCTTGGTCCTGTTTCTTGTCCTCTTTGACAGGAGTAGCAGGTGCTGGCTCCTCCTTCTCTGGTTCAGGCTCTTCTTCCGACGATTCCGCGTCCCAAGAGTCTTTCACTAAATCTTCCTCAGATTCTTTCTTCTTTTCATCCACTTTCACTGTATCCTCCTAAAATTTAATTATGTTTCGTAATTTATTTTGTATGAAAATATATGAAGCTATAGCCTAATCAGCAGAATCAGCAAAATCAAATTCATATAATTATAACTGTTTTAATAAACATAGCTTAGTGAATTTTTCATTGACAATTTCCTTTAAATAATTGCACTTAGGAGTGGTATAAGAAGGCTCTTTTGCCAAACAATACAACAAATTGAAATCAGTTCAGGAGAGGAATGAAATAAAGAATTATAAAATCAATCTAACCTTTTTCGTGGCAGCATCTAATTCCATTTTCTTATCTTCTACAGGTGTTGCCGGAGTATCCTGGGACATCTGGCTCTTTAACCTCTGAGGCTTGATCCTTGTGCCAAGCCTCGGTGGCTTCTTCTCTGCAGAGCCAATCTCGACGCCCTGCGCCTTTAACGAATCCAGCAGAGCTTGCGCCCGCGCCTTCTCTGCCTTCTGTTTGGGTGTCAACAGTTTACCCTCAGCCTTAAGTCTTTCCTTTCTCTCCTTTTCCTTCTGCTTCTTCCTCTCTTTACGCTCCTTCTCTAGCCTAATCGCCTCCAACCGCTGCTGCTCCCTCTCCTCCTCCAGCTTCAACCTCTCCTCTTCTTCCTTCTTCATTCTCTCTTCCTCCTCTTTTACCTTCTTCAAAGCCTCTTGCATAGCAGCTATAGTCTTTTTAGTAGGACCCTTCTTACCTTTGTCATCTTTCTCTCCTTTTTCGCCCTTCTTCTTTTTCTTTCCAGTCTCTGGGGCATCTCCTTCAGCCTCTTTCTCCTCAGATGGCGCTTTAACTTCATCTTTGGGTTCTTTGTCCTCGGGTTTGCTCTCTACCTTTTCAGCAACCTTCGCCTCTGCTGGTGCCTTTTTAGACGATTGGTCCTTCTCCTTCTGTTTGGCTTCTTGTTTTTTCAACTTTTCCCTTTCCTTTTTCTCCTTTTTCTTTTGTGCAGCTGTTTTTATTGTTACGTCGCCTTCATTGTCACTACCGTCTTTCTCACCAGCATCTTTTTCAACTTCTTCTTTAGGTTCTTCTTTTTTACCTTTTTTCTTTGATTTAGTTTTTTCAGGTTCTTTTTCCTCCGGTGCTTTTTCTGCTTCTACAGGAGCTGGTGTGGTTTCTTTTTTCACACCAGAATACTCCATTTCTAATTCAGCAAGTACCTTCTCTAAATCATCATCACTATCATCCTTCTTCCTCTTAGCTTTTTTGCCTTTCTTGCCTGCTGGTTCCTTTTTTTCCTGACTAGCTTTTTTTTGCGGTTTCTGCACAGGTTTCTCATCATCAGATGATGGTGCAGCCTCGGGACCTGAATCATCCCCATCTTCTATTTCTAACAGAGAGAATGCACTCTTCTTTTCTTCCTTCTTCTTATTTTTTTTAGGTTTCTTTTCAGATTCGTCATCTGAATCATCTATAAATTAAAATTATGAAAACACATTAAATTCTACTATGTTTGAAACTTATCCAAAGTAATCAGATAACTAAACAAGTTGTCTGTTATGATTTCAGGTGTTATCAAAAAAAATAATATTTTTTTAGCTCCAACGAGGGTTTTCGCTTATGAGAAATTCACTAGGTGGCAATATGTAGGCGTGAGGTCCAACTGCAGCATGATTGGTTAATTTTGACGTGACATTGATACACATGTCAATATTCACCAATCATGTACCAGTTAGACCTCACATCTACGTCTGGCCATCTAGTGAGTTTCTTATACGCAAAACCCTCACTGACAAAATTGCATTGCACAATACTTAACAAAAATAAGTTATTTACTCTACACAAGTTAACATAACAAGCGGTTTTTTTTTATAAAAATTACTCAAATATAGACCTATTTTAATGAGATACTGGAGCCTGAAGTAGGCTTAGCAAGACCTGAGACACTAGAAATGCCTGGCGTCATGAAGTCACAAATATTTCCAAAAAAAATTGTGTAGAACTTATCCTCCAGTACCATTTAAGATTTCTATACTCTATTGTGATTAAAGTTTAATCGATAAACAATACATTTAAAATTAAATAAATTAAATTTGTAGCTTAATATAATCAATGTATATTCAAGAGACACTTACATCTTTAATCTTGACTTTTAAATGAAGCTACTAGTATCATTATTAGCATAGGTACTCACCCTCACTGCCACTATCAACTTTCTTCTTTTGAGACTTATTTGAAATGGATACATTTTTAACATTTTTTGTGACTTCCTTGATATCCTCATCTACAGATTTTTTATGTTTTGCCTTGGCTTTTGGCTTTTCCTCTTCACTCTCATCAGAATCAACAATTTTCCTGAATATCAACAACACATAAATCATTAGTTTTGACGCACATAATAAGGTTATATCACACAAAATCCAATATAAATGTTTAAGGCTATTTTGTAACGTTGTTCAATTTTAAATAAATTGTCTTCTGAGGTGCAGTAATTGAGATTATATTACCTAACCTAAAAAATACGTTGCACTTACTTTTTGCTAACTTGCGCCGACTTTACAGTATCGATATTCGTCGTCTCTACATCGCTATCACTAAAATACATAAAATGATTGTTATTTGTATGAAAATATAGTAAGAAACGACTAAAACATATGCTATTGCAAAAACTTACCCATCGTCAGCGGTAGGATTCTTCTTTCCCTTTTTAGCCTTTCCCATCTTGGTATTTGAGGGTTTTAAGTCACAATGCCTGTTTTATAATGTTCAGTTTTTCTATATTTTGTAATTTCTATCATGTGAAACGCAATCAGTCCACGAATAAAATCAACTAGCCGAAAACCGATCTGAGTCGTCGTGTCCGTCCTTCACTCGCACGTCACTAAAAAGAAATGTGAGCCATGACTGTCAAGTAGAACTGTCAAATATGTCAAAGGGACAAAATCGACACCATTTCTGCAAAAACTTCAAATGCCAAATATCGATTTAGCAAGTGGAATCCTTACTAATATTATAAATGCGAAAGTAACTCTGTCTGTCTGTCTGTCTGTCTGTCTGTCTGTTACGCTTTCACGCATAAAGTACTGAACCGATTTAAACGAAATTTGGTACAGATATAGTCCAGAGCCTAGAAACGGTTATAGGCTACTTTTTAACCGACTGCGCTATAAAGAAGTAATGTTTTACCCGTTAAACATCTCTTCGCGGACGAAGTCGTCACAGCCACTGGACGGATGGAGATGAAATTTTGCATGCAGGTAGATGTTATGACGTAGGCATCCGTTAAAAAAGGATTTCCCGAAATTCCCACGGGAACGGGAATTAACGGGAAATTCCTTTTGTATGAAAAATACTAACCGCATAAGTTAGACGCTTGAAATTTAGCATGCAGGTACCTTAATAAAATTAAAAGCTTAGTTGCAACTGGATATTGTAAAATTCCCACGGGAACGGGAGTAATAGGGAAAAAACTTTTGTATGAAAAAATCTAAACCGCGTAAGATAGATGATTGAGATTTGGCATGCAGGTACTCTAATAAAATTCCCATGGGAACGGGAGTAATTGGGAAACCACTTCTGTATGTAAAATCCCTTACGGGGTTGAAATATATTATATAGAGATCGAGATATACCCGAAGCGAAGCGAGGGCGGGTCGCTAGTATAAGATATACCAGAGCCGCTCTAAGTTGGCCGATTTGCTACATGTCAGACTGACTGCACTAGTCTTTGAGTATAAAGCCACTGGAGATGCCTTACACGGGCGACCCTCCGGCAAACTACATTGGTCAACTGTTCAAACACGTTTAATAAAACTACTTGTCGCTGCACCACCGCCATTTTGCATTGATCCCTGTCGCGTGACGTTACTCTTGAAAAATGGTTAGTTGTGCAGTATTCTCATGTAAAAGGCGATCGAGAGCTCAAATTCGCAACAAGAGCGCGTTTAGTATCATATCTAAGTGTTTTTATTAACTTTTAAACGTGTATTTAAGAAGAATTGCCATTTAAATAAAAAGTCGTTGCGATACGTAAACGACAGAAAAAATAAACAAGAATACAGTGGTACGGGGCGAGTGATGTCACAAAGTCAAAAAAGCGACTCGACATTTGAATGAATCATTCACTCCCTGCAGTTAGTTGTATAATCCGTATTTTACTTTAATTTTGAATTAAATAAAAGGTCTAAACATATGTTATATTTAAATCTTGTAAGATGAATTAGAAAAATTACTTTTCTTTCCTCTGGTCAAACGATATTGAAATTTAGTCTGAAAATGAAAAAGAAATTCTGTGACTCCCTTAGAGATATTTTTAAAGACATAGATATTTTAACCGTATCCTCTCAGTACATTTTGGACTGTATCTTATATGTTTACAAGAACATACAATCATTTAATATCGGATCCTCACCATTTTAACACCAGTAATAAACATAAGTTTGCCGTTTCAAGGCTCAGGCTTCAAAAGACTGGAAAGTCGTTCTTGGGTTTAAGCACAAAATTGTTTAATAAGATCCCACAAAATGTTATTGAATTACAATAATCAGTACAAGATAGTTCAGTTCATTCACCAAACTGATTTTATTTTATTCTTTGTGTCATCACTATTTTTTTCGTATGTGTGTTGCGTAGTTACGTGAAAACTTTGTTTGTGTGCGTGTATTGTTTGAAGTGTTGAACATTTTTGTAGTGTGCGTTTATCGTTACAGCAAAATTTGTGTCTGTTGAGTTATTAATTTTTTGGTGGTGTGCTGTACGTGTTTACCTCGCGCCCCGCTAAAAGTGGCGAAAAAATTTGTTAGAAGCGTTGACGTTATGCCATCTCCAGTGGCTTTATACTCAAAGGCACTAGTGAGGGACAACGGTAAAATTGCCGAAGTATATAAGTAACAGTTATTTCCACTTTATAACCAAGCAAGGTCTAATTATAACAAATTTTTATTAAAAACATTAATTCACATCCAAAAGATTGAATTCAAGTTCCTTATTTATAAATATATTTATTTTTAAAATACAATACTTATTAAATCCTTCATCCTATTTTTAAAAATACCTGGTGAGTATTACCCACTACGTCACTATGAAAACGTGTCAAACGGCGTAACCTTGTAAAAGCGTAATACAGAGTGGAAATTTTACATTTTCTTTTTATAATTCAATTATTTTAGGTAATAAAAGACAAATCTATACTAATATTAAAAAGAGGAAAGATTTGTATATTTGTATTTTGTAATAACTAGATAATTATACCGGAGCCGTTCTTAGAAGACTGATTTGACACTTTTTATTTTATATTTTGCATTTATCCTTGTTAAGAGGAACATATTTACGCGAATCATAAAGAACAACTTTTAAAAATAATACGTTATTTCAAAATTTCAAATGCACATAATTATATAATTACTAGCTGTGCCCGCGACTTCGTTCGCGTGGACTACAGGATTTAACATATAAAAGTTTATCCTGCTAACTCTCGTTCCCGTAAGAATTTTTCAATATCCTGTTCCAACTAAGCTTTAAGTTTACTATGGTACCTGCATGCCAAATTTACAGCATCTAACTTCAGCGGTTTAGATTTTTCATACAAAAGGATTTTCCCGATTATTCCCGTTCCCGTGAGAATTTCGAGAATTCCTTTCTTAGTGCACCTCTACGGTACCTAAGCTACGTCCAGTCCAAATTTCAAGTGCCTACGTTTAGCCGTTTAGGCTGTGCGTCGATATGTCAGTCAGTCAGTTTCTCCTTTTATATATTTAGATAAGAACCCGGCTTGGCTCGGGTAAGATGTGATTCATAATTAACATCGAGGAGCAAAATATAGGTAAATATTTCCGTAGTCATCGGTTCTTCAAGGAATACTAAAGGATTAAACAGGACATAGATTCTTTCATTGAGTTTAATAAATCTAGTGAATAAAAATTGCAAAAGTTTTTATACAATAAATTTTTAACATTTAAAATTAAGGAACATCAATCAACAAAACAAATTGCAATGAGTACTAATCCTAGAATTTGGCAAAGGTCCTTATAAAATTATATTATCTATTCTTCATCAGTATCTGTTATCGCCCTGAAAGAGTATATCATAAAAAATGTGTCAAAAACAATGTTTCCGCGAAACGTCAATGACTGAAGAAAAATAGTTTTGATAATATTCACTCAATTCCGGCAAGATGGTGACTGTGATTCGTCTGTCAACACATTTTGAATTTAGCAAAATACTCGACAATCCGAATTTTGCGGATATATGTTGTCGACTCGAAATCATTATTTTTTGATGTTTTATTATTCATGTAAGGTTTTAATCGAGTCTACCGTACCCCTTGACGAAATGACAGTTTTCTATTCTATTCTATTCTATTCTATTCTAAATTATTAATATAGAAGATTACTTTGGAGCAAACATCTAAATCATTAAAACGATTGTTATGGGTAAACTATAAAATATGCTCTCGCGGACATTTTTAAAGATAATGTTAAGATGAACAATTCATCCATAGAGCATTTTTGTATAACTTTAACTATATGCTCAGCGCACGCCACGGAAGGCCTCAGAAACGATACTTTCCCCGTTTTTGAAACATTTTCGGTTACTGCTCCACAACTATAGGACCTAGCGTGATATTATATAGCCTATGTAACTTCTGAATAATGCAGCTTTCTAATGGTGAAAAAATTATTGCAATCGGTCCAGTAGTTTTTGAGTTTATTCATTACAAACATACAAAAATACAAATATACAAATCTATTAGTATAGATTTGTCTTTTATTACCTAAAATAATTGAATTATAAAAAGAAAACGTAAAATTTCCACTCTGTATTACGCTTTTACAAGGTTACGCCGTTTGACACGTTTTCATAGTGACGTAGTGGGTAATAATCACCAGGTATTTTTTTTAAATAGGATGAAGGATTTAATAAGTATTGTATTTTAAAAATAAATATATTTATAAATAAGGAACTTAAATTCAATCTTTTGGATGTGAATTAATGTTTTTAATAAAAATTTGTTATAATTAGACCTTGCTTGGTTATAAAGTGGAAATAACTGTTACTTATATACTTCGGCAATTTTACCGTTGTCCCTCACTAGTGCAGTCAGTCTGACATGTAGCAAATCGGCCAACTTAGAGCGGCTTTGGTTATAAGAATGTAAGATCTCAGTACCTAATGTTGACTGAATATTGTAAAGAAACCAGATACAGATGGTGTTATAAAGTGACAAATTATTATAAGCCTAACTGTAATAATTTGTAACTTCGAATTTACGTTTAGCCTTTTTCGGATTACACCCAAAAACTAAAATGCAATAATCTATACTAATATTATAAAGCTGAAGAGTTTGTTTGATTGTTTGTTTGTTTGTTTGAACGCGCTAATCTCAGGAACTACTGGTTCGATTTGAAAAAATCTTTTTGCGTTGTATAGACCATTTATCGAGGAAGGCTTTAGGCTATATAACATCACGCTGCGACCAATAGGAGCAAAGATACAATGGAAAATGTGTAAAAAACGGGGAAACGCGAACGAAGTCGCTGGCACAGCTAGTGCACCAATAAAATAATTGAGCACAAAACAACGAACGGTAGAGTTGTGGTAGAGTTTAATGATCTGGACCTATTGCTTATGTTTATATTGAAGCTTTATTCACGTTATAAAAATAAACATTGCTACTGGGAATTTAAACTTCAACTCAATCAACTCAACACGCTTAAATTATTTATAAATGACCGTTTGATTTCTATCATGTTTTATTAACTTAATTAATCAATCAACTGTGATGGGAATCAATAGGTTTGAACTGTTTCTGTTCTAATCCAGTCTGGGGCAGAGCCAACAAGTTTTTGATGAAATGGAACGTTCTTCTGCTTGTGACATTGACAGTTCGTGTTTGACACTAGACAGTTTCTATTGATAAAAAATTGTCAAAGAATGGCATGTGAAATGTGAAAGAAAAAATTCGTAGTAAATATATTTTTTTTTCACTTTAACTTAAAACAAAATGTACAAAGGCTTTGCGCGTATACTAAGTCATACAGATAAATTACAATCGTGCATCTCACCATGTCTCAGAAGTACAGTTTTGTGCACGCGCAAGGGAAAAGTTGGTATAGGTTATATTTTTATGCGAACTAAAAAACATGATCGTGGGAATCCTTCTGCTTTATTTGTACCGGTGCCAGTGAAACCGAACCCTGATGATATTAATGTAGGCGAAGAGTTTACGGGACGTTTAAAGAAACAAGACTTACTCAAGATTCTCAACAAGTTCTATCAGAAGCCCGAAGTGAGAGTTTTGGCGGCAGAACATGGTTTGGACGACCAGTTACTTCATCAGGCGTTTTTATCATTTAGAAGACATTGTTTAGAGCATGATTTGCCGCCAGATTTACATATAACTATAAGTGACATTTTACAAGGTAATTATTTATAGTACTTATTTATATTGTAACTGTTTTAAGTTTTGTTGTTATTATGCCCTTGGGAATACCCTTTGGGTGAATACGTAAGCAGTTATTGAAAAAGTTATACTTTGCTGATTGTCATTTAAAAATATTGTACACTTGAAACATTGTTATTGCTGTGCAACTATTTACTTAAATATTATTTATGATTGTAGGTGCTGGACATGCTGATGATTTATTTCCATATTTTCTGAGACATGCAAGACTTGCGTTTCCACATTTAGATTGTTTAGATGATTTAAAGAAAATATCTGATTTAAGAACCCCAGCAAATTGGTAAGAAATTTAAATTTTGTATTCAATCTTTTATGTTTTTTAAATTTGGACAATATTATATAACAACTATTAGATTAAGAATAGTAGCCATGGGTGCACAAAGGTAGAGGGAGGCAGGGGGAGGGTAGCAGCTCCTCCCTGGATATTGTTGTTGTCCCTACTAAGACTAAGTATCAATATTCACCTGAAGATCTGATCTGCCTCCTGCCCTGGCTCAGAACCTAGGTACACCCATGATAGTAGCTGTTATAATAACTTTAAACTTGATGAATGTATTACAGGTACCCTGAAGCCCGCAGTAAACTTAGAAAAATAATCTTCCATGCTGGTCCCACAAACTCTGGCAAAACTTATCATGCATTGGAAAGGTTCCTAGAGGCCAAGTCTGGTGTTTACTGTGGACCTCTTAAGTTATTAGCAACAGAAATCTATCATAAGTCTAACAAAAGGGTAAGAATTTATACAAAATATTTAATATTATTATTTATTCCTTCTAGCATATAACATAATAACTCTACTTTGTTATGTTAAAGTAAATGTTTGCATAATTTTTACTTTGACTTCCTGATTATCCTTATCAGCAACAAGAACAATCTAGAAAAAAACAAAATATATTCCATATAAAAGCTTTTGTTCTAGGGCACAGCATGTGACCTAATCACAGGTGAAGAAAGAAGACATGCAACACAATACACCACCATCACATCTACCTCAGAGGAAACTCCTGAAACAAAAGAGACTGAATCGTTACTACTGGATGGTGAGGACAGTGAGGCTTCACCATCGTCCCATGTGGCTTGCACTGTTGAGATGACCTCTTTAAATCATGATTGTAAGTATCACTACATAGTATAAAGCAAATTCGCTTCCCGCATCTGTCTGTCCCTATGTATGCTTAAATCTTTAAAACCACACAACAAATTATGATGTGGTTTTTTTAATAGATCGAGGGAAGGAAGGATTTTTATGTATACCCGAAGCAAAGTGAGTGTGGGTCACTAGTTCTATTATAAATATGCTCATACAAAATGCTCCTATCTTCTAATTTTTGTTAATGATTACTGCTTTGTAGAGACTTGGATCAATTTAATGACTATTACATTGAATGTGAAGATATTAAACCCTCTAAAGTTCAAGCCTATCTACTAATCTGTCTATGTATCCTATTATAATGTAATATGCACTTACCTTACCATTTTACAATTATTTATGGCGAAAACCCTACTATACCTATAGTAGGGTTTTTTTTACTGAGTAGGTTTTTCATGTTTTTTTTTGTAGATAAGTCTGTAATTTTAATAAGAGCTATGTACTGCCTGTGGATGTGGTTCTTAATAATTGTGTTTGGTTTGTTTTCAGATGAAGTAGCAATTATAGATGAAATTCAAATGATTGGTGACCGAGGTAGAGGGTGGGCCTGGACCAGAGCAATATTAGGTAAGATACATTTAATCTTTGGTAAAACAAGTACTTTTAGTACAAAAAACTTTGTGATTCTACCTTTCAAAATGATAATAATTTCAGGTCTTCAAGCAGAAGAGATACATTTATGTGGTGAAGCAGGTGCTATAAATCTTATAGAAGAAATATGTAACACAACTGGTGAAGAAATGGAGGTAATTATTGTACAATTCGAACACATCACATTCTTATTAAATACTTACTAAGGGCTCAGCATGTGAAAAAATAAGAAGCAAATAGATTCTTTTTGACATATGATGTTGGCTTGGAGTAGCCTCGTCATCATTACTGGGCGGCGCGTTGTCAAGAGCGGTGACAACGAGCGCTGTAAAGAGCTTGAAACGTCGGATCTCTAATAATATGTTTAGAATTACAATACATGCGAGTTTAATCCGTAAAATTAGTCGCATTTTAAGTGTAGTATTATGATGATGATAAACATATTTTATTCAGGTCCGGACATATAAAAGGCTCACAGAACTGAAAGTGGAGGACTCGGCGCTAGGATCGCTGGATAACGTGAGGCCAGGCGACTGTATTGTGTGTTTCAATAAGAATGACATTTACAGTGTAAGTCGAGCCATTGAACAGAGGTCAGTCCCTTGTTGAGGCAGGTATCCGATGTTAGTTATCATTACTGTGTTTTTTGGCAGTTGATTTTACTTAATAAGGAAATATTTGTAGCAGTTTTTTGGTTTCTGGAGGGTAATACAGTAAAAAGTGAAAATGACAAACAATTCTAAGCTTTTAACAATCTGTTCCAAAACCATTTTCTTTCATTTCTCATAGAAAATTAAGACTTATCACAGTCTGAAGTCGAAAGAAATGTGTATGCAATTTGTATCTTTAAACATAAATGAATATATTAAATAACAAAAACTTGACAAGCCATCAAATTAATTCGTTCATATTATTGCAACTTTAGCTAAGAAATAAACATTATTAACTTACAACTGCCAGAATAGACATTAGTAAAGCTTTTGTTATGTCCCATATTTCGTAGTTATCCATTTTTAAACGCAAGTTAAAATACATACTGACATTTATTATTTTTATATAAGATCTTACTTCCAGGGGTCATGAAGTTGCCGTAATATACGGTAGTTTACCGCCTGGCACCAAACTAGCTCAAGCGAACAAATTCAATGATCCTGATAGTTCATGTAAAGTCATGGTAGCGACTGATGCAATAGGCCTAGGAATTAATTTGTAAGTATTCAAATCTTAATACATTTGTAAATTTTTGTTTTGAAATCTTAGACTACATGAGGCATAATGAATACTGTAAATTGTTGCACATTAATTTATTGTCTGTATTTATATGTGCATACTTTTTCGTAAAATATTAAATGGTATATTGAAATATTTTAGGAGCATAAGAAGAATAATATTTTACTCCCTCATAAAGCCAGTAGTCAATGAAGATGGTGATAAAGAAATGGATGTTATCAGTATATCACAGGCTCTCCAAATAGCAGGTAAAAAATTGTGCTTAATTTGTTACAAATACTTAATTTTATCTTTGTTAAAGTGCAATGTCATCGGACACGACATTATGGTCTAAGCTGAAATTAAGTTTCCCAGTGAATGTTTTATATTCTGGACACCTAAAGGATCTGGAGATATGTATGTGCTACTTCCCCGTTTCTTTCACTGCTTTTAAATACGCATACAAAATCATTTATTTCAATACAGGTTTAACAATGAAATTATCACATTTCTCCTTGTAAGCTAATAAGAAGCCTGTACTCGGAGAGATTGCTCTTGCCAGGTTTCATACCATGCATATGTTTTTCATACCTGTACATATGTATTTACAATTATTTTTATGTATTTACAATTACTTACAAGAAAAACGGTATTATAGGAAAAAAACTAAACAAAATCATACGTTTAGGTAATACAGCTTTTCTGCGAGACTTGAACCCCATTGTCCATTGAAGGTCGCGCCGGCCGCTACGGCAGCGCCTGGGAGACGGGCTTCGTGACTACATTCAGGTCAGAAGACCTGGCCACGCTCAAGACGCTGCTGTCGAAGTCCCCCGACCCGGTGGCGCAGGCCGGCCTGCACCCCACCGCGGAGCAGATGGAACTGTACGCGTACCATCTGCCCCACGCTAGTCTTAGCAGTCTGATGGTGAGCATCGTACAATAAGTATTGGACAGTATTCGCTATGTGCGCGATGATAGCGCCCCTAGTGGCGACAACTATTCAGGACTTGAGATCTGTCATATCATAGCAACTAGATGTTTTGATATGTCATATCATAGCAACTAGATGTTTTGATTAAGATTTTCGACTAGTTTTTCAACACAAAATAAATAAAAATTGTATAAAGTGAGTGTGTATATTATACCAAGTGATTTTCTTACTTCACAAAAATATGAATATTATTATAAGTATTGAATTTGCATCGTTTACGTTACGTACGTAACGTTTTTACTTACAAATATAAGGGAATTTATGAAATTAAAGCAATTTGACACGTGAAAGCTCAGAATTATATCACATTTCTGTCACATCGTGCGTTTCGATCTATTTGCCGTCCCCCACCACCCACTCCGCACATAGCGAATTGAGGTAGGCGCGAGACAGTAGGCGGTCGTTATCGCTAATGTCTTGCGCGGTCCCTGAATTTGTCGCCCTCAAACGCTCATGCAGACTTGGTAGTGGTCTGCCAACACATAGCATTTAGATTCCGTGATCATGTTGCGACAACAGCGTTGTCAAAGTATGACAGCGAGGATTGTTTACTGTTTATCAATTTTATTGGTCAGCAAGACACTAAAATCTTTAAAACTACACAATTTTGGAGAGATTTGTTTTATAGGTAGAGGGATTTAAGGCGGCCCCTAGACCTACAATAACATTGTACAATACATTTTATTGTGCAATAAGATTGAATGGTGCTTGCATCCAGACGATCAATATATTGCACAAAAATACTAACTGCTCAATGTTTTCGTGTTCAATTGCAGCATCATGTGCGAACAAGTTGTAGCTCTGGAGCAGGCCCCTCTTAGCCACTGGGCACTATGGGCACTTGCCCAGGGCCCCGCGTTCGAATGGGGCCCCCTAGTTCCTGTCAGATTACCAAATGACAAAAAACATTACTTCTAAAAAATCTGATGTTAATGACTTACTACAATACCTACGTTTATTAGCTTTAGTTTGCCACATGCGAATATAATATCTATTTACCTTGTACAACATGGCTTATACTTTTTGACAGATGGGTCAGTGAAGGGAAACAGAAAATATCTATTGGTTTTAAAAATATGTTAGCTAAGTATGTGCCTGTATGTATGTTTTAAACTATTCAAAATAAATTAATCATTCATCAATCAATTGTATTGCACTAGACATAAAAACATTGGTAAGAAATCATTGTTTTCAGTTTTTCTATTTAAATTTTTCTTTAAAGCATTAAACCACTTAAGACTTTCGGAAAATGCTTGAGTCTTTAACAGACACTTTTGTGTTGTGTGTCTTATGATTATTATCAACATTTTTAAATTATTAATATAAGAAAATATTGTTCGCCGTTGCAAGGTAACATCGATTTCAGGTTTGATATCCGTCAAAAAGATCGAACTATAAATGCAACTATAAACAGGGTATAAGTACTCCACTCACGCTCAATAATGAGGTTTTCCGATATTAGTATGTTTAGGTTAATTTAAATACCTATATGTAGGTAGGCGATTTCGTTCGCGTGAGCTACAGGATTTTACATAAAAAAGTTTTTTCCCAATAACTCCCGTTCCAGTGGGAATTTTGCAATATCCTATTGCAACTAAGCTTTACGTTTATCAGGGTATCGGCATGCCTAATTTAAATTATCTATCTTACGTGGATTTCTCATACAATTTTTTTTCCCGCTAGCTCCTGTTTCCGTGGGATTTTCGGGAATTCCTTTCTTAGTGCACCTCTAAAGTACCTAAGCTACTTCCAAATTTCAAGTGCCCACGTTTAGCCGTTTAGGCTGTGCGTTGATATGTCAGTCAGTAAGTCAAAACAGTTAGTTACTCCTTTTACATATTTACTAGCTGTGCCCGCGCCTTCGTTCGCGTGGACTACAGGATTTTACTTACGGAAGTTGTTTCCCAATAACTCCCGTTCCCCTGGGATTTTTGTAATATCGCGTTGCAAGTAAGCTTTACGTTCATTAGGGTACCTGCATGCCAAGTCTCAATCTTACGCGGTTTAGATTTTTTCATACAAAAGTTTTAGGTTTAAAGAAATTTACATTTCACTTATAATGAGAAATACAAACAAATATATAATTAACTAATAGTAGGGATGTATTTAATTATCGACCTGCACTTTTTTTTCTATAAAATGTTGCTTGAGTTTGTGTTTAAAAGTCAGCATGCACTCACATGTGTTGTTTCCCTATTACTCTCGTTCCCGTGGGAATTTTACAATATCCTGTTGCAACTAATCTTTAATTTTATGAAGGTATCTGCATGCCAAACTTCAAGCGTCTAACTTATGCGGTTAATATTTTTCATACAAAAGGATTTCCCGTTAATTCCTGTTCCCGTGGGAATTTGGGCTAATCTTTTCTTAACTTCCTAAAAACATTACTTCTTTATAGCACAGTCGGTTAAAAAGCTAAGTCTCTACACTAAGCTACGTCCTTTCCAAATTTCTAGCCTACGTTTAGCCGTTTAGGCTGTGCGTCGATATGTCAGTCAGTGAGTCAAGTCAGTCAGTCAGTTTCTCCTTTTATATATTTAGATAGGTAACTAAATAGTGTTTTGTCAAGGTCATAGGGGCCCCATGATCCTAATGTGCCCAGGGCCTCAATTAGTTTAAAGACGGCCCTGCTCTGGAGTTGTTGCTTATGGCAATATATACCAATTTTATTTCGTAAGAAGCATTTTCTTTATCGCGGTCATGATATTCTTTGCTCCTGACATTCCACAGAGATGGTAATTTTCTGTATAATTCGATACATTCCACTATAAACTCTCTCTCTCTTCTTAACTTTTAGGTAATATTTTCCCGCCATTTTGCGCGGGTGTGTGTTACCTATCCTCGTCAGGTTGAAAAAAATATTGCGCAACCCTGGCCCTACACAATGCAATAAAAAAATATGGCACAATAAAAATTAAAGTCGCTCAAACTTTTGTTCAATCATTGCACAATCTTCAATAATTAGCCTAAACAGTCAATTATATTGCACAATTCGGAATATTGCGCAATAAAATTGATCGTCTAGGGGCCGCCTTAAGGGGAAGGTTTTTATGTATAATATACTCAAAGCGAAGCGAAGTCGAACGTACGAACGTAAAGAACAGTTGTCAATGATTTTTATATACAAATTGCTAAACCATGATGTGGATTGTCCGTCTCTCCTAACACAAATAAATATTTTAGTTCCTAGATTCTCGGCTCGACTGCATAATTATAAACCGTTTTCTATCAATTTGAGAAAAAACAAGTATGGTAGTTTCTCACCTATTTGTTCAATGTTGGGTACATTTAATGGTATGTTTAGGAGTGCTGATGTTGATATTTTTTGTGGAGGTCTGGCCAATTTCAAAAAGACCGTTTTAGAAGGTTTTAAGGAGTATTTTTAAATTTAAGTTTTCTCTTTTGTTAAAAATGTATTATATGTATAAAAATGTTGTGCATACCTATAATTTAAGTACATATATGATACACATTATTGGTAAAAGTGATTAATATGTCTATTATGTATTTAGTTGGTAAGCCTTTTTTGAATAAATAAATAAATAAGCCGCCTTCGCTCCACTTGTGATTATTCTACTATTTGCTAGTGGCGCCATCTGTAAAAAGTTTCACACTAAATCCCCTATTATATCTATCTATACAAAATCTGCATCTATACAAAATCACCACCTAAGCAAACCCTCCTCTGTCGCAGGACATATTCGTGCACCTGTGCACGGTGGACGACTCGCTGTACTTCATGTGCAACACGGAGGCGTTCAAGTTCCTCGCGGAGATGATCCAGCACGTGCCGCTGCCGCTGCGCGCGCGCTACGTGTTCTGCTGCGCGCCCATCAACAACAAGTTCCCCTTCGTTTGTGCCACCTTCCTCAAGGTATGCCTGTCTTAAGTAAATAAGGCGTCCGACCGATTTCGGCCATGGCGGCCGATCTCAATTGAGATCAGCCAAGTGCGCAGGACATATTATAGTGCACAAGTGTACGCGCAAACACAAGTGCACTCTCTATTCCCTTACTCTCATAATTCGGTGAGACGGCAATCCGACATGACCGATGAGAGATCGGGCGCAGGACCACCGGCTTAACGTGCTTTCCGAGGCACGGGCGTTCAACCGCCAACTTCCTAACTCCGGGCTGAGTAATTTCATTACAGAAAAACTCACACAAATTTTGCCCGACCCCGGACTCGAACCGGGGACCTCTCGGTCCTAACGCAGCACTTGCTACCAATAGACCAACGAGGCAGTAAAGTAGTCTTAAGTAGTGGGAATATAAAACCAAAATTCACGCACGCATTCTTGTTCATGACGGATAGGACGCACTGATTAAAGACTTTCGTCTTTAGGCTTTGTGGGATTGACGATGAGACGGCTCGGTGTAGTTTCCCAAAGGCTGCCCAACTCAGCTAAATTGTTCTATTCACCTCGTCCTCAAAGTTGTTTCGACCCAACTGCATAGTCTGCCCGAGGTACACATATATTTGAACAATTTCGAGTAGAAGTAGTACATGTTCATGCCTGTAACGTACGGAGCCGAAACGTGGACACTGACGGCACGGCTGGTCCACAAGTTAAAAGTGTCGCTCAGCGGGCTATGGAAAGAGCTATGCTCGGTGTTTCTCTGCGGAGTCGAATCAGAAATGAGGCGATCCGTCAGAGTACCAAAGTCATCGACATAGCTCATCGCATTAGCAAGCTGAAGTAGCAGTGGGCTGGTCACATCAGCCGTAGAACCGACAACCGCTGGAGACGAATTCTGTAATGGAGACCGCGTCTCGGAAAACGTAGTGTAGGACGCCCGCAGGCCAGTAATGAGGGTGTTCGCGGATAAGAACTTCACTAGATGGCAATACGTAGGCGTGAGGTCTAACTGCTTCGTGATTGGTGAATATTGACATGTCTGTCAATGTCACGTCAAAAATAACCAATCACGCTGCAGTTGGACCTCACGCCTACGTATTGCCATCTAGTGAAGTTCTTATACGCGAACACCCTCATTGTGACGATCGGCGCGGGACGGCTAGCAGAAGCTGGCCGCGGAGAGAGAGAAGTGGCGTGCATTTGGGGAGACCTATGTCCAGCAGTGGACAGAAATGGGCATGTCATTGTGGGCAAATGATGATGATAACGATTCTTGTTCACCCCCGCTTTAATGTCGTCATACGTCGCACACTACTGAATGGCGCTCGACGCAACACGGAGTCGTTAAAGTTCCTGGGGTGATCCAGCACTTAAGCCAAAGATATCAATTATAGATAGTCAATCATCAGTTAACATGTTCGTGGTTATCTGCAGACATCCTCTCAGCTAAGCCATTTTGCCCCTGTCGATACTTTCTTTGGCAATCGGTCCATAATACACGAAGCGCCATAGGCAAAATGGCTTAGTGCACAAAATCGCAAACCCTATATTGATGTCGTCTTCTGGAGAGAAGTGAGTTTTTTATACAGTAAAAACACCTCCGTGTCTTACACTTTTCATTATTTGGACTGTTCATTCTTCTACATCAATGTCCCCATTCTTCTACAGATGGTCCGCCAGTACAGTCGCAACGAGCCGATCACGCGGGCCTGGGTGTGCGCCGCGGTGGACTGGCCGCTGCCGTCTCCGAAGACCATCATGGACCTGGTGCATTTGGAGTCCGTGTTCGACGTGCTGGAGCTGTACCTGTGGCTCAGGTGAGGGTTTACTCTAGCTTTGAGTTAAATATATTTAGATATACACCGTGAAATTTTAGTGGTTGTTTTCCCGTGGCAGAACGATTTGCCTTTAGTAATACTATCGAATCATGCAAATTATTTCTTGAAAAAAAATTTTTTTTTCGTGTTTACAAAATAATAATTTTCCAACTCGAAAACGAGAGAAGCTCGTCGTCCTTTTATAAGATGTGACGTAATCAGGTCCTGCTTGGCGCATGAAATCGATGCTTTAAGTTAAAGAAGCTCTACTAATATTATTACCGAAGTAATAAAGCGGTTCGAAAGTGCTTTCGAGCTTCGGTTATACCTTTCGTAAAACCGGTATTTATTGATTTCAATAAAAAAGAACTGCACAAATCTATTGTGCTACTAAGATAGAATCATTTTACTGCGTGAAAACAACCACTAAAATTTCATAACTCAAAGGTGACTGACTTAGTGATCTATCAACGCACAGCCCAAACTACTGGTTGGATCAGGCTGAAATTTGGCATGCAGGTAGATTTTATACGTAGGCATACGCTAAGGAAGGATTACCCGAAACGAAGCGAGAGCGGGTCACTAGTTTTTTTTTTATAAAAGGCATAAAGTGTAAGTACATAATTAGTTAAAAAAGTAAATCGTCAAAGATAAGGATAGACTGCTAACTGGCAGCAATATTTCGTCATGCAGAAGGCCTCTTACCCTTTGGTTTGGTGTTAAAGCCATAAGGATATTAAAATTCATAAAATGTTATTGTTACAGCTATCGATTCCCAGACATGTTCCCCGATATAAAGTTGGTTCGGGATATGGAGAACGAACTCGATGCTATAATACAGCAAGGGATATTCCAAATCACAAGGTGAGTGTTAGTAACATAATTTCAGGCTATTTCATTCGCGGCAAATTTTCAAGCAAATAGACTAGAAAAAATATTTAATAAGTCGCAATTGTTTGTTATTAAACTAAGAGTATATTCTTGTCGATCTCTCGAGAATATAAATAAACAAACACGGCAAGCTAAATAAAACCGTTTAAAAATAGAATACACTGTTGATTTATATTTTCGGATCGCTTCTATTAGCTTTTTTAAACAATTAGTTTGTTTACAGAGAAATTATTATTTGATGTAAAAGATTACTTAGATAAGCTATTTGCCCTGCATTAAAAAGTATCCTTTAGAAAATATAATTAATTTTATTAAATTGGTAAAACAAAAATACATCTTACAAACAATTTTATTTATTTATTTATTTGTTCCACACTTAAAACTATTTTTACAGGTTTTGCCCTAATACATAAATAAATAAATAAACAATTAATAATAACTATTTGTTAAACTAAAGACTGTGTCTGTCTTCATCCACTTAATTTGTTATCTTAAATAGCGTCAATAAATTGGGTGATACCGACTTTCTAATCGTGCAGGTCATTACAACTGCGGAAGAAATATAATAAAACTAAAAAAATATAACCCTACATGATAATGTACATTTTGTCATGTGATAACATACGATAGATTTTAGACTTTCGCGTTCCATTACACTAAATATTAGTCTTTATGGGTCTACCTACACGCGATATAAGGTGTAGCAAATACATATCACACGCAACCATGATCGTGAGCGAACATGATCGGTGTAGGTAACCCAGTCGAATCGTCGGGCAGTAAGTAGCTAAGTATTTGCTACTCCTAATATGTTATATTATAACATACGTTACCTGATTCAAGCTAACTTTAACTTCTTGCTCTACGGATGTCAGAACGGGCGGTGGTGTAGATAACCAGACTCCAAACAAATGTTTAGGGATGAGAGCCCTCGCTAGTCCGGTGATAATAACAAGGCTACTCCAACCAAGCTATCATCGTAGTCAGCCAGGAAAAATCATAAATGTACATTATAAAGAATTTTTGCCGCGCCGGGAATCAAACATGAAACTCTTGGCAAAGAGATGAGGGTCACATTAATTTTCAGGCTAGCAATCAGCAGGAACAAACACAGAGTGTCACCACAAATATTGTATATCGCGATAACGTTTGTTGATCGATCATACGATTGCCGAGAATTGGCGATGCAAAGATTATCTGCGCGCCTCTATCGGCCAAATTTAGAAGCTGTCTAAGAACGACATTTTGACGGTTTTTAGAAACAAAACGTCACATAAATCTGAGTCGTCTATACTAATATTATAAAGAGGAAAGATTTGTATTTTTGTATTTTTGTATGTTTGTTATGAATAAACTCAAAAACTACTGAACCGATTGCAATAATTTTTTCACCATTAGAAAGCTGCATTATTCAGAAGTAACATAGGCTATATAATATTTTTTCAAAAATTAGGGATCCTTACTAAAACTCCAATAATGTAACACAAGGTGTAAAAAATAGACCTGAAAAATTCCTTACGTCGCCTGCGCTGCGAAAACTATTGAAGATAGAACAAAACCATTTACTAAGACTTTGCAGAACTCATCATTATCTACAAAAAGTGTCGCGACAGCATATGTCTAAATATTATAGTTATGTCACAGAAAGCGGTTTTTTATTCTAAAAAATTAATTTATATGCCGCCGCTTGAAAGGGCTCTTTATTTGTACCTTGGTATTAATCCTTATCAAAATAAATTACTTTATATTCAAGACGGTTTCACTACCTTTTTATTACTTTTTGAATTATTCAATTCGGACATTTAATTCGGAAGATATCACGAGTTTAAAAATGCAAGTATTAGAAAAAAGTCGCGTGGTTGCCGCCATCGCGCTCAGCTAGCCAGCATGCGATGTAGGCTCCATGTAAGCGTCACTGGGGTACGGGGGAGTCAATGTAATATTAATATAATAATATTATTATAATGAGGAAAGATTTGATTTTTTGTTTGTTTGTTTGTTTCGAATAGGCTCCGAAACTACTGCACCGATTTGCAAAAATCTTTCACTGTTGGAAAGCTACACTATCCCTGAGTGTCATAGGCTTTTTTTAGATAAAAAAAAATAGATTTCTCTTACGGGGTTAAAATTATATATTACATAGAGATAGAGATATCCCCGAAGCGAAGCGAGGGCGGGTCGCTATGATCAATAAGTATATAACACAACATCACATTGTTGTGTAATTGTGCAATATACTTATTTATTACACGATAAAAGACAGATTATGGTGATAAATACCAAAATAATTTTGTTTTTAATGTTTCTTCCGGTTGACTAACATCTTGAATGGCTGAAAAGATTTTGACGGGACTTTTATTGGCAGGTAGCTGATGTTATGGAGTAACTAAGACTACTTTTAAGTTAAAAAAAAAATCAAAATCCTGTAGTTCATGCGATCGAAGTCGCGGGCACAGCTATATATTATATAGAGATAGAGATATACCCGAAGCGAAGCGAGGGCGGGTCATAGTATTTAATAAAAACATACATTTTCCATGACGTTTCTTGTTTCGAAAAACTGTCAGTGTCGTTGAGGCGCTAGTTAGAATCTTTGCTTCGCTTAGGCTCCGCAAAAATTATATTGGAAATTTCAATCACCATTTAAGTTAATTTCTATGGCATAGAATTTGATTCCCATCAAATTCTGAAATTGCTATCAACATAGAATTTGATTCTCATCAAATTCTGAAATTGCTATCAATATAGAAATTAATTCCTATCAATGTCTATAGATTGCTACGCAACTCGGAGCAGATGCTACGCGAGGAGCCGGAGGGCGTTGACCCCGACGGAAGGCGGAGGCTGCCGAAGGCCGTCTCCGGGGCACAAGTCAAGGATGAGGCGAAAGGGAAGCTTTCGGACATGCTCGTTGCGAGGGTACGTTTGTCTTTTAATTTTGCCGCTAGAAAAAGAACCTTATGAATGTAACCACTATCGGCCGAATACTGAAAAGACAATTAACAACTTAATTGACCCGCTACAATTAATTTTACAACTACCCTAAGGTATTTTTTTTTTTTTCATTACTACAAAGGTTGGGTTTTTATCTACACGTTCACGTAGTTTTTTAATAATACACTGTAATACGCGCATACCAGAAATACATCCCAAAAATTAGTTTCATGTGACTCCTGAACTTATTCCTAAAGTTCATCGTGAGTGCATACGTAGGTACATACGAATGTAACTCATCAGACATTTAGGTTGTGAAGCATGACGTGACAGTTTTATCGGTGCATGCCAAAATTTGTGTGGGAATTTAAAATTTGGACACTACTTAATCAGCGCTCTTATATCTAAATCTCATCAGAATTCGGGTGTACGTTGGAACAATATGACATGAAACTATGATATGATACACGTGTTAATTAGACTACTAATTGCAAATAAAACTTAAGTTTGCCAATATTTGTTGAAATTCCAGACGTTAAGATTTGGGAAATGTTTGCTCCGTCACTGTCGCAAAAAAATCAATTAGGTCAAGAAAAAGACAGCTTAGTTTCCGAAGTCAAATCGGTTTCCGACACATTCTGATTAAGGGCTGAACTTGTAGGTTCCGCCTACTGTATCAGTGATTTTATTTTGCTAATTGGTGTGATTATTGATATGGCAAGACAATTATTATACTAACAGTTAGCCGGCTACGCAAAACTTGACATTGCGTAAGGTTACTATAATTCATGTTATCTTGATGTGTCTTAATGTCTTTCTGATGCAAAATATTTGCATTTTTACTTGCAATAAATGTCATTGTCTTCCCCAAAATAAAGTGCGTGTCTCAATAACTGGTTTTATGTTTGGTATGAGGTTACTGTCAAAGAAAATTAAATATCTCAGTACGCGCAAAATAAATCCCGTCGCACTCGGGGCGTTTTATAATCGTATCGTTATTGTTAAGTAAGACGATAGAAAAACTAATCAATACAGTATGTCTATTATTTGCTCGAACACTGCACATTTAAAAAAAAATTACGGATTAAACTCGCGTGAATTGTTACTCTAAACATATTATTTAGAGATTCTGACGTTTCGAGCTCTTTACATACATCTTAGCTGATTTTAAAATGTATGTGTTCGTTTAAGTCACGCCATGAATGAAAGTATCACACACACAAGGTGCATTAGCAATAACTTAAATATCATGTTTAGTAGATAAACTAATAATTTTTGTAATTTTCAGGGCCTCATAACTCCACAAATGTTGAAGAAACTCCAACAAGAACTATCGACTGATAAAAAAGCGGACAGAAGTAAAAGTAAAAAGGGAATCGTCAATAGAAATCGAAGGAAATAATGAAAATCTGTTGTAGTTATAAATAATGTATATGACCGAAGTATGAATGTGAATAAAAATGTTTAGCCGTTTTTCAAAGTTTTATTTAGCCTGAATTACCTACGCACGTTTTAAATTTTTAGCTATTCACCTGTACAGAAATATGTTTCAAATTAAAAGAATGTAATAAATAAGTAAATACTAAAACTACTTATTGGTAGTCAATTGGAATCTTATCTGTAACCCATTTGTAGTTTACCTATGTAAAAAAAATTTGAACAACCTAATGTAAATCATTTAATATTATCGGCCGTTTGTAAACTAATTAAAAACCCGATTACAATAAAGGAAATGAATTTCTATAATTCGAACAACGTTATACATTTACAAGTAAATTAAACCCTGGTTCCAATTTGTTTCAGTCTGACTGAAAACCAGCATGCAAGAGTGTCAACTTACTCATGATATAATGAGTAAGAAATGCCTAGAAATAGAAAACTGTTAAGATACTCGTAAACAACAATAGCCGTATGCCGCCATGACAAATTGCAGTGTTATATTTGCATACCTACTCAAAAGAGTCTTAAAACTCTTAACAGTTCTAAAGTACCAAGGTTTCACCATACAATGTATTCCGTCACGATTGCAGCGATGCGATGTAACAGATTGTAGATCTACGTTGCCCGTCGAGTTATCAAAAGTGTATTCTGAAAGGAGTGTCGTATCGGCTTGTTCCCACTTATCAATCACCTCTGAATGAGGGTAGTTTACGTCGCGACCGCAAGGGAACCACACGGTTCAGTGACAAAAATAAAATGAGTCGCGAAAACATCTCATTTCTTTTGTTTATCTTCGTCTTAAATATTGTTACACTAAAAGTTTGTGGTAGGTGGGTTTGTGGTGGCCAGCATCAAATTATTTAGTGTTTATCAATGTTAAGTGTTGTTTTCTTTGCAGCCTACAGAGTTTTCGACACGGATAGTGGATTGATTATTTTAGCTCTCGAAAATGAGACTGTGAATATACAATGCCGGTCGAATATGCCCATGACTTATTGCGGATTTATACATCCCAGTGGAAGACGATATTCGTAAGTCTATTTTTTGTTGAAACCGTTAGCTCGAATCAAAAGCTAACAATTCGACAGTGTTACTGGTTTTTTCTTAGTAAAACAATCAGATTAAAATTAACGATTAGTTAAAGTAACATGTGTACCTACATGTATGTCTTGAGGCCCAAATAATTGAGTTATATTATGATTAAAACTTTGTATCCTCGAAATACCCATAGGTACATTTGACTTTACATCATACAGGGGCTTTATCTATGCAACCATAATTGTTTTTTTTTATCGCGATGGTATAAAATTAGCTGACTCTCTTTCCGATTCTTAAGAATGTATCTTGCAGTTATAGTATTCAATAGGTAAAAAGCTAATACCAATAGATTGCTGTCTATAGTATTTATTTCACCTACTTTTCGTTCGTTACTTATTTCAGTCAAACGAATAGCGTTTGCATGCTACATGATTACAAATGATTGTAACTAATCACTTTGTTAAATATTGTTAGTTGACTAAAAATAAGTACATTACAGAACAAATATTTATTTTTTAGCATTCGTTAAGAAATATTATGAATGTTATTATCTATGGACATACTATGGTCTGAAAATAAATGATTTTTATTTTATTTTATTTTTTTATTTATTATAATTTGTAATTAGGTATAACCTGCCAACGATTACTTACATCATTGAGCTCAGAAACAAATAAATATTATGACCTACTATAAGTACGATGCAGCTCCAGTGGTGCAGCCCTCTAGATTTACTGGTGCCTAATGTTGTTACAACATAGACTTTTAAACAAAACAATATTACATTTATACTACTTTGCTAACTGTGCCTACCAAAAACCTCGTCAAATTGAAGCTTTTCAGGCGAGGGTCTCAAGAATGGCAAATGCGCTATCAAGACGAAACTCACTCAGTTCGACAGCGGTGAATGGAACTGCCACATCGGCAAAGAGTCTACCGGTGTGGAGATCATGCAGTCTATACAAGTCAGGGTCGTGAAGCAGCTGGCTGCGATCAGACCAAATGTGACAGCCGTTCACGGGAAGTCGGTGACCCTGAAGTGTGCTACTGCGAAGCAGATGATGCCTATAAGTTATTGTCGGTTCGAACCGCCTAATGGGAGGACGCCGTTCAGTATCAACTCGGATATTACTCTTGAAAAGTGAGTTAATTACTTTACTTACTTAATCTGATTTTAACAGCTATGTCTATCCGGTCTGCTCGGTGTGGCTACATAAAACACTTCTTCAGGCCAGGCGACACAGAACGAAAGGCGCTTTATCTGCTTTTTTAAATGGCTCCACATGCAGGTGCCTCATGCATCTTAAGGGGTTAATAAACTTTAGCGTAAACCAACACATGAACTTACTTCTATTTAATTGTAATAGAACGCAAGCGTCTTAAATTGTACCTAGTTAATATGAAGTTTACCTTACCTACTATCACTAGACCTAAGTAGGTACTATTATGTTATCTGGTAGACCTTAAGAAGTTTTAACCTCTTTACTTCCAGGCCGATCCTAGGAAAATATTATTACCCGCAAAACTACAGTATCGACCGAGGCGACTGCTCGGTGACTATAAAGAAGGTGAAATACGAGGATGTTGGCTTATGGACCTGCGGCGCGGGACTTGATGATGGAAAAGAGCATATTGACGTCATCAGCTTGGAAGTGGAAGGTTTGTTTATTTATTTATTTGCTTGCGGACACATGGTACATTGATGGGTGGTAACAATATAGTGCTGAAGTGGCAGTGGGGTGGCCATATTAGCCGACTACCGTCGGCGTAAACGAGTTCTGGAGTGGATAACGCGTCTCGGCAAAGTGTGGGAAGCCACTCAGGCAATAAGGAGTGTCGATTTGCGTATGACGGCTGGTGGGAGCTGGATGCGAGTAGCCGAGAACAGGCGAGAGTGACGAAGACGTGGGGACAGGGGAGGCTTACGTCCAACAGTGGACAGACTTATAGCCTGATGATAGAAAAGAAACATGCAAAAAATAAAAACAAACCAAACATACAAAAAACAATGGACATTATTGTATGAGTACATTTATACTAACGACGTCCTGTCCTGTCCTTCGGTACAGCGACTTAGGCAGCGGAACGGAGAAAAGAAAAAACTTTAACCAATAGATTTTCATCAAATCTCGGTTCCTTGTATCCTATTGGTCACTATTTCTTAGTTTCTCCGCTCCGTACTCTCGCTCTCCATCGATGGGAAGGCAAGGATGGAAAAAGCAGCCTACACGTGTTCTAAAGCTGTATCGCTTAATTCAAGGTTCGAAACTTGAATTGATTTTATGTTTGGCTTCGTGTAATCTTGGATTAATGTGCCTGTCTGTAACAAGGAATTAACACATCCAAGCCACGGTAATATTACCGAGACCACACTCAGTTAAATACCGATATCAAGTAATTCATGCGGCTCGTCATGTCTAGGGGTGTGAGCCGTCAGCCCGGTGAAGTTGTAGAAGCCATCTTAGGCTAACAGCTTAGTCCATTCAAAAAAAACAAGCTCGTCATGTCAAAATCGACGATGCATAAGAATGACCCTTGCACATCCCCGATTTGTCGGTTAAATATGATCGGGTAGTGACTGGTTACTTTAATAGCCTTGACAACGATATTATTGCCAACGTTGGTAAATAGAGAACTGCTCCGAAGGGTTATCAGAACGCCATTAGGTCGGGTTATCATCAGAGTTAATTGCACACAATAAATACACATTTAATCGTTATGTTTTACCATACTTACTTAATTATATACTTTTTATTTTTTCATATTATGTTATTTGATAGGACAGTGTAGATAAAGGGTCGGTAAAAGGTAATAACAGCTTATTAACGTTCATGTTTAAGAACTTTTAAATCATTGCTTAGTAAGTAGTTGTAGCTATGGGCTGTTATGCTGATAGTCGGTTCACATGCCATTCATACCATAATCACTGTTCCTTGTACTATCTAATAATTACAATGTAAAAAACAATATATTAACTTGTAAGTAGATACTAACTAGCGCTCTACTCGCTCTAGCCTAGTACGTACGTACGTAAAGGCGGCGCTTAGAGTAGGATGGATTTCTTAAAAGTACCTAACTACGTATAGAAAAATGTAATACCTGTACCTATAATTTTTATGAATGTATAAAATAATTTTGCAAGCGAATTTCTTGAAAGTTGTTTCATAACATCACTTAACCCTTTTGGTGCCACATTGTACATGCCATTAAACACATCATGTATGAAAAGTTTTTTTTGCGAGCGAATGTTTCTTAATTGTTTTTTCTACACATTACTTACTGGTTTTAGAATTGCGCTGACAGCATGGGGACCACCGGCGCCGGCCAATAGCTTACATATTGTTTCATGAGCGGCGTTGACCGGTCAGCGTATCTCAAATAATATTTACTATGTCTACTTACATGCATGCATAATGCATATCATCAGGTCAGCCTGTTAGCTTTTTAAGAAAAAAAAATGCTTCTTTAGCGCCAGTGCGATTCTAAAACCAACTTTAACCCATTTGGTGCCACTTTACCCATGTCATTACACCATTAATTAACCCACTCGTCCTATTCAGGGCTGTATACAATGTCAACAGCATCTGCTACTGGCATCACGTTCGGAGCCATCGGCATAGCAGCCTTCCTCTGCGTCCTGGGCATCCTGGCTTGGAAGAAGCGACGGTTTCTAGGCGCGCCACACCCGGAGCCCGAGATCATCGAGATACAGGAGTTGGGACTCCGCCCCGTCACGCCTAGGTCGGCGCGGGGCGTCCCCTGCGTGACGATACAGTCGCCGTCAGAACAGAGTGCTAGCTCGGGAATGGTTCATCCTATTGCGTAGTTGCTAAAGTGACCGAGTAGTCCCTATTAACTGTGTCTCCAACATTCGGGACAGATGGGGAATGTCACGTGACACGATCACTCTTATGTTATGCTAGTTTTGAGCAGGGTATAGCAAGTGCCTTATTATATTGTTGCAGTACTGAGTTATTTTCGTTCTGATAAGATTCGAATCACAGAGCAAGTACAAAGAGGAGGTGTAGTATTTTTTATACAGCTATATCATACTAACCATCGGAAAATCAACAATAATCAGATTTTCTGATGTTATAATTAATATGATGATGGTAGGGGAGAGATGTTATTATTTGTCTCACTTATTTTAGGCCTCGCCTACTAACGATATTTCTTTAATGATGTCAGGAGCTAGCTGAATCAGAGCACAGTAGCTTAGACCACCTCCTCTTAGTATTTACTTTAGTGATTTAAAACATCTTGTTATAACATAGATACCTAAACTGCGGAGTGAGTTCAATTTTGTCATAAAACTTTACAAAGAATGCTGAAAAAACACTGAAACAGGCCTGGAAATGTTATTGTCCGAGTTAGTAACAGATAGCTCACAACTAGTTGGTTACATTAGAATTAACTATACATAAATCAACCGAGTCTAGTTGCGAGTTTCTGTTTCTAACAAGTGCTTAGGAAAAAACTTTCACTGGAGTGTCTGTTTTATAAAATAGATGTTATGTATGGACCACATCAGAAATAGTCTCAAACTGTTGACAGTAATTAACATCCTCATTTTCATTGATATGAAAAAGAAAGGGGTTGTTCAATTAAATTTATTTTCCATTTATTTATCATGGTACACAAACAGATTACTGTCATTACAGGAATGTAACAATTGAACATAACCTAGACAGTATTCCTAATATTTTTTTAAAAATATACTGTGTTTGGTACATATGTAACAACTTCTCTAGTTGAATATAATGAAATAGAAGAGTGTATAATTTAAAAGTCTTAATAGACAAATAATATTTTTCACAGTTGAATTGTTGTATTTGAATGTTTTGAAAAAAAATGTTTAAGTAATTAATTGAAGTGTGATTCGTAAATGTTTTTTTTAAATATTTTGTATTTTTAATATTTATTTAGTGTGTGAAATGAGAGAACTTTTTTATATTATATGTTTTTATTGCTAATTTGAAAAATGTGTTGTTATTTACCAATAACATAATTTTACTTATAATTATTGTTAGTTCATTACCTTAAACATACTTTTCATTTCTTATAATTTAGGTTGCATCACTTCTAACTTAATCTTACATTTATCTAAGCAACTAAACCTTAATAGCTGGGATGATTCAACATCACAGCCAGTCTCTCCATATTAACAGCATACACTGAATGACATGCAATGATATTTCTGTGTGTCAATAGTGTGTTGTAGAACTCATCTATTGTCAGTTTGTCATCATTTGGTTCTGTGTTTGGCATACTGAAAAATAAAATGTAATATGATAGAAGCTTCCAATGATAAAGGAATGGTAGCAATCATCTTATTTCTTTAAAACAATTTATTGGAAAGAAATTGCTACCAAGTAATTGCCAATCTCTTTAAGATTTACGATTTTTACTGCCTGTTGGAAGACTTATTAGAATGGAAAAGCAAAAGTCTAGTACAGACTAGACTTGTTCATGCTCATCATCATCAGTCCATATTATAGATCCCCACTGCTGGGGCATGGGCCTACCCTAAACTAGGGTGATCAGGCCTTAGTCAACCATGCCAATGCCATGGCCAAGTGTGAGTTGGTTGACTGCAACATAGAGTTTCTTCATAGGTGTGCAGGTTTACTCAAAATGTTTTCCCCTCACTACTAAAGTGTCAAATAATCGAACATATGAATTTAAAATTTGAAAACACAGTGGTACATGGCGGGGTTTGAACTGGCGACCTCTCACATGGCAAGCAACAACCTTATCCACTCGGCTATCAACCCTTTTTTGATTTGTTCATGTTATAAAAAGAAATTGGGATATAAATTTTTATTACCTGCAAGCAATTTCAAAGGCTGCCGACTGCTCTACTTCGTCTATGGTAGGAGGACATCTAGGAGCCAACCCCTCAGCTCCATCATCCACGTTGACTCTTCCTTCAAACTGAGGATCATACAGCTTGTTCGTATTCCTCAGCCACATGTTGGGCACATCGCCGCCCACATCATACATGAAGTGCTTATTGCGTATCTTGTACCCTTTTCGTTGCGTCACTATAGCTCCAATGACATTTTTGAGGAAGTTTTGCACTGCAACTACGATGATGTCTGCTGCATCGTCATCGGCTCCTTCAAGGCCTAATTCCCAGGCAGCAAGCATGAAGCGACCCACAACAAGGGCATGATCGGGTAAGAAGATTTCCTGAAATTGAAGTGGTATAGTTTTACACTTTGAACTTCATGACTTATAAACATTTCTAGACTACTTCTTCTTCTTCTTCTCATGAATTTTCATGGATAATGTGAAAGTAAAGTTTTAAAATTAAGTGAAATTAGGATATGTTGTATCTAATTTGAGCAACTTGATGTGCAAGAAGATTCATGAAAATCTATTTGCAGAATAAATGGGATTTCATTTCATCCATGAAACAACAAGAAACATGATGATTACTAATTTGCATATTAAGCATACCTGTGTGGCGTACTTGACCCCGTCACTACCGGCTCCTGGAGGCGAATTAGGCGGCAAATATTCCAAAAGATCCACAGCCTCGAAGTTGGACTTCTCTGACGTTCGCGAGGTCCGTTTGTGCCTCCGACTGTTCCGGCTGTGCGAGTTCGCCTTCTCCTGCGCTATCGTTATCGACGTCTCGGCCAAACCCTCCACTTTATTCAACAAAGCCAACAGAAACTCGTTGTGGTGGTGCACTTGGTCAGGACTCAGTAATGTCCTCGCTTCGACGTCGAATTCCTCTTTGGTTAGTTTCATGCGAAACCATTGCTTCATATGCCCGAAATATTTGGTGGACTTATCTCCGAGAGCATCGTTTAATTTTCGTCGAGCCAGATTTAGGTTTTCTGAAGTCATCGTGGTAAAAAATATAGTTTATCCAAAGCTACACACTTCGAAGCTATACTTACGCCTTGACTATAATAATAACATGTTAATTCATTAAGTATAATTTACAGACCATGTACTTCATAAATATGAGGTAATAACAAATTTACAAACCTGAATTATTTTTGTTGATCCCGACCGAGTGTTAGTCAACTGTCAATGTCAGTTGTGTTTTTTTTTAAATATTATGTTTATAGGCTTTGGAGTTGTTGATCCATACAGCTGAAGTTTAGTTTCGATTTCACAACATTTGCCAGTTTCGTTTTCAAAAAAATACTGGCTCGGTAGAGCAGTGGTTAATGACCCAGGCTCACCACCTAGGGTTCAAGAGTCGTGGGTACGATTCCCACTTGTGACAATTATTTGTGTGACGACCATCGATGTTTATTCCGTGTCTGGGTGTGTTATTTATTAAGTAAAATGTATCCGCTGTTGATTCGGACATTAGTAATACAAGTGCCTCAGCTACTTTCCACTGGATCAGGTCAATGAATGTGTTGTTGTGATATCATCATCAGCCCATTCCTGTCCACTGTTGGACATAGGCCTCCCCAAATGCACGCCACTTCTCTCTCTCCTCGGCCACCATGTTGTGGTATATTTATATTTATTTCCTATCTCATCATCCAAGCTTTTTTGTTCAATTAAGTAGAATACTGTTTTTCTTCCATTCTTCGCAGTTAAAAAGAAGTGGCGCGGGATGCAAGTTTTTATGGTATGGCGCAAATTATTAAGTCCTATCCGCATACTAAGAAATCGTTAGAGCAATGTTATTTCGCACCAACAGGTTTTTAAATAAAAAGTCATTAGGTCATAAGAATAAAACGAAAAATGTAAAGAATAACAACAATATTTTAATGAATGCGATCTCAAGGTCATGTCCGCGGAGCCAGTTTGACTTTGACCCCTGTGCGTGATCGTAGGATGAGGTCAGCTGCCAGCACAGGTTCCTCGTCTGTCGGCAGTATTCTAAAGCTGTTGACGATTTCTGATATAGTCACTTTCATCTCCATCATCGCGAATTTTTGACCTGTAAACAAAATAAGCTCACTATACTCTGTGCCTATGTAGGCAGGTGATTATTTAACTTTCCAAGTAGGTAAGTAGAGAGGTAGGTAGGTATGCATTTTCTTCATCAGATGACATTCTATCTAAATGTATAGTTATTGACCTATTTATCATTTGGTCCGAAGACACTGGTTGCGGGGAAAAGAAACGAAAACAGCTGGCTTCTGTAACTAGTAGGGCCAGAATCAAAATACCCAAGGCCAATGAAAGTTAAAATTGGTACTGCATATTAAACTGACTGATATGCCGAAATATAAACCAGTCAGTGACGCAATAACACATCTCGTCTCGTCTTGCTGCTGTTGTGTGCAGTCTGATATAAAATTGGGCCAACTCTGCGTTATGAACGCGGGGCGCGGTCTCCGCGACTGTTGAAGTTTGAATAGCCGTAGTAAGCCTGCCTGTCCATCTAAGAAAAGTGAGGCTGCGGAGAGAAGAAACTAAGAAATAGTGATAATAGCATACAAGGAACCGAATTTTGGTGAAAACCTCTTGGTTAAAGTTTTTTCTTTTCTCCGCTCCGCTGCCTAACGTATTGGTCTTTAGGTCAAAATTTGCAACAGGTCCACGGACGGAGAATTGGTCTACCTACAGGGCGTTTGTGGTTAAGGATGTCTTCAACCAAATAAAATATTGATCATCTCATTGCAAGGACCAATGAACCGTATTATGTACGTATATTATTCTCGTGTCGAATAGGTTCGACATTCACAGTCATTCGACACCTAAGTTTTATGTGCCTGGAATAAATCATTAGCGAAATTTATTAAGATTTGTTGTCCTTGTCCTGCATATTTTTATAGTAATAATTTACCTACTTATTTTTTACTTATCCGATGGGCAGTGTAAATAAACAGTTATATACATACCTATTTAATAAGTTAGACCAGATATACAAATATTTAATTTATAATTAATTCGTTACAAATATCAAAACAAAAATCGGTTTGGTATCAAGACTTCACAATGTCATGTAAATTTAACTAAACCAAGGTTGATTCCTAGAGCTTAAACAGGTTTTACAACAAACGGTAACGGCTAAAAATGTTTAATGTATTTTGATTTCCTAGGTAGGTATGTAATAAATAACTAAATTCTGCATATTCATATCTGGAATTCATTGGTCATGTTTGTTTAAATAGCACGAAACTACTTGGCGCTCTCAGATAAAACTATAATACCTAATACAAATAATAAAATTCTATGTAAGTAAGTGTAATGCGGCTTGGTACCAGAAACTGTCAAAAACTTCCAATTATTCAAAACAGTTCGTGGAAACCATAGCACAAAAAAATATAAAATGATCATTATATTTCCAATTCATATTGGGGGCGGAAAAATCTTGACCTTTCTGCCCCTCGTTACTTGCATATTTTTGTGTAATTTTTTCTGCCCTGGTTGCTAGGAAATATAAGCAATATAAGTCTCTAATCTGATGGTTCGAAACTTTATTTGAGATTTTTTTTAAATATTTATTGACCACAAAGCAAAAAAAACATGGAACACAACATTGAACAGTGGTCAACTAGGTCCCAGCCTCAGCATATGCCTCAACGACATGAAGCCGCTGTGGCGCTGGTATTCTGGCTGGAGCCTATTTGAGCGACGTTTTTCCTGGTCATTTGTCCCTTGCTCTGATACCTACGTCATTAGTAGCATGTAATTTGACATAAAATCCCATTGCAAAAACATACCGATACAATTCCTGGCTCCAGCGCTAAAGGGCAGCCAGTAGAAAGGGTTTCGGTTGACGCTTTCAAACCGCTCAGGCTTGAACTCCAAGGGGTCCTCATACAGCTCCGGGTCACGCTGCATGTTGATGAAGTCCATTACCAACGAGGTGCCTTTCGGTACGTTGTACCCGGCCACGTCTGGAGTTGAAAGAAAAAGTAAAACTTTTAATATACACTTTACAATATACAACATAGAAAAAATAAGAGGGCGATCAGAGGATACAATAATGCAAGTAATGTATTAGTTTGCTAGAAGTAAGTAAAGTATGTGGTTATGAATACCTAACTATACTAGGTAATTACAGAAACCTAAATTTTATATCATTTATGAAATCTAGGAAGGCTTTCATACCTAATATGTTCAACGTACAGCTAGGTATATCGATACAAAACAGATATCTTGATAATATTTTGGAGGCCATGAACTTGAAAATACCTTTAAATGAAGAGATCATTCTTCCGGAATATTAATGTCTATCGCGGATTCAGAGAGTATACTTAACATAATAGGAAGCTTAGTACGCATAATACTACAAAATGCCTGTAATGTACGATCATCATTTAACATTGTTGCCGTACCTACATAATGTACTTAATAGTCGCAAGCTGATCTGCATTGTATGTACACAAGGCCATTATGACATGGTTAATTACAGGCTAATACGATAATAATTGGTTATTCACTAAGTCTGCGTTCCACAGGCTAGACTTGATAACGGTTGATATACCTGATTAATCAAAAAAATATGTGACTTTTAAGACACATGAAATGTCTCGGTATAAAACGCCTTATTAAGATTTTTATTGAATCACCAATTTTAGCGATTTTATTAGTAAAACCCTCATCATAATATACAACCTTCGCCATTTGGAAGGAACAAAACTGTAGGCGCAGGTCCAATTAATAAATATTTTCTCCTTAGATAGAATGGAGGACCATTTTTAGCCCCAAAAACTTTTCTACAAAGCATCGTACTCTTGTTGTGTACTAACTTCAAGCTATTCATATCTTGCTGTATGTTACTACCTTTCTATACGCTTAACTACTTGCTATGGGAAATTACTTCAAAACTACTTAAAATACTTAACTAATAGCTATGAGTACCTATTTCTAACGTTTCTAACTTACTTGAGTCCTGTGTGACAGTTCGCTCAATGATTGGCACCGATGGGAATAGACGAAGAGATTCCTTTATCACAAGCTCCAAATATTTCATTTGATGCAATTCACTGTGAAGAATAATAATAAACATTAGTTCTTAGACTATTAGGTATTGTTTTCTGTATGTTTGGTAACGATTCAAATTCTAATCAATTTAAAATATTTAACTAGATAGGGCCATGGCTGAGTCGTTAAAATCGTTGCTTGCCATGCGAGGGGTCGCCAGTTCGAACCCCGCCACGTACCACTGTGATTTTCAAATTTGAAATTCATATGTACGATTATTCGACGCTTTAACGGTGAAGGAAAACATCGTGAGAAAATCTGCACTCCTGAGAAGACATTCTTTGGTTGTCTAGTCAACCAACCCGCACTTGGCCAGCGTGCTTGACTAAGGCCTTATCTACCTAATTTAGGGAAGCCCCGTGCCTCATCAGTGGGGACGTATGTGGGCTGATGATGATGAAACAGGGCAAGATAATTGCTTGGCAACTCGTAGGTCATTTATCTTTTTGATATCTATCTAATCATTATTATTTTATCCGATCATGATCCATGCGGTTTTCGAGACTTTTAGAATTAGAGGTGTCCATAGTCCGAAGTTTATTCTTTATCAAAGTAGATAAGACTAATTACTGAAATAAGCAATGTAATTAAAATCTGAAAAATACTCACTGGTATGTAGGATCCCTGCCGAATTCGGAACCAAAAATAGATTTCTGTTCTTCATAAATCTTGGCCTGGATATCTTTTCGAAGCGAGAGGCAGTGGAGGCAGTAGACGATGCCAGATGTGGTGGTGTCATGGCCCTGATGTATGGATAGTAGAAATATATACAAAAATTATATCTAATAAGCATTAACTCTGTAGTTATAATAATATGAACTGGGAATACGAACTATGGGTATGAAACATTGGAAAAGAAGTTAGACACATTTGTGTCGAAAAACAGAAATGGAAACTTGATATGATTATGATATGAAGGTATGGTAAAATTGATTTGATTATGTTATAGGAATAAATGGATTGACAAGGCAAAGGATAACTACGAATTTATAAAGAAACAGGAAAATCGAGTAACAGTCTCGGAAACTATAACAAGATCAAGTAGATCCGGTTTTTAATATGCTTAGGTCAGAAGTTGGTAGGTACGGGTCAAAATAATAATAAACAAACAAAAAAAGGCGTACATAGGACTCTACATCGATTCAAATAAATAATATTGATCATCATCATCATTTTTATGCCCTATTCCCACGTTAAGTGGGGTCGGCGCAAAGGCAACAGCCTTTATTCCCTCACAGATAACATGACTATAGTAACTAAGTATGTTCGATCACAGTTGCGCCGACTCCAAATTGATCTGTAAAAGAAGCAAATTAGTTACTTTACCTCAAACATGAATGTGTCCACTTCCGCTCGAATACTTTCATCGCTTATCTTCTTTCCGTCTACTTCAGCTAGCAGCAGTAAGTCCAAAAATGCGTGTTTGTTCTTGATACCTAGAAAAATAGCTATCTATGTATAATATAGATAATGCATATAGATTCTATATAGATAACAGCATCATTAGACCATATACCTCCCCACTGCTGGGGCACGGGCCTACCCTAAACTAGGGCGATAAGGTAGGTAACATGCAAAACATAATTAAGGTACTTCCGACGTGACGTGGGGTAATGGGTGAGGAAAATACCTGGATATGACTAGCAACTCACAATGCCTACCTACACTCTACAGTAAACAGATATATAATTATTTATTATCTATTATTATTCGTGGGCGGGCTCATGCCACTTTTCAGTCAAAACCAGTTAGAAGTTTGTATTTTCCATTTTAAATTATGTATAGTATGTGCTTTTATGTGTGCAATAAATAAATAAATGTGTAATATTTTGATTACTAAGTTGATTACTAAATGTTCTTTATTTGCCGAAAACACTACAAGTTTGACTGTAGGGGAACCTGTTGTACCTAGGCCAGTTTTTGATATTTTTATTTTTTAAAAATAAATGGTAAGAATAAGATCCGTCAAATATGGAATAATGGAAAGATCAGTTACTCAACTATATAATAAATAAATAAAATATGAGGATTTTCGGTAAAGCTGGAAACAAAAGCAACTTGAAAAAAAAAGGGAAAACTGTCCAAGGTACAACAGACCTGATGTACCTTGGACCGTTCCAGTTGTACTTTGGACTTTCCAGGGTAGAATGAAGATAAACATTAGCAATTGCAGCAGAGTTTTATTTTTAATATAGGTAAGTACAACAATAATGCTTATACCTGTAATCAACAAAAACATTAATGTAAATAGCAAATTAACAGCTACCTTAATTAATAGTCTCTTGTCTCTTTATTTTGTTTCAATAACATAACAAATGTTTACATATTTAAATATTTATTTTTTGCCTTATATAAATAGAATAAAAATATAAACAAAAAATATGTTTTTATAAGGTTATATTATCTATATCAAAATTATCTATCTATTATCTATGTCCAAGGTACATACTCAGTTGGGGGGCCAAGGTACAACATCATAACAATTTTTAGTTACAACTTGTTTAAACACACTTTTAATTGAGGTTGGGTTCTGACAACTATACTGTCTAAAACCTTAATAAACTGAGATTATATCGGAAGTAAAAGATATTTTATAAATACATATCGTGACAAATTAAGAGGCCATAAGTAAATTCCAAAAAACTAACTTTTAAGGCAAAAAATAATAAATTACCTTTTTTAACTGCATTGACCCGGCGCCGGCGAATCACAACTAACTTCACGTGAGTCTTATCAAAGCAGGCTTTGACTGCCATATACAATATTATTCTAAAGCGCGGGAGTTTACGAAAAATTACAATTGTCCTAGGTACAACACTGTCCAAGGTACAACAGGTTCCCCTACAATATTTACCGTGCTGCCTCGTTGGTCTATTAGTAGCAAGCGCTGTGTAAGGACCGAGAGGTCCCCGGTACGAGTCCGGTTCGGGAAAAAATTGTTAAGTTTTTCTGTTAACAAATTACTCAGCCCGGAGTCAGGAAGTTGGCCGACGTGCCACGGAAAGCACGTTAAGGCGGTGGCCCTGCGCCCGATCTCTCATCAGTCATGTCGGATTACCCTCTCTCCGAACTATGAGAGTCAGGGAATAGAGAGTGCTCTTGTGTTGAAATATGTCCTTCGAATTTGCCTGATCCTCATTGAGATCGGCCGCCATGGCCGAAATCGGTCTGACACCTTATTTTTTTATATTTACCGTGCTCAGAGCTAGCGAACTGGTCAGACGCGTTGCTCTTGCTCAGCTCCTCCCTGCGAGCGCTGATCACCCGGTTGGTCTGTCCGTGAAGAACTGCCAGAGCCTTATCCTGGACTGCCTTCTGAGGCAGCAGGCTGAAGACTGCGTCGGGCGCGATGAACGGATTCCGCATACGCGTCGCTATGACTGATGATATCCTGGTGAAGGGAATGCATGGATATGCGAGCATTGTTGTGATAAGAGATAGAGCCATCTGCTCCCCCGCAAGACCGGGGATGATGATAAGGTTACACCAAGCCATAATTGTAGTCAGTTAGAAAAAAAACAAAAGAGCTGTTTGACCAGACAACAATATATGCTAGCAATGATAGATTCTAGCAAATATTTTAAAGCTATCAGTAATAATAACTCTGTCTGACAATCGCGGTTTTACTCCAAAACTCTCTCGATTTTAATTTAATGGTACACAAATACTGATATATAGTCTGGAGACTAAGAATGGATTAACGAATTCAATATAAGAAATGTGAGAAAAAATTATGTTTTTAAGCGAATAGCGGTTTACTTTCTCAGATTCGTACTTATTATTTTGATTCCATGTTACTATTAGGGTACCAGGGTTGAATAAGCTTTCACGTCAGCATTCCCCAAAGTTATACTGAATGTATTATAGTTAGGTTTAAGTAATACATCGATGTCTTTACTTACGCATCGACTGCCTTGACGAATTCAGATTCATGATCACTCTGAGCGTTCACTGATACCCCCATGATCGATTCTGTGAAGTAAATTTAAATAATATATTTAACCATAATAACGTAATACCTAAAACTGTGATACACTACGAAAAAATAAAACAAATTGCATATTTATACAACTATTGTGTATATCTTAGCAGAAGAATTCGGCATTATTGTAATGCAAAGCAGCATCACTCGAATTAGGTATACTTAAGAGGTATACATGATAAGGAGCAGTCTGTCCATACTTACCAACCACATCATTGCAAATTAAACATAAAAACGATGATCAACTATACGTAGGTAATGACATTTTTTTTTGTCGTTTCATAATCGTTTATCCCACGTTCAGGGTCGGACTGAGCCGCAAGGGCCCGGGTGGCAAATCACAATCCCAGGGCCCGAGTTTTTTTTTTTCGGAAGTGACTGAGATGGCCGTCTGAGGCCTGTTCAGCTTCACCGGACTTGCGGGTGAGCGGATGGCTCATAACCCTAAGTAGCCCAGGGCCCGAGACTATATCACGGTGATGGGATACTATCGAAAAATACTGAGATACACAAATCGAGATAAACAATAAAAAAAATGATTATAATACTAAAATAATAAGCAGGTATTATAAATAATAATTACAGGTAAATCCTATAACAAATAATATACAGGGTGTCCTAAAAATAGTGTCAAGCGAATGTCCTGAGTTAGTAGGTACACACACCCCATGTATGTTCCGCGATTTTTATAGCGTTCGAGTTATGGTTTTTTTCCTAAACTGTTGAGAATAATCGACATAACCGATTTAGAAAAAATCCAAAGAAAAAAGTATTTAATTTTTTTGAGAAATTCTGTTTGCAAATAAATTTTCATTAAAATTGTGATATTTTTTCATCAAAATTGATTTGCAAAAAGATTTTCTAAAAAAGTCAAATACTTTTTTTTAGAAATTTTTAATCGGTTATGTCAAATATTCTCAAAAGTTAAAAAAAATCATTACTCAAAAACTATAATTGGAAGTTTTCAAAATGATGGTACAAACTGAAAAATTACGTTCTGTAAATAATGTATTAAAATTTCAACTTTAAATTTTAAATATTAGAAGGTACTTAGCTGCAAAGCTCTTTAGTAACCTTAAAAACTGCGCCAGACTCTCAGCTTTCATAATCATTAATAAAAACTAGTACCTAATAGGCTACTTTTGCTGAAATCGGACTTCAAAGACAGAGATGTGGAAAAATCATAAATTTGCCATTTGATTACGAAGTATTATTTTGGACATTTTATCATTTCTAATTAGTTTGTTAACAAAATTTAATACAGGAACACTCAGATGAAAACATTTGGATGTCATATTTTTTTTTAATTTAGGTTTCATTGCGTTAACACTGTTTTCGCATGACGAATCCTGTTGTTACGACGAACTTTGCTTTCTTAACGGACTTTGAGTGCGATCACTAATATTTTTTTAATAATCAAATACACTTCCTTTTTTTTCATTTAAGGTCCATTTCAAAACTTAATAAAGTATCACAAATTAAACTCTCAAATGGTTATATCTTACCATTTCTGTAATTATTTCGATTGTTAACAATCTTATTAACTTCAGAAATAATAAAATGACCAAATAATGCTTTGTAATCAAATAACAAATTTTATGATTTTTCCACCAAAAGTAGCCCGTTTTTATTAATGATTATAAAAGCTGAGCTACATCCTAATATTTTTAATTTGAAGTTGAAATGTAAGACATTATTTACAGAACATAATTTTTCAGTTTGTGCCATCATTTTGAAAACTTCCATTTAAGTTATGGAGACAAATATTTTAGGCATTAAAGAAGAACTCATGAAAATTGATTTGCAAAAAGAATTTTTAAAAAAGATTTTTTTTTGAAGATTTTAATCGGTTATGTCAAATATTCTCAAAAGTAACATACATGGGGTGTTTCAAAGCCCACGGAGTGTTCTATCTCAGGAAATTCGCTTGACATAATTTTTTGGGATACCCTGTATAGACCTAGCTAGAATTTTTTTTAAAGTGAAGAACTTTCATCTTTGTACTTAATGACTCAGCCCATTACATTGAATTGTTACAATTTAATTACCGAGTATGTATTGCATTTATGAGAGAACGCGATTTTATTTTTAGAACATGTTTGTAGTGGTCATTTGGTCAATAGAACTTCAAGTATGTGGGGCCCTTGTCCCCGGCCGCCATCTTGAAAAAGGGATGAGAAAACATTTTTTTCACGATATCTCAGAAACAATGCGTCTTTTTTGCTTTAAATAAAAAAATAAGGGACGATCTCTTTATTTTGCTAATGACTTTTAAATCTTTAATTTAGGATAAAAAGTAATTTTAAACGTATTTGTTGGCAAGGCAATTTGCTAATAGCATAAGCAATATTTTTGTGAGAAGCATAGTTTCCGAGAAATGCAAGCGGGCGATACAGGCCTGTGGGGGGCCCGCGCAGGCTGGGGCCCGGCTGGCAAATGCCACCCTGACTGTATGGCCAGTCCGACGCTGCCCACGTTAGTAAACTACAATACCTTAAGGTACCTAAGTTCTGGATGATATCTAACAGACTAATGATGATTGCGCCGATATGAACTTGCAAATCATCTAATTACTTGTATAGTCAATTATAATCCTAATAATTACATAATTATTAAGCAGTTGTTATAATGACTGACAAATAATTTACGAAATATTTTGAGTCTTTTGATACACCTGCACAACCTTTGAACAACCTGCATTATGATTGGTGCCTAATACACAGGTAGGTAGATAGGTACCTATTGCTGTTTTACCTTGACTTTCAAAATAATTTTTAGAAGATATAAATGCAAGTATGTAGATACAAATGTAGGGCGATAAGTTTCTGGTCCATAATCATCAGCCCATATACGTCCCCACTGCTGGGGCACGGGCCTACCCTAAACTAGGGTGATAATGTCTTATAATTTTTTTATGATACCAATTTTGTGAGGTTATAGTAAGGATTGTCGATATTTAGTTTAGACTCCAGAATCTGTAACCAAGAAACTAGTTGCTCTATTCTAAGACTGAAACAGCTCTATTGATCACTTGCGCCAATCAATTTCCATTCAATGTTTCGATGGATCGGGTAATATTAAAGATCGAGAGGCACGTGAGCGAATACACAACGCTTTTATGTTATGTTTAAGGCCTTTAATGCGAGGATGGACCTTCAAATTCTATCGTTAATATGCTAAGTTTGCGCACACCGTCGATGTTTCGCATGTTAACCTTTGAAATTTTATCAATTAGCATAGCTTCACCACAGCAATATTATTCCGAAGCCATAGCGTTTTTGTAAACCAATAAATAACTATAGTAGGTAGGTACCTAGACCTTACCTAACATATATACTATAATCTATAACATCATCAGATAAATAAAAATACACACTTACAACTGTACCTAGGTGTTTGTGTAATCAAGCAGGTATCTATTAACATTTTTTGCTTATTTCATCTAATTTAGGAGTTTTATTTACGTTACAGTGATAAGTGATGACTTTCAGTATTTTTACTTGATAATTACTACGGGTACTAACCTACTACAATAGCTATAAGTGATAAGATTATATTTTCGGTTAGGGGATTGACCTTTCATACGGAAGCGGATAACGTTCATCTCAACTTTGGGCGGTGATTTTTTGCGTTAAATTCAGAAAATTCACCATTCTATCAATGTGTGTTAGGTACTTATTTGTGTATTCGAGTGGGGTTTACCTAAGAAGTATTACGTTTTTTGCTTATTTGATCTAATTTAGGTGCTTTATTTACGTTTCTTGATAAGTGATGACTTTCAGTATTTTTACTAGATAATTACTACGGGCAGGAGTAGGTACCTACTACGTACATCGAGGGAATAGATAATTCGGTTGGAGGATTGTTGACCTTTGATCGAGAACCGTTACCAATCTCAATTTCAGACGGTGAACTTTTATTATAATGAATAATTCGGATAGGTAAGTACAGCATTTTAATAAAAATAATTAATCCTTTTCTCATCTCAGGAATATACCTCGTCATAGTCAACGTTGCTTTTGGATTAAAGATGACTAAAAAAACCTTTAATTTTATAAATAAGTCCATTATCTCCTTAAAGTGCGATCATTGGTTCCACTACGATATGTAGGTACAGCTTAATTACTACTGAAGCGGATTTGTTGAAGATACAGAAATGATGTAGACTTATCAAGAGCCTCACACACGACATACGTACATAACTTCTGATGCTAATGTTTTAGGCTGATTTTATAGTTGCTGACCACACGCTGACTGTCAGCACTGAAGTTCCAGTATGCTTAGAGATATGAGGACGTTTCCAAATGACTTTTTAAACCGATTTTGATTTTCATTTCAAAATCCTTACTAATATTATAAATCTGAAAGTAACTCTGTCTGTCTGTTACGCTTTCACGCATAGAGTACTGAAGCGATTTAAATGAAATTTGGTACAGATATAGTCCAGAGCCTGAGAAATTACATAGGCTACTATTTAAGCGACTGCGCTATGAAGACGTAATGTTTTACCCGCAAAATATCTCTACGCGGACGAAGTCGCGGGCGGAAAGCTAGTTTATTTATATTTTTAAGTATATTTACATAAGTTGTTGAATAATTTAAGATTGCAGATTTATGCATATTCCTTATTCACTTACCAGTCACGTTGTCAAGCGCTGCTAGGGCCACAATCGGGAACAAGTCGATGGCACCGCCGCCGTCAGCGAGGCCGCGCAGTTTCTTCGTTAACACTTTCCCGTTCTTACAAAATACGGGCAGGAAGTTTTGCAAAATGTTGAAATGGAACGCTGGCGTGAGGAATTTGCGATGCGCCTTCCATTTTTGGCCTAAAACATACGATTTTTTATCTGAATTAACTGAATAATGCAGTTTGCCGCCCCGTGGACACAGTTTGAAGGTTTCTACGCAAGACACAGGTATTCATCTTGTAATCGTCAATAGGATATTTGACAGATAAGCAGCAAGATTAAAGTAAATAAATATTATTAATGAAATAGAAACAAAATTTTTTGGCGAAATGAGACAGCAACAGACATTTAAAGTTGGTCCATTTCAAAAGTGGGAAAATCACTTAAATTTTTTTTTTCATCTTATAAATAACAGAATTACCTATTAACATCTCTCATTTTGAACTCATATCCATAAACGCAACTTTTGATGAACCTGCCGAAAAAACATCCTAGGCGCTGCATACGAAATACTGGCTGTGGCATCATTCGCTAGTAGACGTTTTTTAATAAGGACATTTTGTAGAAAAGCAGCTTAAATTAATAGATAAAAGTATCGAAGAATTTCTATAACCCCGGATTCTACATTTATCGGTAGCTATCTTAAATTACCTCAATGTGTCACGTGCCTAGTTTGTATCCAATTAATATGGTAATTTTAAACATGTTTATTCATTATTTCAAATTCACACTAGAGCTCTAAGAAGCGCCAAATACAACATATAAAATATTTGTTTTTGCTAAGTAATCTTTTTAAATATATTTTATATCATTTAAAATTCTAAACAAATAAATAGGTAGGTACATATATGTAAGTATATGGAACATTACATACCTAGTTATGTACTTGTACTTTTGCTTTATGTAGGTACTTACGTAGGTTGTGTTTTTTGTAATTACTTAAGAACTAACAATAATGCAAAATTACGGTACCTGTTGAAGTAAGAAGTCCGTCCCCAAGCCAAGGCTTTAAGAACTTGTATGAATTGCCCTTTGTGATTAACTCGGTACTGGTCAACATTGCCTGAAAACAAATCATTGGATAAGACATGGTTTAACATCGATAAAAAATGTATGAATGTTTTATGCTGTTTTTATAACTGGTAGGTATAAAACAATAATGCCTTTGTTCTATTTGATGAGACTTTTTTTATTCCTTCCTTTATTGTACTATTACGTATGTACTCAATAAAAGTGACCCATCAATAATTTCATGGACTATGATTGGGTAAGTATTATTTACTAGCTTTGCCAGCGATTCCCCCCGTTTATTGCACATCTTCCATGGTTTCTTTGCTCTTATTGGTCGGTGATGTTACATAGCCTAAAGCCTTCCACTATAAATGATCTATCGAAAACTCAAAAGAGATTTGAGTTCTTTTCAATTCGAACCAGAGTTCCTGAGATTAGCGCGTTCAAACAAATAAACAAACGTTTCAGCTTTATAATATAGTATAAAATAGTACTTATTAGTTTATGTTAGTCTGTGCTTTTACTCACCTCTAACACTTTTGGATCAGATGAAAGGACATATCTATCGTTGAATAAGAAGATTTGAGCAGTACGATTATTCTCATCTTCCAGACGCTTGAGGACTTTGATGAACTCTAAAAATATAAATGTCTCATTAATCGAAAGTTATCTACCTATAATGCATGTAAGTTATACTACACCAATCGGCGCCGCGGTAGTTATGTAGCCATATACCTACATATTTACCTAATTACTTTTGTACCGTTATTATTACGTATCGCAATTATTATAATCTTGATCATTGTCATCATTTAGATCGTCGTCAAGAACGGTACAGATTTCGATATTTTAGTTTATGGCATGTTTTTATTTATACGCATTGCAAGAAGTGCCACCCCCCATGCCAAGAAGCCCCCCCCCCTTTCTCGCCAAATGTGAAAGATAATAACGACGATCTTTCTTCTTTCTTTCTTTGCCGTAAGATGTTTTATTTTAGTTATGAAAATGGTTTATTTGAACGCCGAAAACAAAATGCAGGTGTGTTGTAGGTACTTACTGTAAGTAAGCACACGCAAAAGATAAACTCTATCTAGGTACAGTCGCCTGCACTGAAATATGTAGGTAAACATGCCTTTTTACTATGTTATGATAAGGTTTAAAGTTGAATGAAACTGTATACATATCAGTGCACGTGACTGTACTCGAATAAGCCTGTACGACCTTGAGCATCACACAGAAAGGGGCGTCAATGAACTTGTATCTGTTATCACTCAATAAATGTCTAGATACGAATATATAAATAACATATATAGAAGATAAAAACAATGCGATCATTTATCACATGGTAATGCAGCGCGTGCTTGGGATACTTATTTATTATTTGCTCATTGTTTTCTCCGGTTTAAATAATGTTTTCCTGTTATTCGCAGAATCGGAACTTAGAACTTTGAAACGGTTGGCTGAAGATAAAAGGACCAATATTACGTTCTCAGTTTCTTGATCAGCCGGCACATTTACTGGCTATACTCTATAAGGGATCCAGCCTTTGTAATTTTCTATATATTTTATTTTAATTGTGACGGACAGAGAGACTGGCAGACGGACCGCCTTTGCACTGGAATCAGTTGAGGGTAGTTTTGCGAGAAACTGTTTGAACAAAAATGCGTTATACTTTTTTCTTTTGTCCAGGTCGTGAAGCTCAAAATCTGTGAAGTTATCCTTCAGAAATGTAATACCTATTGTTTTTCTATCTCCGCAAAGCTGGATGCTCTATTCACACATAATAAATATGTGCTAACTATGGAATATCACCGATAATGACACTAATGAATGAACAACGCAGTGAGTTTAATTCCTTCATTAACATATCTGCGACATCTACTTACATACGTAACTACTACTCGTGTCTCTAAATATCGACAATAAAATATGCTTAACACAAGCGATATCTATTAAAATTTTATATAACTAGAAGCCTTAATTTTTATAATGATAATCACTGAACTTTGAAGGACAAACGAACAGAAAGTTTTAAAATAACGTACGGTAATTTATTCCCATAATTTTACTAATGCAAAAGTAATACAGAATAAATGATTATTCTATTCTATTTAGCTTACTTACCTGCCTATTACCTTTTATTTTAATTACGACTACTTCTACCAAATCATAATTAATTTACTGATTCAATTGTGTGTGATTAGTGTAGTTTAATTAAAAATATTAAAATGACTAAAACTTATTGAAAATAATTCTAAAACTAACCAGTCGAATCCACAGCCAACAAATGTCCGTTCCCGATGACGGGGTAGGGCATAGGCCCTGTCGCGTTACACTTGGACTTATCCCACATCAAATATAGCCATGATAACACAAGCACAGCCACTACTGCTAATATTACGATAAAAACCACCATCGTGATGAGGTGAGATGTTGATAGGTGGTTCGGACGCACGCTACGCGCAGACTGACTGCTTTGCCAATCCGAGGCAAACAAACCAGTATTATATATCCTTGCGTACTTAGGTACTCTTAATTGCTTCGCAGACAGGCGACCCTGCTTTATCTGAGGTGACAAGACAAATTAGTTATGCCTAACATGTGTAACGTTTTCGGTATTCTAATCAGTAAATAGTAAGTTTGATTGTCGTTAGGTAGATATCTATTCATGTGGGTAGTGGCGTAGCGTGGCTATATGCCGCCCGGGGCAGAAAATAGTCTAAAATATTATGTAGGTATGGCAATTTTTTTTTTTAATTTGAAATTAAGACTTCTTAATATCGCGATTCTGCTGCCCGATTAGCCGGGTAACATTCGCAGTGTATCTTTAAATCAGCTAGCCAAGTCTCGATGGAGCTGCTAATATATCTTTAAAAAGTAATGAAATCTAGGCAAAGTCGTGCCCTGAGATTTGAGTATAAAGCCACTGGAGATGCCATAACGTCAACGCTTCTAACAAATTTTTTCGCCACTTTTAGCGGGGGCGAGGTAAACACGTACAGCACACCACCAAAAAATTAATAACTCAACAGACACAAATTTTGCTGTAACGATAAACGCACACTACAAAAATGTTCAACACTTCAAACAATACACGCACACAAACAAAGTTTTCACGTAACTACGCAACACACATACGAAAAAATTGTGATGACACAAAGAATAAAATAAAATCAGTTTGGTGAATGAACTGAACTATCTTGTACTGATTATTGTAATTCAATAACATTTTGTGGGATCTTATTAAACAATTTTGTGCTTAAACCCAAGAACGACTTTCCAGTCTTTTGAAGCCTGAGCCTTGAAACGGCAAACTTATGTTTATTACTGGTGTTAAAATGGTGAGGATCCGATATTAAATGATTGTATGTTCTTGTAAACATATAAGATACAGTCCAAAATGTACTGAGAGGATACGGTTAAAATATCTATGTCTTTAAAAATATCTCTAAGGGAGTCACAGAATTTCTTTTCATTTTCAGACTAAATTTCAATATCGTATGACCAGAGGAAAGAAAAGTAATTTTTCTAATTCATCTTACAAGATTTAAATATAACATATGTTTAGACCTTTTATTTAATTCAAAATTAAAGTAAAAAACGGATTATACAACTAACTGCAGGGAGTGAATGATTCATTCAAATGTCGAGTCGCTTTTTTGACTTTGTGACATCACTAGCCCCCGTACCACTGTATTCTTGTTTATTTTTTTCTGTCGTTTACGTATCGCAACGCTTTTTTATTTAAATGGCAATTCTTCTTAAATACACGTTTAAAAGTTAATAAAAACACTTAGATATGATACTAAACGCGCTCTTGTTGCGAATTTGAGCTCTCGATCGCCTTTACTGCACAACTAACCATTTTTCAAGAGTAACGTCACGCGACAGGGATCAATGCAAAATGGCGGTGGTGCAGCGACAAGTAGTTTTATTAAACGTGTTTGAACAGTTGACCAATGTACTTTGCCGGAGGGGGTCGCCCGTGTAAGGCATCTCCAGTGGCTTTATACTCAAAGGCCCTGAGGTTCCTTACTGCGATTTTTTAACTAAAGTTAATGTTGTGTGATTTGGCCGATGAAGGGTACAAAACCAAGTGCCACACCAGGTATCAGTTATTTTATTGCAACAGATTCAAACTTTTCCGCCAATTTAAAAAGACTCTGCGCGCCACATCTACTTATTAAAGCCGAGATCCGCATGCGGTCCGCGGGGCTTTGTTTAAAGAGCCCTGTTTTAAATAATACCGGTAACTGTTAAAAATATAAACGATAGTCTTTTTATTATTTGCGTGAATATTACACATTTGAATAATTGAGTTCATTCATTTCATTATATTATGGCATACCTACACATAATCCATAAAATAACATTAGTTTTATTTGAAAGCATTAATTTCTATAGATGTTATTTTTTTCATACATATTTTGAAATCTTAATACCACTAACTCATAATGGTATCAGGCTCAGAAGTATTGCTTCGTTAGTTAAGCAATTTCGTTTACTTTTAAATTTAACATAATAGATAAATTGACTTTAAATTTAGTAAAGTAATTTTATTGTAATTAACTTATCATCTACATGACACTCAATAGATGGTATAGTCATATTCACACTTTTATTGTTTGAAACGATGCGACAAGCTCTCATAAAATAATGCGTGCAAAGAAACGGAAATGTGTCATGTTGTTACAGTGACAGCTGCTTGACAGTTACAAATTGCGAGGACAAACGTTGAAATAATTCTTATTTCATTTACTACACTATTTTGAAAGTAATAGTGAAATAATATTTACAGTTTAATTGTTTAAAACTGAATCAAGATGTCTTTTACATCTTTATTTAGTGCTACAACATTTAATACTGTTCTCAAAGGTGCACTTACACACTTATATTTTGGTATTATTGTTTTGAGGTTATGTTAATTTTGTAACACTGTTCTAACATTGATTGTTTTAGAATTCGTTCGAAATGCGAGTAAGAAAACTGGAGGTAGTACAAAGAACACGAATTGTAAAGTGAAGCCTAAACGCAGAGGGTGGAAGGTGCAGGATGGGCATTACGTCCAACTTGGTCATATGTTGGCCACTCAAAGGACTCCTAGATTCCACCCTGGACTTAATGTAAGTGAATAAAAGCCTTACTTTAATTGATAAAGTGACAAAGTTATTTTGGATTATGAATTAATAGCTGTATGAAAATTGTCACTGACCTCTTGTCTCTAATATCATTAACTATCAACTTACTCATGTTAATAATATTTAGTGCTCAAGGTAAATCAAGTATATAACAGTTGTTTACTTAAATATGTATATTATGTATGTATGCTCCACAGCAGTTTTGATAAAACAAATGAAACTCAAAAATATTTCTTTAATTTCAGGTTGGATTTGGCCGCAATGGAACCTTATTTGCAATGGTGCCAGGCCGAGTAGTGGTGACTTGTGAGAAATTTGATCCGAATTGGGATCACACTTGGGTACAAAGGATATACGCAGGCCGTGAAGATCAGACTATATTGAAGAAGTATTTTAATGTAATTCCGGAGCCCCAGCATCAACAGTTTAAGCTTATAGATGAAGTGTAAAATGTTGTAATAGTTATTTAATTTAGTATTAGAAATATATTGTTGTGTTAGTATACTATTGCTTGATATTATTAGGATCCTCTTTTCCTTACCCTATTTTTATATTAGGTACTACATGTTTGATAGTCTTATAGTCTGACTAAGTCTGTTTCATACAAATCATCCAGATAATTATATCTGTTACAACTATCTGTCCGGTATTTGGTGAATGGTATATGGGTAAGCAACCCGGCTCCTTGAGCTACTATTGACTTAGTCCAAATCATCCGAGGCGATAGTATCCTTCCTCCCCTTTTCCTTCCCCGTCATATATCCTTGCTACTTGAGGGAACGCAATGACCTTATTAAAACAATGCACAAGGCAGAATGGCGGCGACGTGGTCCACAACCTGTAACATCATGTTTCCCAGAGAGGTGAAAAGTGGAAGTGATCTTTGCCTACCCCTCTGGGAAAAAGGCGTGATTTTAGGTCTGTATTTATATTTGTTTATATAAAATAAACATCTAGAATTTCCTATCCACAGCCTATATTGATCTATATTTTAGGATTCTCAATGCTAGGCTAAAAACGAGACCCTATCACTAAAACATAACTGTCCATATTTGTTACCAAGCTGTATCTTAAGAACCACAGTAGCTAGACAGACAGTGAAATTTACACAGATGTATATCTGTTATAACAAATACTTAATATATAAGTAAGTATAAGTTGAATATTTAAAGGGGGCTCACATAATAATTATTTTTTTCAGCAATGGTATAGAATCCTTTTGTGTAATCAACTAAGCTATCACACTAAATGATTAAAAACCTTTAGCGACATCTGTTCGCTGTAGACATGATAATCTCTTCTATATTTAAGCGCCAAGCAGCATTTAAGAATAAAGTGTATTTGTACTATATGCCCATTTCGCTAGATGGCGTAAGTAAGTAAGTACATTTAGAGACATTTTTCGGAAACTTCCAATAAAAATGTAGTGATTATATTCTCTTTGAATAAAGTTACGAAATAATCAGAACTTATTTAGTCATTTAGTAACAATAAAATTTATTGTTACTAACAGGTTTACACTCTAAGCCGACGAAATACCTATTTAAAATTATCTCTGTATCGGATATACGGTATCCGGCCGTTAGCAAAGAAGATTTAAATCGTGTTTTAGGTGTTCGTTTGCTTAGAAACTCTGGAGTCCTTCTGACTGTTATTTAGTTTTTTTTACTATACTATGACTTTCAAGACATGTGTCTTAAAAATGTGTTTCTACACTTCTTATTCAGGTGGTTTGGACCATCATGGTGATCATCGGCCCATATACGTCCCCACTGCTGGGGCACGGCACGGACCTACCCTAAACTATGGCCAAGTGCGGGTTGGTTGACTACACAACCTAAGAAATTCTTCGTAGGTGTGCAGGATTCCTCACGATGTTTTCCTTCACCGTAAAGCGTCGAATAATCGTATCGTATCGTAATCGTAATAAATTTTAAAAATACAGTGGTACGTGGCGGGGTTTGAACTGGCGACCTGGCAAGCAACGACAGTAACTACTCTGCTATCGACGCTTCCGGTTTTGACCATTCGATTAGATTTCATAGTACAATTTTTCAGGCATCCCATTGCCCATTTTCTGATCCACTATGCTATGTAACAATATTATACTATTAGAGATAACCACTGAAGCAGACGTACATGTCTGACGTCTTTGCCTGTATACCCGCTTGCGTTTTAAAAAAAAATGCGAGGGCCGCGCGTTGGCGCCTTTTTTATTACAAGCTTTTATTTTACTTGCAATGTATGTTTGTTCGGGTGAAATCTTACAACTCAATTTTTTAATATTGGTACGGATAAGACATGCTGCCTGCTCGTAGGATTATATTTTTTGTCGGTTTAATTACTTTTTATTGTTCCATTGTTTAAGTTTTAATAATAACTAATTGTTGTAGATTGTATTTCTTTTAATTCTAAATAACCTCGCTTCTCATTCCTAAAAACACGTTTATTGCTGCATATGTATATACCCTGTAGCAATAAAGGTGTTAGGTAAAGGCACATGAGTAAAGGTTAGTCAAATAAAATATTACGCTCTCATGCAAGGGTGCAAGCAGGTAAGTAAACCCGCTAACGTAAAATATGAAGAAGGCGGGAGAACCTAGCGCTAAGGACAAATTTTATTGGCCTAATAAATATCTCTCGACGATAAATCAGAAAATATTGCACACTGGGCCCGTGTGAGGGGTTTAAAGGAAAATATTCCATTAGATAACTTATAGGCGGTATATTGCCCAAGTTATCCATGCATTGCTAAGTTGCTGGGCAAAATGCACCTTGGGGTTTAAATAAAGTTTGTCTGTTAAGTCATAAGGTAGTATGGTCTGGGATTCTCGTAATAGTCATATGGTAGATGGTGTTGGTCTGGGAGCAAGACGTAAAAGACATCTAGTGATAAAACGAAAGTTTTACTTTTATCTAACCTTGATATTGGGCGCGAAAAGCTTTTTGGCTTGAAGTTCTTGAAGACATTTTTGACTTTCAAGGAGTTCCAGAAGAAAGGAGCAGTTTAGGATTTTTGTTAGTGTAATGATCCTGGGTATCAATCAACATTAGTTTAGTACATAGGTAGGTGTGTATAAAATAATAATAAAATAATGAAGTTCGTTCAAACCATACTAACCAAGAATCCAATTCGTGTTTCTCCTCAGGCCAAGGTTTCATTTTTCGCTATAATCAATTGCTATCTAGTTGTTGAACATAGTCAACAACCTTATTTCCTTACGGACAAAACTTATTTGCTATTGATGCTGTATTGCAGTCAGTACCACATGTAAGTAAGATTCCGTACAGACGAGCGGTTACGACAGTTTGTTTCGACGTTATGCATTCAAATGCCTGTTATACTAGTGAAAAGTGCTGCGTGCTATCCCTGATAAGGCATCTGCGGAAGACCAGCGCCTCGGTGTCTCCCGACTCCACGACACATGCTGTAGTGCTACCATGAGTTTAAAAGTTACGGAGTCGATATCGCCTACGCAAATATGTGTATGAAAAACATGTACAGCGCCCCTAGCGGTAACGCTAAGAACTAAAATCGGCAGTATGAAAAAAAAATTCGATAGGTTTTTAACGTACGTAAGTTTTCGATAGCTAACTCATGGAACCGCTACTGATCCCTTTTCAGTTACGAGTACCTATTTACTTTGTTTTTATTTTTGTAAATGTATGTGTGTTTTTAAGTTAGGTATGTAGGTAGTCCGGGCCTGGAAGTTGATGAGGAATGAAACGTTGTACTTACTTAATAGGACTTAAATAAATCATTAGTCCTACGTCTTAAGAATGGCCATCGAATAACTTCGTGATTCTGGTACACTTACTTGTGCGCTATAGTGGTGAAATCATACAGATTGATAAGTAATATGGAGTGTAGTAATAACAGCTCTTTATTATATACCTGCCCATTTCACACTGGCTGGAATTAAGAGGTCGTAAGAACATGAACGATGAGGGAGCTGGGGGCGTACCCTGAGATCTCTCATCGGTCACGCACATGTGTCTGCGTACCTATTCAATCGGCTGATCTTCATTGAGATTGACCGCCATGACTTAAGTTCGTCGCATAAACAATGCATGCATGACGATGCTTTCCGTGGGTGTGATTATACGAGCGCTGAAAAGCAATAAGTACATACATACATAAAATCACGCCTTTTTCCCAAAGGGGTAGACAGAGATCACTTCTAGCGATCCACTTTTCACCTTTTTGGGAAACGTGACGTGACGGGTTGTGAACCACGTCGCCGCCATTCTGCCTTGTGCATTGTTTTAACAAGGTCATTGCGTTCCCACGAGTAGCAAGGATATATGACGGGGGAAGGAAACGGGCAAAGCAATAAGTAGGTACGAACGTAGTGATAGCGCTTAAAAACAGCTCGTTCATACTGGACCTTCGTGCAAAAAATGCAAGTAGCGAGAGGAGATTGACGATGTTCCGGTTTCGGAATGACGTCCGGCCCGGGCGGACGCTGACCGGGCGCCCCGGCCTCATCGGGTCCATTGACGTCATCGGATTAAGATGGTCAACCTGAAAAGAGCAGCAGCCTATTCGAGCATGTGCTTGCTTATACTTGCTTGGAGCCTACTCGCGGCTATGACCGTCGAGAAAAGCAATCGGATAAGTAGTTGCTAACATTTAGGTAAAGGTTTTAATTTATGTCTTTGTAGGTACTATTCTTGGTCAGGTAGGGACTGGTAGAGTCCTTGAGTTAAAATTAGTTGGTGTCTTTTATGAAATTGATGATGGATGGATGATTTACAGATCGACCAGGAATCAAAGTGTCGCTCATGTCTGATCTCCTTGAAAAATTGTCTAGTGTTCAGACTACGCACTAACTTATGTTTGCTTGCAAAGGTAGGAGAATAAGTATAATTTTAAACTGTCATGGTTACACACATTAGAAAACTGAAAACGGGTCAGTTGGCCCGTAATCAACGCTTTCAACAGTGACGAAATATCGGGAGCTCATTAAAACAAAACGAAATAATAAATATCCCGGATATTTTCAGTTTTCTAAGGAGAATAAGTAGTTGATTTCTGTACTCCTTTCTATAAATAAGCGGTCTAACCGGCCAAACTACGAAACGACGTCTTTACCGAGGAATGGATAGCAACAATGTGAGCCTCAATTTGATCCGATTAACTCATCCTGCGAAGATAGGCCTCCGTGAGCATTAGACGGGCATACGGTGGGCCAATTTCACGCGCCGTCGTCGCCGCTCCCACGGCGATTCGTCACGGTATGCAAATGTGTTAACTTGACACTGAAAAATGCACTCGATTACCTTATTCCAACAGGGATATTATGAGCCTATATATTAAGGAAGTAGGTCCATTGTTTTGTTTTGTTTCACCATTACCTGCGCTGCGTTACTAAGTTAACCTGTAAATTATAAGGTCACCTGGAAATATTACTACTGAACCTTCTTAAGAAAATAAGTATATCATGCAACTTCTAAAGAAAATCTAATTAGAAGACAATATAATAAAGACTCTTAGGTACTACAGTGTTCCAAGAATCCATCGTATAGTTGTTCGTTTTCTTGAGCTCCTATTTATCTACCCACTTACTTGCTATTTAGAGGTAGAAATAGAAATATAAATGATTTATTGACCACACAACACAAAATGGGAACGTAAACTTTAATAGAGTGGAAAATGCAAGGTACGTTTTACCTCACATTTGGGTGCTTTTACTAAATACATAGGTATTTATAAATTTATTTGTTTAGGTACATACTACATTAGCTAAATGTCTATAGTTTACTCATCTAGCTTACCAACTCAAAAAACAATAGACAATTGAAATGCATTACTATGAAATTTGAACCATTACCTCTCAATTAGTTTAGTTAAGCAAATACACAAACGCGTTGCAGGCTTCGCATGCATAAATTAGTCTCGTTAAGTGCAGTACAGGAATTTAATCCTCATATTTCGTCTGCGCCGGGGTTCGGCATATCTTTTCAGGTCTAAAATGAATTCTACATGAGCTAATTATGACGATCGAACTTCGACTTACAACCCTCACGGTGAAGGGTCAATTTCGTTTGCCAATTTTAGTTATTCATCCTTATTCCATAACGGGGGTTGCGATGTCTTCCCAGACTATTTAGCGCTTATCCATATCACGATAAAGTTGAAATTGCCGAACTCTACAGGATTCACTTATTACATTTTGTAGTCAACCATGTGTGTGTTTAATGGTGCTCATTATTTGGTGAATGAAATCGGATTACCAGACGGCAACTAAGCTTGATCTCTGGCTTAAATACTGTCCTTCCAATTTCAGATCAAGGTGGCCGATACGGTCTTATTGAAGTTTAGCGAAAAAGCTTTAACTATGAGGGTACTTAGCTATCTATGTATTAATTTAGTACCTATCATCATAGTGAAAGTGAGACACTATTAATTTTCTGAAGTTCGTTCAAATTTTCATACCTGACCTAAAACTACTGGCTGACCCCCAGCGTACACGGTTAAATAATGAAAACCACAGTATACCTTTATTTTATAAGGAGATATTTCTTCCAAACATAACACAATGCCTAGACTAGGGGTGAAAGCCATCTGCTCCCCCGCAAGTCCGGTGATGATGACTACGCTACTCTAAGCAATCAGCGTATGTCAGTTAGGGAAAAAAAACAACGCCTAGTTATGCTTTTTTCTTGGGTGGTTAAATTTAAGCTTACGATGTAAGGATTCAATCCATATCCAAATGTTTTTTATTCACCAACTTGACTCATGATTTAACAAAGTATTTATTCAAAAGTTAATTTCCCCTGGAGCACTCAATGCTACAATCCGCACTCAACAGAGAGCTAATCTTTATAATCGTTTCACGTCACTCAAATAAAAGCCTATGCCATTTTGGTGTTTACTGTTTTGCCATAAAAAATCATGAATAAAACATCAACCATTATTTATGTACCTATCTACGGATATGTTGTTCTGGTTTTTGTTAAAATGGCTGATATTTATTAAGCTCATTCTGACACGTTGATCATCAATGTAGGAGTGTGGCTTATGAGCTAAAGAAGGATATATTGGTCATACCTGTATATTATGTGGTACATGTAACAATAAGATATAAAATTAATCTAAACTTGAAATGTCATTATCGACAATTAAGTAACACAGAGGTTAATTACTCCTACTATATCTCATAATATATACCTACATTATACATGTTCAATGTAAATAATTAAGTTTTTTATTATTACAACGTAACATTAAGCAACTTACATATGTTAATTAGATCCACTATTATTATAAAGATATTATACCAAACTACTACCTAAGTTGTAGAACTAGGTACACAAGAACAAGAAACCATGGGAAAACTTCAGGAAAATCCACAAGGAACAGTTATAACTTCAGTATTAACTTTGGCCGCCGACTACACATTTCATTCTAATCGGGATGAGTAATACTAGTAGTCATTAATTATTTTTATCTCCTGTAATACATTTCAGGGGGCGTATTACGACCTCTTATTCCAGTCAGTTAAGAATGGGCATCGACTAACTTCGTATTTCTGGTACACATAGTTGTGCGCCATGGAATTATACATACTGATAGTTTAGGGGTGAGAACCATCCGCTCCCCCGCAATTCTGGTGATGATGACGAGGCTACTCCAAGCCATCATCGTATGTCAGTTAGGAAAATAAAAACCAGTCTGATATAACCTCTCCATCATCAATGTAAATTTTGAAAAGAAGTGTAAGTAGTAGGTACGAGTAATAACAGCTCTTTAACATAATATAGCTACCAATGCCCATTTTTAAACTGACTGGAATTAAGTGGTCGTAATACGCCCCCTGGTTGTCATAGAGAAACTTGCAGGTGCAGCCTCTATGTATAAAGGTAGTTGTAATTTCCTCCTAAGACGAATACTACCACAATCCCGACTTATCTTTGTTCCTTGACAACACTCTCTCCTGGGAGCTCGCTTGACAAATAGACTTGTTCGTTTATCTTGAACCTTATTGTGATTGCATTAGAGCATGCTTTGCGATTGCTTTAAGCTTTCGTAGTCGCGGGATAGAGTAAAGCTTAAGACAGTAAAGAGGAGAGATTTTGTGTATATTTCTTTTGCATTGTGGTCCAAGTGTCGGGACTACCTTTCAACTAGATAGTATCCGAATCTTGACGTTATAAAGAATTTATAAATATTTTTTCCATCAGGTTTAAATTATATTTTCTAGGTAACGTTTACCATAATATTACTGGACTGGGACTAGAAACTGATGATTATATAGTTACGTAATAAGGTTAAAAACAATTAAAATCTATTGTTAGTTGCCTTTCTGGCCTCAAGATAGACCGTGAGGTTAGAGCGGCAGGGTCGGATTTATAACACAACTTCACAACTTTTGTAGTTGCCATTTCACACACTACTAAGTCAGTGGTTTGTGTCGACTCTTAAATGTTCCTCTTTTCATATTCTCGGTCCTCTGCCAAGATAATTTGTACAGACGCTCGCTGTTGAATTTGAAAAAAGTCGGTCAAGTGTATGTCGGATACTGAGCGTTTTGCTTGTGTTTTTACTTATTTACGTACTAGCGTTCGCCCACGACTTTGTCTAAGTGGAAATGGTTTTGGAAACAATGATTTATTTCAATATTTATGAGTGAAAGTCCCGTCAAAATTGGTTTTCGAAAAAACAGACATATAGACAAGTATTTTTCCAAAAGTGTTTTTTCTGGTATTCTATATTATAAGTTCCTAACCATTTCGTGAAAACTCTTTATTTTGATAGGTATTACAAATAGAACTTATATTTTATTTAGTTGTATAGATGAATAGATGTACCGGTAGTTACTTGGTACTTTAGGTATTGGTTGTAATAATATTGTAAGAGTACATTTTTTGTACACATGACATTATGTAATAAAAATACAGCTGAATAAAGTTCTAAAAGGTTTACACTCTACAAAGATACAAAGTGGACTGTCTTAACCAGGTGTCTCAATTTGGTGATGATCAATATATTTTAAGAACTAGGAATACCAGGCTCAACCTTCTACTCAATTGTGTGTAAGAACTTAGAAAACTTCTTATACCATAATACTATACGTAAGTTTTTTTTTTAATTTTCCCGAAGGTTCAGATTTTCAGCTGCAATGACTGACAATATTGTCAAATGGTCTAAATCACGTTATGCATTTCTGAAGTTTATGTTCAGCAATGCTGCATTTGTGAAGTTTATGTGCAGTAATGTGCAGTCGTTGCAGTAGGTACCCCGTCGCGATAGACGTATAAATTGCAAGCAGAAGTTCCGAACGAGTCGACTACAGATGTCGATATTTACGACGGTTTCTTCAGACATATTAGTATGAATATAAATGTAAGTATTTCCAGCACATAGTCCTACATGCATTATAATGATAATAAATCAGTACGTTTTGATGTATTTGAAAATCAACAGACACTCTTTGTAGTTAGTCCAAGCTTGAACTAAAAATGTACGGTAGGTAGAAATTACTTGTTATAAAAAAAATATGTGAAATTTGAATTATCTAAATGGTCTTCCCAACTGAACTACACTTACTTAAAAAATATAAAAAAGTAGCTTCAAGAAAAGAAAAAAATAACTTAAGCAAGACGTTAAGCCCCAGCTTGGTTGCCAAGTTTAAAATAAGCAATAACAATATGAGTGGCATAAATCAGCCGTCTGTTGCGTTGCGTTTACCGACCGCGGCTAAAACAAAGACATCACGTGCCAAGAGATGATAAAATAAATTTCGAACATCCCCATTACAAAGCTAATGGGCTGTATCTCGAAGCTACGGAATAAAAGATCCGTCGATTAGAAACTTTATGTTTGCAATTTTCCTGAGTCTCCCCTTGGAGGCTTGGGCGTGAGTGTGCACACTATGGCAACTGCGTACGTTGTTGTTTTGGTACCTTCTTTGCTTTCTGTGCAGGAGTGGCTTTATTTTTAAAGTCTTAATCTTTATTTTTCGTAGCAAATAAATGGGACACAGAATCTAAGTATAGTAGCGTAGTGAAAAAAGATAAAATTTGGTCACCATAATATTATTATGATGTGTATTAAAAATAACTTTATAAGAACTTTCGCGTCGGATTTTAGCCGGTGGTTAATCTTTATGAAAATAAGAACAAAATATGTAAAAAAAAGAGTTTTAAAATGTATTTGACGTGTATAAGATCACTTAATCTCTGATCTGATGAATTTCCTTGGTAATGAACGAAAAATACCATACCGCTAAAAGTTAGAATTATTTAATCATGAAATATTTATATCTTAATTGTGTAGCAGTGCTACATAGAGCTTTAAAGCAAATTTAAAATTGAATAAAAAATTGGGCGTACATGTAATTTTTTTCCAATTTACATACTTATATTGTTATACTTTCACCATAATTTAACATTGCCATACCTAATCTCCAAAGAAATTCTAAGACGCACCTAGTCAGTGCAAGTGCGAACGCGTACCAAGTGCAAAGAAGCGAATCGAACCTGCACATTTTATGTCGTGGGGAACTCCGTGCCACTATGTGTAGGGGTACATCGATTAGATACAATCTCAGACTATCGGAAGCCATGTACCCATCTTAAATATCCAGTTAGGCACTCCGTATACTGTAACATTTGAAGTCTTAGATAATGTTGTCTGTTAGATGTTTCATGTATTAAGATAATGTTTGCTAATATTTGGGTTGGGTTCAGTTACGCACTTGACGGCTTTAATAGGTATTGAATACGAACATATGCTGATTTCTTGGATCTATTTTAATGTAAAAAAGTGAAGGAAAACATCGTGAGGAAACCTGCACACCTATGAAGAAATTCTATTCTAGTTTATGGTAGGCGCGTGCCCCAGCAGTCGGACGTATTTGGACTGGCTCGGTGGAACATTGGTTAGTGACTCAGGTTCATAATCTAGTTCCAAGAGTCGTGGGTCCGATTCCTACTCGGGACAAATATAAAATTTGTGTTACGAACAACGGTGTTTGTTCCGTAGGTGTATTATTAAATACATTTAAGTATATTTGTGTATCCATTGTTGATTCTGAGATCTGTAATAAGTGCTTAAGCTAATTACCACAGGATCAGATCAATTTATTAAAAAAAGATGAATTTTGTTGTATGTATTGTAATTAGACTCTTTGTTGCGCTAAACAACAAATAAAACGAGTATTTATGGAGGCTCCTATACAAAATCGTGATTTTTGTTCACACTATTGTTAAGGAATCATTCGCGCGCGGTTTCTTGGTATGTCTTAGGTCCATTCTGTACAATAAAGTATATTTATCTATTTATTTATTAATAAAGGTCTACCTCTTACATAACCTGTGAAACCTAGGCAATAGCTAATTCAAGTCACGTGTATAATAGATGACCTAGTGACTGCGATATTGTCAACATTAAGTGAGTTTACATAACACATAATGTCATTGATTAATGTTAGCCAGTTCCATATGATGTAGCAGGTGACCAGCTAGTTAGCTATTTAGGTAACCTTATTTACTGATGCATTCAGGCTTGGTAACGACATAACTACAGAGAATTATGGATGCTTAAATGATCGTCAACGTTTTTGTACTACGATAAAAAAAAATTGTCATCATGACACGTGTGTAAAATCGTGCTTATTTCGCATCTATGATTGACTAATTTTTTATAAAAAATTCTTACTGCCTTTTACCCGTCGGGCGGAAAAATCGAGAATAGGCGAGATGACTAAAAAAATATAATTAGTCCGTTATTTAGATTATTTGAAAATATTGTACTCGTATTTTTTATTTTGCTCACAAACAAGAAATTATGAAGATATAGTGCTTAGAAGTTTCGTATGACGTCACGTTATGGTACAATTTTTACCTAGCCGTGACGTCACAAGCCCCCACTCCAGAAGTTTGATTAGCTATAATTTTGTCATTTTTTAATCAATTGAAAAACATAAAAATTCAGGTGGGAGACATTTTGTCGACCGGTTGCTGTTACCACCATACAGTTGTGTAAAACCCGCCAAGTGACTCTGACCTCTCTCGGTCAGGTCGCGTTCCGGGATCAGCACTGTACGAACCGGAGCCAGGGGGGACCATTGGTGCGGCAAGCGCAGGACCAGTGGAGTCTTAGCGGCGGTATTGTGCGGGCGGAGCGGGTCATCCCGCCGGCCTGGGAGACCCGTAGACACGGGGGCCCTTCCGTCCGGCGGACTGGCCAACTCCGACCCGCACAGCTCAATACCAATGCGAGACTCCACGCCTTGTCTCGTTGTTGCCGCAGCAGTGGTCTCCTTTTTCACGGCTTTCAGGGTGAGTGCGATAGGCTCAATATGGTCTATTGTGCCTGTCGACCTCATATTTGGATCTCACTACCGCTTACCATCAGGTGGAGTGAGGTCATCTTGTTAGCCTCTTTATAAAAAAAAAAAAAAATATGTGTTCCATATTTTTGTATAAACTAACTTACGGACTAAATAGAATAATAAGATTTTGACCCAGTCGTCACGCCTATGGAAAAATTATAATGGTATTATTTTTTCGTGATAGAAATGTTTCTAGAACAAAAAGTACGTAGTAGAACAACATTTTGTTTTCCCACTCTACCTAATCCTTACAATGTAGAGCACGTTTTTTGTTTGTGTCCGTATTCCAAGCATTAAATACCTACACAACGTAATTGTTTTCCCTTACAACACAATTAATTCGGATGACTTCTATAAACGTGATTCATGGACTGAAACGGCCTTTTTCAGACTCGGCGTAGCGTTCAAATTAAAATCGCGAAAATTGACGGGCGCAGTGAAAACATATAAATCTGAGGCTAGCGGAAAATTAAAAGGGTCCCCGAGGCGACGATGTAATCAGCCAGATACGGCTGAGCTGGCCTGATCAGCCAGGATGGTTAGGTCCTTTTGATAGGCTAATGACCTAGCCATTGGCAAATGGTGGTGACGAGGTCATCAAATAGATATTAGAAGATAAGCAGATCCTTATCTATTTACTATTTTCAATACATTTTGGTATCAGGTAGGTTAATCTGAATCTGAAATCTGATCTGATAACTTGTTACTTGTAACAGATTATAACATACACACGCAGTGCTCCAGTTATTCCTTTTAACTATTACTTGGATTATATATCCATTACTCTGAATTGAGCGTCCAAGAACAATCCGATCTGTAAGTTTACAAAAACTACAAGTATTCGGGAAACTTCAGCAAGCGGTCAACATTTAGTGCACTTTAAGGCTCTTGTAAGTCACTTAGAGTGTTGAGCGTTAGTTCCTACGTTCTATGGCGGGCTAATGATGTAGTAATGCGTTTGCACTGTACCCATTACTGTGCTATTACGCAGGACGCCAATGCTCATTAGTGCCCACGATTAATACGTCCAGCCCGAATGTATCGCCGTAGGCAGGAACGATGCCATGTATTCCTGTTAGCGTGATTCGAGGATATATCTACTTATGAATAGCGGTAACTTACGACTTGTCTGGGGCTACGCGTGAAATGGAACGGAGATAGGTGCAGGGATAGCCATGTTTTAGTGGGAAGCTAAAGCGTTGGCTTAAGTTGAACAGATATGTCATCAATGTGAATGGAATATAAAAAGACCGCATTGAATAGAAGAAACAATTGTTGCGAGTTAGTAAATAAAGTTATGCTGTACAACATGTTGCCCCTGTGGATTATAAAAAAGGTCGTAAGTTCCACTGAACTAGTAGTGAATTAATCTAAACAAATCGATCATCGTTTAGTATCGACATTAAAATCATAATATAAGACGATACATATCATTATTCGGGAGGATTATCCCGAACAACGAGCACTGAATTTACAAATAACGCGGCAACATTTATCCTACCCCTTCATAAAGAATTCCGCCCGTGTTTTCTCGTATTACGACCATCTTAAGATTTATAGCGACCCGCTGTCCGCCATATTGTCCAAATTTAAAAATATTTATTTTCCCGCCGAATCCTATAAATGCTGAACGTCGGTACCTAAACGTGTTTCCGGGTACACAAGTGGACTATAGAGAATTACAGTCACTGATTTTATGTGTTTGGGTTCAATAAGGGTCGATTTATCAGGATATTTGCAAAACCTTCTTTTTGGTTCGCTTTATTTGATAACTTGGTCAAATTTCTAAATTTAATATTGAAGAGGGCCTATTTACCGTTGAATCTATTTTTGTTATTATAATTCAGTAAGAGAAAACTAGTTCTATATTTCCTAACAAAAAGTAGAAATGAAATTTGCAAGTTAGTCGGTCATGGTACTATTCCTGTCTTATATATCACACTTTAGTGAGCCTTTATTTTAACAATAGCGTTGCTTTACTGCTTCATCCCTGAAATTAATTTGAGCCGAATTGCTCGTTGCTGCAGCTCCCCTCGACATACCTAGATAATTGGTTCACCTTTTTAAGCACCCATTTGATTATAGCCTAAGGGTTAAAAAATAAAAAAGAACGATGCTCTTATTTCGAAAGAACTTGCGGAAAATTAAAATGGCACCCGCGGTGTTGCCACCACAAATAATATAATATCGAATACACAGCCGGCGATAAACCACGGAACACAATACGACAAGAGAAAAATGGTAACTTTTCCAGCTATTATTTAAAATTTATTGCTACAGTTATTGAGTCTGTGGCTGCGTAGGATATTTGTGGTTTCTAATTATTAATAAAAGTTGGAAATATGGGATTGTTTGTCGGGAAGATTTCTCCTGGATAATTGTAATAATATCTGATGGCAGAATTGCTTTTGCCTTCTCAATCGTTTTTGTATGTAATTTTGTTGTTACTGTGTTGTATTCTAACCATAATAATATGTTGCTCCATCTTGATAGAAAAAGATATGACATAATGCACAATCTTAGACATACATGACAAGATTAGAATTTCAATTAATAATATTCGCTATGTGCGAAGTGGGTGGTGGGGGAGGGCAAATCGATCGAAGCGCTCTCGATGTGACAGAAATGTGAATTAAATCTTAACTTTCATGTGTCAAATTGCTTTAATTTCATAAATTTCCTTGTACCTGTATTGTATTGTAAGTAAAAACGTTAAAATTTGCGATATGGGTCACAGTACATGCTGCTTCAAATTGTAGAAACAATGGAAAAAAAGCAGTTCGTGCAAATTTTATTCGTTTTCAACAATAAAATCAAAAAATGGACATAAGAGCTGCAACATGCTTGCACTTGCTACTTTGGTAATACACACAGTCGCACTTAACATTTGTAACGACATGTTTATCATTTATCTGGAATTAAAATAAACAATAACATAATTAATATAAATATGCTGACATGAAGCTGACTCAAGTATCCAATTTCTATAACTTGATAAGTAGGTAGGTATGTGCTCACGTTTAATATTGTTTTGTAGGGAGTTTGTGTCACAGAGATTTATCTTATAATCAGAGCTCTCATAAAGATGCTTTTGTGCGTTCGTTCTAAGCTCTTTAACTTCTTAAATGCTGTTCTAATACTATTTTTTTCCCTTTTTGCACAGGTTGTGATTGGAAATTTATATCATGTTTTATCCATGCAAATGAAATACTTAAAAATAATATTCATATTTTTGTGAAGTAAGAAAATCACTTGGTTTAATATACACACTCACTTTATACAACTTTTATTTATTTTGTGTTGAAAAACTAGTCGAAAATATTTATCAAAACATCTAGTTGCTACGATATGACATATCAAAACATCTAGTTGCTATGATATGACAGATCTCAAGTCCATAATAGTTGTCGCCACTAGGGGCACTATCATCGCGCACATAGCGAATATCCTTCCTTAGTTTTATTTATTTTTGCATTGACTTTATTAGACTTTATTTAGCCAGATTCTAGACTTTCATAATTAACTTACCCTTGCGCCAAAAGGCACGTATTCGTAAAGCCTTTGATCCTGCGCCTGATTGTCGCCCCGGTCACGTCGGATCACGTCTCATTGGGCTTTTAGAGTATAGGAATAGAGAGTGCGCTGAAAATACTTATATATAAGCATACACAGCTTTGAATCGCCATTGTAAATTAAATTATGTGATTCAAATCAGTCCTCTAATACGAGTATGTAATTGTAACGTAAAACCTATCCGATTATTTCAAACGCTTTTCCAAATATTTGTGTAAAGAATGTTAAACGCTTTTATTTTAATGTTCAATTTTTAAAACCATAAAGTTGAAGCTGTGAGTACACTGTTCACTGGAAGAAGCGATATAGCGATGTTTTTAAATTGTACGTATAAACACGCCATGTCCCTCAGACATTTCCTTTTAAAATAATAAACCAAAGTAATAATAAATCTTCTATTTATTGAATACAGCAAAAAGTTGTTATTGGTTAGACAAACCACAGCATACTATAACTGCTGTACGAACACAACCACCGAACACGACGCGATAAAGAAATTACCTAACCAGAGGAGCTAGTAAACAGCTTAATTGAGTTAACCTGTAGCCGTCATGTCACAGTCAACCCTTTTCTGCTCGGTCGACAATGTACCGCTCGGCTTATAAAGATACCTCCGCTTTCATACTCAATTTGTTTTTAATTTGTCAGCTGTTTTAGTGACGTACCTATGTCGGTTGGCATGTTTTGTATTCTTGCGACACCGATTGCGAAATAAAAAAAAAAACATTTTTAGAATGATTGCTAACCTTTTCGTAACTTCGTTTGTTTTTCTTAAGGTGAAATTGTAAGGTTAACCATTGAGTATAAACTTTTTTTTATTTGATTTGTCAAATAATTTGAAATATCAAACGTTGGACTAAATGTTTATCCTGATAGGTTAAATATGCAAGACCGCACAGGTCCTACATTGCGAAAAAATGTTTCACCACAAACATGACCCCGCAAAACCGTGTCGTGTCTGCGTTTAAAATAAAGCACATTATATCCATATCTCCGGGTAATAAACGAGGAAATATCAGGCGTAAGTCCATAATTTCACATTTTAGGTGCGTTTTTCCTTCATTACACATTTTTCGAGACAAGAGTCTAATCTCCGACGTGCCAGGGCCCGCCCAGAATGTCTCGGGGAATTAAATTATGTCTTTCCATGAATATTATACGGGTTGTCGCAATCTTTTTGCGTTATTTAACCCGTCGTGGCGGTGAGAGGGTTCTCATTGAGCTATGATTATGAAGAAAAAATACGTATTTAGATTTACGTAACGGGAGGAGACGAGGTAACGTTTATATATTGGCGTTTATTTGGAGTAAAAATGTAAAGTAAATAGTTACAGAAATATTCATTTTAAGTTTCCGTCTATGACTCATTTATCATTCAGTTTTATATCAGTTATTTTTCGTGTAAACTATTCACTACGCACACGCAATGGAGCTACCATTGCACAGTTGCTTAAAAATTAGTGTTTTCCTTTTACAGATTTTGTAACGGATTTCATTTGAATCGATTTAGTATGTAGTTTTGTGTAGAAGCGCATACAGACAGACATACATGCAAATAAGTTCGGATTATTCATAGGCAAAGCTTTGTAAACTTTTCACTTTCCTGAAAACACCGAGCGGTGTCCCCTTTTAAACCTTACTCATTACGTAAACGGCGGACAAATAGCAACATAAATAATCCGGAGTGCACCGTGCACCTCTGATCAGGGCTTTTTTACGAGATAAATGTCCGGTTAGCGCGGGTCGTACGTTGATTTACGCCGCAGTCCGTCAGCCGACGAATTACGGAGCTGCGATGTAAATCACTGGACGAATCGATACGCCTAACACCACTGGGTAGTGTAAGAGACCAGTAATGTTAAGTTGGAGTTGGAGAGCATGTTACGTCAGATTTGTGATGCTAAGCTTTTTAGTAACGGACTACTGAACGGTTGGTTTGGGCCCAACTTAACCATTTAACCATTTCGCTTCTTGACCATTTAATGGTCAAGAAGCGAAAAGTGAACAGAACACTGAAAGGGATAAGCCTGGTGAAGTGATAAAAAAAACTCAACATACACACATCTGACTCCGTTAAATCGCTTACGTTAAGCCCAAATCAAATGCATCATCGAGTCACAAAAACAAAACTTGGACATTGTAATTACCTTACTGCTATTCTCCTTATTATGCCGCCGTCAAGCAGGCTACTACCGTCTTGTTTCGGTCGGATGCCTCATTCTTATTGCTTTTAATTAATCCTGCCTGGGGTCTTCTATGCGTTGTTATTGTAGCCGCTACACGAAAAACTCCATGATTAGATTCACAAGTCGCAAATTAGGGTCGTAATTGCCGGAACTGCCCTGTAAATGTTGACGTAATTATCTCAGGCTGTGTTAGACTTGTATACCTACCTATCTGTGGGTTTTAGAACGAAGTCATAAAATAGCAGCAGTGCTTCCAAAACAAAGGTGCATCCACAAAATATTATGTAACAGCAAATATTACCGTAATAATATTTGCGGTTATTTTCAGTATTCTCAGATTGATTGAATTGCGGTAAAGAGTAGCAGAGTGTTTTAAAAACTTATTTATTGTCGTATCATACTAAACTGATTTGCTAGCAAGTATATTCAGGAGGTTTAAGAGGAATTGGTTTAGTTTGAATATGTTTTAAATTAGTACGCCAGATAAAAGTAGGATATCGAAAGGTAACACTAAAAATGTTTCCCATACCTTGAACTGAAAGTATCCAAGTCTGAAGGAGTTTTAAAATGTCCAGTGACAATTCAGGAATACATTTTCTCAAAATTAGCCGACTGGGAAATCGATTAGTAGATCTTATGGTTAATAAAGGGTACTACTTACTGACTTGATGAATTTATAATAAGACAAATGTATCAAATATGCAAAGATTTCTTGAGGGCGCACTGAGCCTCATAAAAACAGACTCTTGATTAAAATTAGGTCAAAACACTTTGCTCGACGTTACAGATTCATAATTACAAGACGCCTAAGGTCCTTTCAGAAGTTAATAAGTTCAACGACAGCTTAAAAGATTAAAACAATAAGTAACTTCATAAAATGGAGGCAGAAGTGGCTTCCTTGTTAGGGCTGATGTTTATTGCAGCGGCAGGTTGAGTGTTAAAACTTTTTTTATACGGAAAAGTTGACGATCGTAAAACACGTTCAGGTGGATTAAAAAGGGCGGGAGAAGCGAGGGGGCATCGACCGTGGTGTAGCCTCCGATAATCTCTGATAACGGAAAATAAGAAAAGTAATGGGCGTTCGTTTAACCGTCTTTTGTTTTTATTGTTCCATTTTATTTGTTTCGTGTTCTATTTTTAAATATTTTGTCAAACATGTTCGCCTGCGACTTGAATCTTGTTCAATAAAAAAAATTGACACGTCTCTGGTTTTGTACACGCAAATCGAATTATCTTTACGTATGCATGGGTATAGATCCTGTTTGTAGGACTCTTATTTTATTTAGAACACATTTTAAAAAACACGTGTACGCCACGTGTACGTTTTTTAGATATAACGGGGCACCTGACAGTATGATCTTGTCGAGCAAACTGTTCAGATTATTTTGGTTCTCAAAATACATCAAGGTATGTTAGTTAATCAATTCAAAGAATTGAAAAAATCTTGTATTGTAAAAAGGTATCTAATCAGTCCATTGCCCAGTTAACAATTTCAATAGGCGAATGCAGTGAAAGAAGCGACAATGCACCATTCACAAGAATGACGGCATCACTCGAGACTTTCATTATAGAACACAGCAACCATTCGGCTTACGTTGTAATTGGAACGGAACGTCTACATCCAACTCATTTGGACAAATTAAAACTTTAAATTGAAGCAACAAGGTCCTTATTCAAACGCAGACGGAGCGGACAAATGTTTTGCTTTTAAAAACGCCTTGGAAGCAGGGTGTAGACTCGAGCGCTTTAGGATTGGAACGAGGGTGAAAAATGGAACGTCAGACTTGTCCTTCTATGCATAAATGTCTGTTTGAATGTAGATTATACTATACACTTTCATTACTCACCTCAGCCGTGCATCACAGTTCATGTTTAGGTGTATTGATTCTTCTCCTATGTACACAGGACATCTGTAAAGTGAATGGGATGTTGGTTGGTTACTTTTATGGTTGGTGGAGATTATTTTAGTTACACATTCGTAATTAAGTAAAATTTATTAAAAAATATAAATACTATACTTGTTATGAATGAATAATTTGATTTATAAATATTTTTATCTATAAATAGTAGTATTTCTGCGAATACGTAAAGTAGTGCGTAGGTATACATTTCACTATGTGATGGCAATCAAGGATTAACTAATTCACGGGCTTTTCGATACAACGCTATAAAGTTCCGACGACCTAATTGGACGTCTAGATAATTCACTCATAAAATATTAAACTAAAAAAAAAATAACTCTGCCAGAAACTTTCATATAAATGCTGCGCTTTGCCTCCGAAAATATTATATCAAGTGAAACAAACCAATCCATAAAAGCCAGTCGCACATGACAACCTTCCCGCGAAAAGTTTAATTTAGCACTTGAGTTATACCCAGCAGCGGGTGTTGGCTTTATTGGTGCAGGGGCGGCCGCCGGGAAAAATTACAAGTGGAAAAAATTACAAGTTGGTGAAATCTGAACGCCCCTCTATGCACCGAGAGGCGAGTAAGTGACGATCGGAAGAAGTTTGTACCTACGACTTTTTACGAGCCATTCGATTCGAATTTTGAATTTTTAAATTTTGTTATTGAATCTAAGACGAATGAAAAGTTGATTTTTATTTTGAATCGTGTAATGGCAGTTGAATTGTTAATGCAGTATTTTCGGCCAGTGTCTAGTGATATAAAATAAGGCGTTTTTAAGTCATACCTAATGTCTGCGTTAAATTTTTTGTCTTTTTCATAGGAGATCAACTAGTACTAGAGGCTCTAGTGTTAATACCTATTTTGAGAATGTCTTAGCAATATAATATGTGTCTACTGGAATAAACACGGTAATAATATTATGGTATTTTGATTATAATATTCCTGAAAAACCAATTATCCATGTACTAGTTTGCAATAAGCTGCATCAATGGATAATTAGTATAAGCAAAATAAAGCAAGTCTTTCTTTAAAATATTTTTAACCTGCTCTGTTAACTACAGCCAATAAATATTTAAATGACGAAGTAAGGAAGTAAAGATGCATACCTAAACGAAGCGACCTTAGAATACTTGCGTGATCAGTCACATTAACATTTATTTACCGGCAGCTATAAATACAAAATCAATGAGCTTTCAAGGCTTATAAATACACCCATTACCTACATAGAGCTTCCCAATCAATTCGAGCTTCGAACACGGCTGATTGATTTTGAAAACATTTGAGAATTAACGATACATTTATGGCGCGTAATATTCGTTCGTGATATCGGCGACTACAGTCGGCGGTTTTAATCTCGCTAAACGAACATGTTTGTCGACATTTTGGTTTTGTGTGTTTGGTTTGGTCCGGGACACTGGCCCGCCTGGTGCACCGCTAATGTCAATGCTGATTAGCTAGCTCGTTACGTACGAATTATTACAATTAGCGAGCTAAATGGAAAGCCACGTTTAATTAGTATTGAGGTGATGATATCATACATAATAATTATTTTATGACCAGTTTGTTGTTATTTATTACACCCCTACTCAGAACATTTTCAAACAAATTTGACAAAGAGTATGTGTACATATATTATTTATTTACTTTGAGTATAGGTAGTACTTTAATTACTAAAGAAACGCAACTTCTTGCTCTTGTCAAATATTATAATCAAAATATTAGGCTAACCTAATATGTATCGTTTATAACATGGACGTCCTAGGCTTAACACACCACAATCCAGTTATCCATAAACATTAACAAGTCTTCAGGCATCTCTTTTAATTGAATGAACAAGCCAACGCCAACCCCATTTCGCTAGCGGTTCTTCAATAATTCACTCAAATGGTGCTATCATCAAACAGATGGTATAAAGGCAAAGCTTACGCAAATAAACGGGAGTTCGTTCACGAGACAAAAGGGAACTCTACTCGCTGTATGAAAGTCAACATCTTAAACCAGCTGTTTTAAATGGCTTCCACTGGCATTATCGTACATATTAAAGGATATGGAGGGTTGTTAATTTCTTTACAAGTTGTGTTAATTAGCTTTTTTAAATATATTTTATTGAAATCCTATAACCATAGGTAGGGTAATAGAGGATGTTAGAGGATTCAATTCATTCGACAGGTAAGTTTTGTGTAAGATGTTATTGTACATAGCTACAGATGATTAGGGTTAACATATTATTATGTTACAAACATATTATATTCATGAACCTGTCTGCCAAATCGTGTTCGTAGATCGTAAGTATTAGGTTGTATTTTATGTACTTAAGGTACGTAAAGTACCTACCTATAAGTATATGTTTTACTCTTCAGCATCATTTAATTCTTAAATGTTTCTCATTCAATATGATAAAACATTCAAGAGTGTAGGAAAAGACATAATCGCCTTTATGTCAAGACTTATTGCGGAGTTGAAAGCCTTCGCAGCCCTTTCAAGCTCACTTTTATTACATAAAAAGCTATATTCAAATTTATTTATTGTTACCATTAGAGCTTTGTATTTTGAAATTTGAAAAAGTCTCTATTATTATCCACCTTCAATGGAAAGATATTTTAAGTAAAATATAGTAATTCTTCTATAGAAATTGGAGCAAGCCTATGTCCATTAAATAGAATAACAATTGAAAATTAGAATAGAAAAGAAATTATTGAACAAAAAAAAAAATTTAAAATTAGAACTAAACTTAAAAATAAATACTCTAGTTTTAAAATGCATATACTGGTATAATAATATTGTAACGTTTTAACTTTAACCTCATAATTATGTCATAAATATCTAATAAAATAAATATCTGGGACATTTCCACACATGGTCATCTGACCCCAAACTAAGCAGAGCTTGTACTATGGGCGTCAGAGACTGATATACATACATATATATTTTTAAATACATACTTAAATACATAATCACACCCAGACACGGAACAAACATCGATGTTCATCACACAAATATTTGTCCCGAGTGGGAATCGAACCCACGACTCTTGGAACCACCAGCCAGGGTCACTAACCACTGTTCCACCGAGCCAGTCAACAAGCATAGAGGTTGCACTCACCTATCGAGCTCATTCCGCGTCCATCCACAAATAGTCCGCGCCCTATTCTCTGTGGATTAAAAAAAAACTTACGCTTAGATAACTCTTGATATTTTTCATCGGAACACAAATAGGTCACCGCGGGCATTGTTGCACCGCCGCAACGGGAACAGCCGGGCTTTGTCCAATATCTAGCCGATGCATGGATCTATGGCTTCCCACATTCAAAGGAAGAAAATTCTCCAATTGCAACAGATTCTGTTCCATTCGAGAGTTTGTTATTGAGCATTATATTGTAGGTATTCCTTGAATTTGCGGTGACACTGGATGCATAGCTATCGCTGTATTGGATAGACTTATGTGGTGTAAAATATTGTGTTAGGTACCTACCGACTCATATAAATATAAATGAATTGAAATATTTCATAGTATGAAATATCACGTATATCGATCTGATTCCATTGTAGCTCTTGTGTTATGGATATCGGAAAAGACAGTGGATACAAAAATTAACTTAAATATATAAATTACACACCCACACGGAGCAAAACTACTTTTCATCACACAAATATTCGTTCCGAGTGGGAATCGAACCGACGACTCTTGAACCGCCAGCCAGTTCACTAACCACTGCTCCACCGAGCCAGTATCTAACGTCTAGCACTAAAAATGAGGATAATAATAATTCAGGGAAGCATTCTATTTGAAGGGCTCGAGCGTTATTTCATCTGGATCTATTCGAATCCGTCTGTAGATATATATACCTGTACATACATAATAGATGTACTTATCTGTCAGTTTGAGTTGAGATTAAAATAAGAGGTCTAAAACAAAGTTTGTTAAAAGTTGAACGTGTTGTTTAATGGAATGCGCAATGAAATTCATCCAAACTTTTAACTCTCATTGTTAACACAATGTTTCGGGTGAGCGTGACTTACGAGCTATTTGCAAATAAGAGATCTCCAAATTTTGTTTCAGAGGGTTATATAAATAAATATATAATGTGACTCTATGTACCAGTTACGTTAAAACATAAATATAAGGGAATTATTAAAAAGTATGTTAATTTTCAAGAACTACTAAATCAAACAAATTTTCTGTTTATATTAGAATAATCGTTCCTTTATATTTAAATAACTAAAATTTACGAGTCTTTATTACGGATACTATTTCATGCATGTTGTCACTTCTAGACAGTATCAACCTACCTAGGGACTCTGCAGGGCTAAAAAACAAAAAGGTTTCTTGTAATAAATTGCCGTTTGGGTAATATTTGTCACAATTTGGCGTAACATACAATTATGTGATAAAAATAATATACGATCCCTAAAGTGCTTAGATACTCTACCTTCTAGATATACCTTCTTACAAGAATAAATAGCATCAACAAACTATCGGCCTTTATAATTAGGTTGATACAGGCAACATTCTAAACCGAAACGTAATGTTACCTCATACAAGACTTGAAATCAACAAAGTTTCAACTTACACCTACGACACTAGAACAAAGCCTCAAATATTGCAAGAGAATCTCAGCTATTCGATGGGATACTTCACTGCCTCCAATAATAAACAGAACAAACTTCTCTATTACACTAACTAAACTTACACCTCACCGAAGTTAGACGCCTAGCTTAGTCTAGAATGTTCGAAACTATACAAAGGGTTTACATGCGTGCGGGAAGAGTAATTAGTTCCGAAGATCGTTAAATTTGCATGACAGTAACAGTTCAGAGAAAGGATTCTATTCGTTGTTGACTTGGGATTTAATGCACCCTTAGTAATAAAGATAGAGCAAGTCCCTTCGCTCTTCAACCTGTTTGTGGAAATGAATATTCAAGGGTTGGAATGCATTGGGTTTACGGGTTTGTTGTGTTCTGTGTCTAACAGATAGGCATTAACGACTGCACTCGTTTAGAGAATTTAATTAAAGAATAAGATTGCGTTTGAATGAATATGGCAGGAAGTCATCTACACCGTGGTTGGTTGTTTTCCCGCAGCAAAATGCTTCTACCTTAGTAGTACAATTGATTTGTGCAGTTATTTTATTAAAATAAAAAAATGCCGGTTTTACAAAAGGTATAACCGAAACTTTAAAGTACCCTTGTGACACTTTATTACTTAGGGCGTAGAGCTTCTTCAGCTTTAAGCATCAATTTCATGCGGCAAGCAGTATCTCAATACGTCACATCTTAAAAAACACTGATAGCTTCTCTAGTTTTCGAGTCGGAAAATTATTATTTTGAAACTTCGAAAAAAAAATTTTTTTTTCGACGAATAATTTGCATTATTCGATAGTATTACTAAAGGCAAATCGTTCTGCCACGGGAAAACAACCACTCAAATTTCACGGTGTATTAACGCAATATGCGAGGTATTTTTGCGGTACCTTTACTAAATATTGTACATTTAACGTAACACTGATGTTTTGCCTTGCCTCACTGGAGTATCATACTGTGACATCGTGAATGTAAGATGTTATACTCGTATATTATCTATACTAACATTATAAAGCTGAAGAGTTTGTTTGTTTGTTTGTTTGTTTGATTGTTTGTTTGTTTGTTTGTTTGAACGCGCTAATCTCAGGAACTACTGGTTCGATTTGAAAAAATCTTTTTGCGTTGTATAGACCATTTATCGAGGAAGGCTTTAGGCTATATAACATCACGCTGCGACCAATAGGAGCAAAGATACAATGGAAAATGTGTAAAAACGGAAACGCGAACGAAGTCGCTGGCACAGCTAGTATTATATACGCATGGCATGTTATCTTTAATGACGTCACATTGCTTCAGTTTAAGTATCTGCCAGGACCCAAGTTCCATAAATAGGCGTACAAGAACAATATTATCGATACGAATTTTCCGGAACCAGCTTTATCCTTTACAGCAATATTTTTGTTTCGTAATCACATTAAAACTGTACAGAATTTAGGTAATGAAACGCAAACATGGGAACAAGCGCGGTCGTGTTTCGACAGCGTGTGTGGAATTATTCCACTTTTCCCCACCAAATCGCCCCATGGAGGGGGCAACTGGCAACGCTTAGGCATATAGAAGTAAATTACAGTCTTCTTCTTCTTATCGTAAGGTTGATGAACAACCTGGTGTCAGAGTTTTTAAACCGCCCGTAGGCCTCTGACATGGCTTCACACACCGTGGAAAAATGTCTAAGGTGTGCTGGTATCCTCACGATGTTTTCCTTCACCATGAACATATGAATATCAAATTTGAAAAACACATTGGTACCTGGCGGGGTTTGAACTGGTGACCTCTCGCATAGCAAGCAACGACCTTAACCACTCGGCCATCGACGCTTTTTACAGTAAATTACAGTTATACACCTTGACATTTTAGTGGTTGGTTTTCCGTAGCAGAACGATTTACCTTTAGTAGTACTATAATCGAATAATGCCAGTTATTTCTTGAAACAATAGCGATATCTTTTTTAACTGATGTAACGTTTTAGGTACTGCTTGTCGCATGATTTTGATGATTAGTGCTAAAGAAACTCTATGCCCTAAATAATAAAGCGGTTCGAGCGTGCTTTTGAGTTTCGATTATCCCTTTCGTAAAACCGGTATTTATTGATTTGAATAAAAAAGCTACACAAATCTGTATTACTACTAAGATATAATCATTTTACTGCGGGAAATAAACCACTAAAATTTTACGGCGAATATTGCAACAGATTCCGAAAAAAGAATTCATTTAATAATAATAATAGGCCTAGGTGGGGGATCTTGTTATTGAGGTCCAAGACTCTTTGGATTACTGCGCCAGTCTAGTTAGTTTTTTTATAGATAACATAGTACGGATGCGGTTAAAATTTAACATCTCTTTTCCCATTCAGTGGGGTGGCTTCATGGGTCCAAGTGGAATGATCCCGTGTGTGATGATAACGACCGGACGGCGATATAATTTCAAATTCCATTGTTTATCCGACAAAAATTGGGTCATGAAGTGGGAGTTATCGCTCCCCGGCCTCCAATCACAATCCCAAAGATACATAGCGTATTCACCCCGTTCACGAAGGCTTAATGTGTTTTAGGATTCTACAAAACGTACTAAACCCGTTTTTGTAACGAAATTTGATGTGTAACATTTAAAACTTGGGTGACGGCTGTTTCCATGAATTACTTCAGTAATTAAAAAGTTTGTTGATTTAGGCCATACATAGTTATTTTCGTACTAAAACCTTAAAAGTTTCATGGGTAATTTCAATGGTAAGTCTAAGCCTGTTGGTGTTTACTTTTCTTAAAGCCACTACTCATGAAATTTGGTGTGAAGGTAGGACATACAGCTTCAGTAAAGGAAAAATAAACAAATATTTAACATTTGTGGATCAATCATAACAAAAAACAACATTTCCTTTCCGTGGTTATGATGCTCATATTGAAATAAAATAAAATTTTCATACATAGTTCGGCCGGAACCGTCAGAGTGCGAGTCAGACTCTGACTTAACCGACTTTTTTTAAATATAGGTTAAATATTGTGGTAAAAGGGATTGCTATAAATCGCGCGTACGTGTCCAAAGGCTGGCTTTTGTTGCGGTAAGCTTTTTATTGGCCAATGATATTTTGTGAAAGGTGTTCGATTTTGTCAAATGACGAATGCGCGGAGAATTTGATTTATATTATTTTGACCATTCATGGGTTCCGCTAAGCATTACTAGAGCATAATATTCCCGGCTATTTTTATTTTAGATTCATAATTTATCAAGAAATGATTGCAATATTGGTGAAAATGATAAAAAAAACTATCTTAAAACAATTTAAATTGAATTTGTAAACTATTAGGAATCTAAATTTATTTTATTTCTATCTTTTTCTCTACTCTATTGTGATAAAATACTATAGTGTCATCTTCATAATAATTAGCGGAGTTCAAAGATTTCCATTGCACACAAAAACAACCACGTTGCTTATATACAAAATGGATTATTGAATTAAGTGGCGCTTCGTCTGTATGCACATTTCGCAAAACAGCAAAACGGCTATCCGCAATACAGTTCCAATGTTATCATTTCGTACCCATAATCAAATGCAAATCTCCGCTGACAATAGTAATCTAGTCGGAATCAGAATGTAGGTCGATCGAGCTTCGTGCAGCTTGGACGTTAGCGTGCTACGTTGACGTGCAAGCGACAGACCTTTTTCACAAAACCTGTCGCTTCGCATGCAAAAACGTTTCGGTTTCCACAACATATTTTTCTATACGTCCGGGTACAAATAAACTTACGAACTGGCCCAGTTCCGAATCGCGTGGTTGTACTAACAATCGAATTTTGATTTTTGTGTTCGTTTTTCAACGTATTTCATCTGGCTGCGCGCCGTTATGATGACATTTGCATCATATTTTGCTATTTCATTGCTATGTTGCGACGTATGAGTTTTATGATGCACTGATGCACTGATCTGTGTTATCGACCTCTTTTGCGAAGTATATACTTGTACGAGGAGTTGGTTATGATTACAGTCAGAACAGTAGAAGCACGGATATTGAATTCAATTCAGTTGTCTATAGGTGTTTGACTTTAATTGCCTCTGTACGTACAATCCGAATCTATATCCTAAAATGTGTAATTTCCCAATCTGTCAATTACCAAATCAGGGCAGAAATAAGAATAACCCCCGCAAAAATTAATCCCCCAGTCGGCTTTTGGTGTTTTCACAAGCAATCAATTTCGAATGACACCGATGAACGGGTTGAAGGGAAATAAAATAAATTCATATCGATTGCCATCCATCACGGCCACTCGCGGGTATCGTGACGCACGCGTCATAGAAAATCTAATTGGTTTTTAGATGAAGTGATTGTTTTTTGTTTTTTGATAATGATCGATGAGGTTTTTGTGCGGACGCAGCGCGTAACTGATGGGGGACATTGATAGAAGCGTAGGCGCGAGTGTATGTTTAAAGTTAACATACTCTCTTATTCAGACATATAGCACAGTAACTAAAATTTACAAAAGGAAAATATTGAACTTTTATCTACACTGACTTACACAAATCACTAGTGACCAGCCCTCGCTTCGGGTATAAGTATTATACATTAAAACCGTTCCTTTTACTCTCTCTATCCTATGTTTAAAGACGTGTGGCACTCGGGGACTGCCGCGGTATAGCTATTGCATAGCATCGTCCGATTTCGGAGCAGCTCGACTCGATTTGTGCAAATTTCGTAGAGTCGTACAATACGTCTAACCGCACGCACACAAACACCGTGCCGAAGTCTACCGAACTGAAACGACGTTAGAAGATTGTGAGGTTTTTTCGTTACGGAATTTCTTGGTTCGGTCGCCGCGCTCAAAGCCCGCGATAAAAGCTATGCAATAGCATAAAAAACCCATAAAAATCCGTTGCGTAGTTTCAAAGATTCAAGCATACCTACATACAGACAGACGAGTGAAGCGACTTTGCTTTATACTATGACTAGTGACCCGCCCTCGCTTCGCTTCGGGTAAATTTTACATACAAACCTTCCTTAAGAATCACTCTATCTATTAAAAAAAACCGCATCAAAATCCGTTGCGTAGTTTTAAAGATCTAAGCATACATACGGACATACAGCGAAAGCGACTTTGCTTTATACTATAAAGTGATTTATATTCACTTCATTGACTTAGATTGCAGTTATTACTTAATTAATCTTATTATTAGTAATTCAACAGGTATTCGCATCACAAGAACTCAAGCTGTTGATCTCTAAATCAGATCAATGTATGTGGAGTATATGATTCTGTATTTACTACGTCGCCACGTAACCTTCTCAGCGCGTACGGTAGCGAAGCCTATGTTTATTTAACGACAGTGCCGCAGATTCCCCGAGTGATTGTAAAGTTTATTTGACGTGTCCCCGAGGCTCGGCACGGTACTATATATGAAATGCTCTCGCAAGCGCTTCTAATCAAATTAATTGCCTAGTTGTTTAGACTCGTGCGAACGGAAATGTTTCGGTTCACGTTTACAAATCTGAGTTTGTTGTTTGACATGCATCTATAGTACAGGTAGATTTTAGAAGTAATAATAGCTATGCAAAAATTAATGTAAATTTTTAATAATTGTAATTAAATTCAACTTTTTTAAACCAGTGTTGTATTAATAGCTTAGTAAAATAAATCATGCTTTTTTTCTCCAAAACAGCTTAGCGCTGAAAATACGTATACGTACAACGTATGCTAGATAGTCAAGTACAGAACAAGTATTATTCAGTAATTTTCTTACGCACTCCAATAATTATCTTACCTTGTCTGACGTACGGCACTAGATCAGACTAGATCTAGTGCCGTACGTAATCCGTATATAAGCAAAAAAATAACAGCAGAGAGATGCCATTATTCAGCGCTGTTGTTTGTTCGCAGCGCTCGCATACATTCTAACACACATCTGAGCAAAGAAACTACAGATTTACGGCCACCTACGGATGTATGAGGCGACCGGCTCTCATGAGGCAGATACGGAACACGCTTACTTATGTGCATCTTGTATGAGATCCGCGCGGATATTTTCAAGTTGAATTTTTCTCAGCTTGCTCGCTACGACGAAGTTATGTTGTTCACTCGATTTGGCTTTACTTTAATTTTCACGTTTTTGAAATTGGAACTCCTTGGACACGTTTCCGATTTTCGGCACTATATGAGGAATACAAAACAATATTTTTAAAAATAAATCATGGCGTTCGAAATTTAAAGTGAGCACTGATTTTGTTTCATTAAATGTTTGAGGATTAAGTACGGTCTGCCTAAGTACATTGAACCCAATTCAGGCAATCGGTTTCTCAAATTTTAATGACGGGGCAATTTTCGAGTTTGAAACATATGAGTAAATGTTGGTACATAATTTAATTATTATTATTTTACAAAGTGTATAATTGTCTTTATGTCCTTGCCTATTGTGTAATGTGTTTCTTTATAGTACGATTTTAGACTTTCGCGTTCCATTACACTAAATATTTGTCTTTGGGTGTAACCCAGTCGAAACGTCGGGCAGTAAGTAGCTATGTAATTTGCTACTCCTAATAACGCGTGTAGACCCATAAAAGACTAATATTTAGTGTTTCTTTATGTCAATTTATTCTGTTCCAGTTGAAATTGTAAACTATGTTTATGTAAAAATTATCCTGTAAACACTGAACGGCTAATATTGCATAATGGTTAATTAAATTACGAACCGGATTCCTCCCCCTGGGCAACGTTTGTACAAGTTAGCCTACGCATGATCGCATCTGTCGACAAATGCAGTCGGCCCCAGTGCACGGCAGCGGCGGCAGTGAATGGGTTAAGATTGATTAGGTAGTAGTTGAATGTCTAGGACTTGAAATGTTGATCATTTTATACCTAGTTGGCCAACAGTACCTAAATTTGGAGTAATTGGTTAGGCACATCAATCAATCATTTGTATTTGTGTATGATATAACAGTAATAATATAATAATGACTCCACTAATTATACATAAAACTACAAAGGACGATTCACAAACCACACATTATTATGAATAACATTACGTTGTCAACATTATGTTACTTTAGCTTATTTTGTTTCCAGTTTCAAAGGCCTGCAGATAAGTATTTGATATTAATTTCAGAGTAGGACAGATATTCGAACAATTAACAATGTGTCTGCCATCTGTTATAAAATAACTTCATTTCAATTTTTTTTATGTACACATTATTTCTGTATTGCAATCTTGATCCGAACTATATATCTTTATACTTTGTCTTTCCTTAATTGTAATGTGTTGTGTGTTTGAAATAAATAAATGAAGTGAGGGTTGCCTTTTAAAATGCTATAAAAAAAGTAAAATGTTAGTAAACAGGCAATTAGGCAAAGTAGTAACTTTTCATTCGTATATCGAGCTCTAATCTACAACCAATATTAGTTTAACATTACCATGTCGCATGCATATAAACCGATCAATATACATTCACATAAGTAGCAATATCGAAACGGGTTAGTAAGCCACAGTACAGTGACACAACAGCAATCCGTCGAGTTAATTAATCGGCCCTTACAATAGGCCCGTCCCTTTGTGAGGCACAATGGAGGCTTTGTTCGCCTGCGACCCGCTGCTCTAAGCGCTGGTAGTCTAGTTGTCTACGGTATAGTCTGCCTTTCGATAGTAAAGACTGCCGAGTTAACTAGCTGTCGATTTAATCTGGCTGAGTGTTTTGTGTGTATTGATTTGGTTTGGTACGATGCAACATATCGTTCACTTCGATAACTCAACAGAGTTAAGAAGTTGAAGTACTTGCCTTTATGTCAAGTCAACCGGTCCGTGTGTATTTAGTGACGAAGCAAGAAACAAATCTACAATATAGTGTTTATTCAAAATGGTTGAAGTAATTCAGTACCTAAACTTTAATATTATTTAAATATACAAAATGTATTATTTGATGATATTTTGAATGTTTTGGGTTTTTATTGAAAGTTTAATTCGTAAGAAAAAAGTACATTATATCCTGATTCTTTATGATCTAAATATTTTACTTTAGACATGTGTATTTAAAGGTAAACAAAATTTCCAATGTTGATTCCCTAGTTCTATTGAAATCCATTGAAACATAAATAAAACGATAAAAAATTCAACAGGAACACAACGCGCTTTATTTATACAACTGCACAATGATTGGGTGTGACGACAAAATGCATTTTCTCGTAGCCGTAGCACCTGCTGTCCGTAGCAGTTTGCTACGGATTGTCTGCTACGATCCAATGGTGTTACGAATACTTCCGATTTTAGAGAGTGCTTTGCAGTAAAATGTTCGCGTTGTATGTTAAAACAAAGCAAAAAACTTAGCATTTTTGAAACAAACTTATGTGAAAGGGTTGATAAATTCATTTTTAACGTAAACTTTACAGTCTACTCAAACCTTACTCGTATAAATATGCTTTTCATTTTCTCTAAAAAATCGGTGAGAATGAAAAATATTTTGCCTCGGTTTTATAGGCCGTAAAGAAATGTGTGCAAAAAATTAAAACACCTCCCGGGAAGACTTGAAGGTGGAAAATATTTTTATAAAGGCTCAATTTATCGAATTTGATATCAAAAAATTTGAAGTCCATCCAACCGGAATTTAGTTAAGTAGATGATCAACGTTCAAACATCATTTCCGTCGTTATCACGCGCAGGCCACAGGTAAAGTTTGACACCAAAGCAGCGTTGCCTTCACCTCGTCTTGAGGCCTTTGAAATAATTTGATCTTTACCCGCGGTGAGTCTGCCTGTCCGTGAGAGGCCCGAGGCGTGTTCTTTAATTATTTTCAAAAGCTCAACCCGTCTGACGGCTTAAGGAGCCTCCATTTGCGCCTTCGCTTCGCTTGTCTATGCTTCCGCCAAAATTGCACTTATACCGTGCGAATTATGGTTAATTTTAATTTGTCCATTGAAAAGCGCCGGCTGTAATACAGGTGATCGGAAATTTTGTCCACACGAACAAAAATATACCTTCACTCAACAAAAATAAGGCTGTTTTTGGCACAAATCTAATATGGCTACATCGGGCGCTGACTGTTGATCGGTGGTGTGGACCAACTCCTCTACAGTGCGGATGAAGTTTATAAGCCTTAGCTTTCATTGTTGCTTTGAACATCAACTACTTTATGTCGGTGAACACAGAAAATGTTCAGGAAATATTATGTTTTAGGCGATAACTTATTCGACTTCTTTTTATTCTTTAAAATCTGTCCATGCGCGATGGTTGGTGCATTCAATCGAAACGCAGGGAAGTCAGTTTATTTATCGACTACTACTGTACCGAATGCGCATAGAGATCCCTGTTTAAAATATTTAATTTACAAACATTTAAAATGATTTGTATTTCAGAAAAAAAAACAAACTTAAAAGAACTTTTTTTTATAACCGCACTTGCTAGGTTTTACACTCTGCCTTAAGAAAAACATATAAACATATTATACCTAACATTTAATAACATTAGATTAACCCACAAACAATCGTTTATGAAGGCGTAAGTAGAATATAACGGCACATAATATCATGAGCTAATACACCGCCCGTATTGAAAGCTAAACAAGCATAATTACTATTAATATCATGCAGAGCACATAATGAATAGGTAAAATCTGATTCGAACGTAGTTTACAAGTTCCGTGACACATCGCGTATGCTACACCGATGGGTAATTGAGCAAATATCAAATCATATTCCGGGAGATTCCCCCGCACAGAGTATGAACTAGTTTGATAACTGTGTAAACTGTACATTACACGATGTTGATTAGGAATTACCTGCTTAGTTAGCTCTATATTATGATTATGTAGATCATATTTCAGTAGTACTTATTAGGCTATTTAAATTTTTAGACGAAGATAGAAGAGATAAACTTTTTCAGTTAAACACTGTAATTTCAAATTAAGATGTTTTATTTTTCCACTCCTTAAAACTTCTTGAACATAGCCAGTTGTTTCGTTGGTGGAGAATATCCTATGTACAAAAAGAGGCTTTGATTACCGTTTACATATTTACATAAAACCTTTTATCTCACAACTAGACAGGATTTATTTACATCGCTGATTGGAATATGTATTCGAGTTTATGTGACAGCGTTTTGCCTGCGAATCTAATTTGGAAGTGATACACGCCCGCTAGCGTCCCACAATTGCGTTAGTGTAGGGTGCCATAAATTTGGCAATTACAAGCCCGATGGCAAAACAGGGGCGATAAGATGTTGCTTTGACTATACATATGGGAGTAGTAGTCTTTTTCTTCAGAATATAAGATACAAGTTAGATATTTAAAATTACAGAGAGGGCATTTCTAAAAAAAATCATATAGGTTTCAAACACCAGACTCGCCCTGTTCTTTATTTTATTTACTTAGCAAACGAACATTTGTATGAAATATTAATAATTTTCACACATTCCACGGCACTTTTTATTCAAATTGTAGTCAACCATCGGAATAAGTTAGAACTTGCGATTTGATATCAATTTTATTGATTTGATTCTCAAGAGGAACTTAACTTACTTTTGATTTAGATTTGGTAAGATTTGAAATATATAAATAAATATTATTTACATTTGTCAAATCTTATAAATTTAAATAAATTTGAACCGTAAATTACACAGTATTGTTTAAAACGTACAGCAAATGAAGGATTTTAAAAACACAGGTTCATACACGATTACAAGGATACGCAAAATGCAGAATATTATAATCTATATTTAAATTATTCTAACTATTTAATATCTTTTAAACGTACATCTTAAGCTCCAAGAAGGGGAGGCCGGTCTGGTAATGTCGGCGGCGACGCCGCGGCGGCTGCTGCAGACGGCTTCTAAGAAGCTGGCAAAAAACACATTTGGCACTCTTTATAGCTCAGACACTTTCCACCTAGGCTGACTAAATTCGAGAACGAGCTGGGCGTTTTGTATCTTTATTAATGTATTGCCTCTTCCTATTTGTTGCTAGCGCTGCATAAGGACCCAGAGGTCTGATTTCGAGTCCGGAGTCAGGCAAAATTTGTGTGAGTTTTTCTGTAAAGAAATTACTCGGCTTCACTTTTCATATCCAATATATTTATTAACGCAAAAAAGTATAATTACTTAACAAGAATAGTTGCTTGTTTTGAATAAAAGAATGCTTACACAAATTATATGCTATCCTTTTAACCCAAATATGTAGTAGACAAATGTTATTTACTGTTATGGGAAACTACCATAAATCGTTCACTTTACAAAAATATTTAGGTAATATGCGTGGCGGTAATTTCGTCTCCTCCTTTAGAATGATTTAATAAGGCACAAAAGGGTATTTCCTGAAACGGCCTCCAGATATTTTATGGGTTTAATAATATATTATCGCCAAATAAGTCAAACAGTTTTATAATATAATAGATCTCTTTATAATATTATAATACTGTGTTACGTACCATACTGTGGATGGTAGACGTATGTACTGTGGATATTTCTCATTCTATTATAAAGATACAATTTACTTTTTGTTGTGTTGTGTTATGTATTTCATAATTTTACTCATCTATTTTTTAGCCTTGGCGATATATGAAAGGTAAAAAAAATATTAAGCTAAACTATTTTATCGCAGAAGCAATAATTACCATTTTGACCCGGACAAAGAAATTTATTTATTTATTTATTTTATGGCCAACATTAACTAAGCAAATTAAAAGCATTTAAAAAAAATTATAAGGCCCCCTTGTTCTGAAATAAGTTACCACAAACGAGTATCTCCACTTATTCTGAAATAAACGAACATAGACGCGTAGCTACTCGTAGCACACAAATTCTCGTAGCACAGCGCATGTTTGCTATTTGGCAGCTACGCCGTAGTCCTGCGTAGCAAACATTATCGCCTCGTGTTTGTTTCGATGCAAAATACGTCTGAAATATTTTGGTAACAACATAGTCTTGCTATTCTAGTGCCGTGTATATACACATTTATCGATACCCACTATACACATATTTAAGCAGAGAAATGCATTTTAATTCTGAAGATCCATAAAGCGAAGTGTGTAGTTGTCACTGTTATAGAATAACTTAAACTGTGCTATGACACATATTCAACCGTGCTTCGGTTAAGTAAGTATTCAATCGAGAAAAGAAATATCTGGGTATTGATGACGTCATGTCGACGTAAATGAAATGAAACAGTAGTTAATAACATACATCTATTCTATAAAATTCTTACAACGATAAGTTTTGATTTTAAGGCACTATGATAGATACAAGATTAAGCTGACATATCGAAGCGTTCTTGTGATTGACAGCCAAAAGGCTGAGCACCTTTTCTGCCAACATTTATGGCAATCAGTATTTAAGTCAGGTTAGAAATGAAGCGATTGCACTTTAACTGTATACTAGTGTACACTATACACTGTACACGGAGACACGCACGTCTGCTCTATGCAGTTCGCGGTAGTCGTCGCCGTCGGCGCATCACTAATGCAGCGCGCATTATCGCCGGCCACTGCAGCCCGATTGCCCGCCATACAATATTCATCCGAGCTATTCTCGGCGACAGCAAAGGGCACTGCTTCAAACTCCCCATCTGTAAATGGGAATAAAATGTCTGCGGCCATCAAATATTCAGCTTTTGTTGGTTGATTCGGGAGTTCTGATGATGACTTAGTATGCGAGGTGTGTTACGTTTATTGCTTAAGAGTTTAGGTGCTCTTCGGTGCTTCTATTATTATTTGATCAGCAAATGCAGAGTTAGATGATTGTATAATTTATCCAATGTTACCTTTCATTTCTATAGTATGACATTTTTATCTTCCAAAGTGGTAGTAGGGACCTACCATGACCACTTTTGTTATATATGCTAATTATAAACGATAGTTTTTTCTCAATTGGTAAAGAGCATTACAAAATTGGTTTTAATGCTAACATTGGAAAAGAATGATCTAAAAAGATGAAGACCAAAATTGGGTAGCGTTGATAACGAAACGTTACCAGAATGCATGAAAGTTTTAACGAAAAATATACCAAGGACTCTTGTATGCCCTCATATTTGGAAGTCTGAGCCATCCGCTCCCCCGCAAGTCCGGCGAGGATGACAAGGCTACTCCAAGTTATTATCGTAGTCAGCCCGGAAATTTAAAAAATGCTCTAATACGTGCACAATCCTTTTTACAAATAACCAAAATCTATAATAAAATTCTAATAAGCAAGCGAAATGGCGTGAGTGTAGGCACTTCGGGATGGCGGCACGACGCGTCGCGGCGTTGGTAACAGCGAACTTTCCATCGCCGTTATCATGTTAATGTTACGGAGCACGGAAGTAATTGTCTTGCTTTACGGCTAAAATTTACTTAGATAAACTTCGACGCCGGGACAATACCACAATAAAGTGGCAAACGTTTACTATTCAAGCGGTGATTCTGAATTTTAAAGAGCCGACTAACGGCGAATCTATTTTATACGCACCATGTAAATTTGTAACACGACGCCCGTTCGCTCGGGTATAGTTAGAACTATGGGGTAAAATGAGCGACTTCTACAACATTTTCATATAGTTTTATAATTAAATATGTACATATATAATTATTATGAATAATTAATCTACTTTGTTAGTTGGGACGAAATTAGATTTTTGTTTCAAAACAAAAGTGTCGTTTATATGCACATAAAGCGTAAAATTGTTCGGAGAACACTTAATTGTACAAGAAGTGTCATCATTACAAAGTCTGAAAAAACAGTCATTTACATCTCATTAGGTTCAACTCTTCCAAACTACCGAATAGCTTTATGCAAAGCTAAGCAAATCGAATTGAAAAGAAGTAAGTAATAAAGCGCAATCGTTAGAAAGCGAACTGCTATAAAATTAAAACTTTCAAATGCGCTACGGACTCCACTTTTTACATCTACCGGGGCAATTTGTTCAACTGCTCGCATTCAAATGATATGATTACCTAAGAGACACTTTCCGAATGCATTGGAATTTCAAATGAGTATATTTTTTAGGCTGTCTGAGTGCAGGGAATTAGATTAAACACGAAAAATAGCAAACATCGTCTGGGCTCCGGGCACGTGCCGGGAAGAATTTCTATTCTATTTACTCGGCTTTATACGTTTAAGCACACAACAGAGTATTTAAACAGGCTTTAAATACGTATTGCATTCATTTGTTTCGGTAGGGTCTTGTACAATTTAGGGTTATTGTGAATAAAGGGGCTGGGTGGTCCTGAAAATTGTTGTACCTATAAAATAACACCGTCCTTATTATGCTTCAAGTAAAATGAAGAAAATATATATTATGTGCCAAGCGTAGGTAGTCAAAAGTTTCCGTTTGTGCATTTGTCTGGCAAATTCGATAGTCAATTGTTGAAAGTGCATATTTCGTTGGCGTGCGGTCAAGTCTCGCCGCTGTGTGTCATCGTCGTCATAGCTGCGTCATAGCCGCGTCATAGCCGCGTCATTCACGGCTAATTGACGTATCGGCGCCGCTCGCAGCCGCCCGACAGATTAGTGTCGGCATTCCAGTTAAATCCGGATCAGCGGCTATTCCGAAACTTGTGCCTATTACAGCCTGATTCGATAAACAGGAGCAACAATTTTGTCTAATACATAGGTTCAACAAGCCAATCAGAATAACAGTGTGCGAGTGTGTGTGCGTGTGTATATGTCTGGAACTAAAACACAAATTGTAAATTCGTACATGTGTAATGTAGTTAGGTATAATAGGTATACGTAGAGGTATATTTGCAGGGTTCTAAAGAGATTTACTCTTTTTTATTTCGAGGTTTCAACGACGGATTATAACAGTTTTCTGTGTACCAATATCGGTTTATTCTGTTAATTAGATATTTGTGCGAAGATTGTAAATTGACAAATGGATTGTCAAATTATCCCAATTATCCTCCTGGTAATGCATTGTATGTATGTAACTAGCAGACATGCTTTGACATGTCTATTTTAACTAGCTACAATGAGATCGGAACAGGGATTTATTGGGAATTTGAATGCGGTTGTGGTTTAATCGACGTTTCTAATGAGGGCTCGTTGGCGTGTATTTTACTCTGGTTTGAATTTGTATTGAAATTGATTCAATTTAGAGATAAATTCCTGAAAATTTTATAAGTAACTTACATATTCGTATATTGACTGGACTTTGAGTCAGTCAGTTATCTGGTATGTTGCCTCAATTTGTCAATATTTTTGTTGATAATGCGTAAAATGCCATTAAATTCCTAGAAACTCCCACTGTTCAGAAACTTTACAGTTGTTAGAAAAATAAAGTATCGTGATTCTTAGAGATGTCACCGTAAAAAACTTATTCAATATGTAAATTAGCTCTTAATAATTTGGGAATAAAACTTCTACATTAACTTACTTAAAGCAACACCGTGCTTTAGTGCCAGAGCTCCTATCACTTGCCCTAATAACTTCTGTTCTTGTAATACACGACTGCAGCGATTAGCGTGGCAAGTCTCCTCTACAGCCAAGCATATGTCTTTAAGAAAGATTAACGATCTTCAGGTAGAGGGGTATAGGGGTCGGGATATAATTAAACGCAGTGGATCGAGCCTCCCCGAAGATTTAGAGGGGATGGCGTTCCGTTGAGTTATGATTTCACACGGCCCCTGATTGGCGTCGTCTAATGAAGTTCTTGATTCCGTGAACGGAGGATGTGCATTGACAGACTGGGAGAGGAAAGTAAACGAAAGCACGCGTATGGAATTTTGAAGTGAGAGTTTACCCTGTCTAGACTGTGCGGTCGATTAGTTAGTTAAATGTATAAATAGTTTTTTTTTGTATGCAAATTCTATATTGAACAGTACAACCACTATTGATAGATAATATTGAATTCGCCTTCCAGCGCTAAACACTTTCAAAAGCACATTACTGACATTCCAATGCAACACAAACACTAGTAAGTATTCGGTCTTTGTATTTTGATGTCTATGAACCTATTTTTAATAGACAATACTCTATGAACCTACTTAGACAATAAGAGATAAGGCTTTTACGGACTAAAAAAGAATACCATCATAAAAATTACTGTCCAAAAACATAAACCCAACAAATTAGTCCCGCACACGACAAAAAGCCTCCGCAATCCGTCAAAACCAACAAGGCATAAAAGAGTAAATTAACTTTTTGCCAACCAAATTACGCCTTCACATACTTGTGAGTAGGGGCCGAATATTAGAGGTCTGAGAAGTCGCAATTCTTCCGCGCGCTGTGGAGCGTGACCACACTGTCACATATTTTACTTGCCCTCTCCTCCCCTGAAAGCGAATGGGAATTAAGGCCTGTGCATTCATTTCCAGACATACATATTACATACATAATGCATCGCATCGCTGTATTGCTTTTACATAGGCTTCGTAGGTGTAGGGAGTTTCAGATTATACCGCTTCGACGAAAATCACTGTTTAAAGTATCAGTACAATTAACGACATGTATGTGTAACAAAATAAGCCTAATCTACGTCAATGCGCTCATGAATTGAAATCAAAGCCTTATCTATGCAGGTAGTTTTAAAATAAATGGCTATTATGAGTTCCTAAAATATTTATTGTTATAGATCACTTCAATTTTATGCTTACATTGTTTCAACTTTAAATAACGTACATATTAAACATTGAGAATTATCGAAGGGTAGCTATTCGATATGCACAACAGTTACCCTCCAGATATTTCCCAATAAACGTACGATGATTAAGTCTCGTATTGCACAAATGCGCGGCCGACAAAGCCTCATAACTACCCCGCGCCGAACAAAACTCGGCAAGCCAAATCCCGCACACCGACATAGTTAATCTTCGGTGCACTGCTATATCCAAATTGGAAAGTCTTTGAACTCCCCCCCTCGGGTATTAGTTGGTGTGTCAGCTTACGTGTTCCGATCTCGATCCGACGTTTATGTATATTGATTAGCAGGAGGACGCCAGATTTCAATGAGCTCCATTAACCAATTTGTGCTGGGAAATTTCGTTGGTTTAAAGTTTATGACATCTCGTCAGGCTTTCAGTGTAATTGAGTAGCGGTTAAACGTCGCATTTGGAGTCTGATCATCGAGATTAGCAAGTTACCGGATTGATCTATCTTTAGTTACTTGGTTGGTGAATAATGAATACGTTACGGTGAGCAGTGGCTCTGAAACGATTACTGGGGTAATATAAATTAATTAATTAGTAAGATTAGAGCTTCTATTTATGCTGGTGTACGTACAAACAACTTTGAAAGAGATAGCGTGCATACTTGAATAGTATAGAAATTTAAACTTGAAGGGCGTTTTTGCTTATTGACAAATTATCATGAAACGATTATGGAAAACACGCCATGCATTCTTGTTTGCGCGAGCTCTTTATTAACTGATTGGTTTTAATTTATTTGTGCAAAGTACTTATATGTCATTGGAAATCAGTAATAGTAAACGGGCCATAGTTTGGAGTGTTTGGAGTCGCCAATCCATACCCGGAGTGGCAGTCTTTGACACAACTCGGACAAGAGCAGAACACACAGTCTGGTCACGGCGAGGACTGTGTAAATACGTCCGACGCCCCGTTCGCTTTCCAATTAAGTTCTGAAACTGTTTGAGTTCTGTTCAGGTATCATACCTGACTGCCTTTGATGTTCTCTCATATTCGACGGTAATGTGTATCTTGCTTTCGCAGCCAACATCCCGCCTTCACTGCAATTAGGGAAATGACAAGCTAAACTTCTCAGACGGCGTGAGTTAAAGAAAAAACATCAATTAGATAACATTTTAAACCCATCGCAGTAAATCAATGTCGAAAAACGGATATTAAAAAACAATTACGACGCTCAAGTCATTTGGCTGAAACGAAATGAAACTGAGGAGATTTATGTTAGTCCTCATTTAATAACATCAAAATGATCCAAAACAACAGTGCCATAAATGTGCTCAACAAAAATGAAGATGCTCTCGAGAAAGGGAAGATTTATGCACTAGAGGTTGTCGTCGCTACAGAAACCGAAGACAATGGAAAGGACTCGACAAAGTTATTTAAATTACGCGACAATTTTCTTGGGCCATAACGTTTAAGTGGTAGAGGCGTCGGGACCTCGCTAAATGAGGTTTTAAGCCGTCGTTTTCATGAAAAGGGATTCGTAAAGCAGATTTCAGTGAGACAGAGCACAATGCCCGCGCTGATCCCCGCGAGCCAGTACCCGACACCTAAATTATTATATTGTTTTATGATTCTCCCGTTTATGGCATCTGAATTAACTGTGCGAAGTTTCCCTTTGTCGGCGCTACAGTAGGGCAGCACAATAATACCATAAACCTTCATAATAAAGAGGCAAGTATTAAGATTAAAATGAAATTTCACGGGATATTTCAAACAGAATTGATTGAATAGAAGATAGATTACATTAGGTCGATTAATCGAGATTGGTTTAGATTGGCAGATATTAATAAATATGATCTGTCCTTTTCAACAACACAGGCAATTTCATGGAGAATTTGTAAATTGGGAGGAAATAATGTCGCCAATTTGTTGCCTTTCCGTAATTGAGTAAACATTTTCAAGTCGCTTCTTCAAAGCTGCGTAAACAAGATTATAATTTTGGTCAATTTATTCGTCGGTCCTTTCAAAATATGGCGAGTTAACTTGCTATTTAAGCGTTGGGTTGTTTTTGTATTTGTATTAACAGAAAACAATTCGTAAAAAAGTTGACTAACATTTTCTTATTTATACTGATACGTGCACATAAATGAGAAAATACAAGTTAAAGATAACGCGAATCAAACTGACAATTACTATTATTTTTGTTACAATGTTTCTACTTTATAATAAGAATGTATTAAGGTGTGAATGTTTTATTGCGGGGATAATTCCTATATTTAAGTATGAACTAATATATTACTAACTAGCTGTGCCCGCAACTTCGTCTGCGTAGAATAGTAACTTTTGCCTGCATTTTTAATTTTAGGACGCATTTTTTTAAAGATACTTATTACAGGAAAAATAAATAAAGCTACATAAATTATAAAAATTATTACAAAATGAAATATAATTAAACTTAGTAATTGATTAGATTAATATCCATTAAATAATCTGATATTGTTTACAGATTAATAGGTGATAAACAACATATCACATTTTTCATTACAAATCGGCCAACTAAAGGATAATTCACTCGCACAATATGTTTTTTTGTCTAAGCAATGATCTAGCCTGAGAGTGGTAGCCAGGACTCACAAAATTATTTTTCACATTTTAGTAACCACGATAAAAACTTTAATTTATTTGACAGGAACAGGTTTCAATGGTTGCAAACAGCTTACTGTACCTATGTAGTTAGTACACAAAATTGATGTTTGATATCAGGATAACTTCAAAAGGTAAAAAATACAAACTACCGATCCACTGTCTCAAAATATCTATAAAGGATGTGTGTCGCCATGTGACGAACGCCCGCAGGCCAGGTGGTGTGACGATCTGCGCAGGACGGCTGGTAGCTGGATGCGAGTGGCCGAGGATAGAGAGAAGTGGCGTGCATTTGGAGAGGCCTATGTCCAGCAGTGGACAGGTATGGGCTGATGATGATGTGACGAATTAATCAGTATTTGCTTTGCTACTTTGTTATGTGCCACTTTAGCGCATTGTTTTTGTATATTTCTCGTATATTGTATTGTATTCGTACGTAAATATGTAAAGCGCAAGTTGAATAAATATAACTTATGAATTACTTTTAGTATTTAAAGCAATATTGCGAAATAATACTCCATAGTGACATCTCTTTAACTAACCAAGAACTAAACACTCATGTCATATCAAATCTGACACCATTTGACATGACTTGTCAGCTAAGAACGTGATAGTTGGGGAGCCCAACGGGAGTTTTTGAAGTCTTGATCAGACTCAGACTCAGTCTTGTAAGATTTTTAAATGGGAGACTCCTTGCACCCTTTCATGTACCTCTGCCGGATATGTACAGTTGTACACTTCAAACGGGAGGAAGAGGGTGCGTAATCTTAAATAGGATAGTTGCTAATGCTAATTACAAAGACATTGTTAAAAGAATTGGGCAGGATTATGAAATGCTAATAATCTCTGACGGTTTCCATGGGGTGATGACCATAGAATCGCGCCTATAACAACAATTACTAAAAACCTTTGACACAACAAATATCCAAGGGGCACTTGACCAGTTTTCTAATGATCTATGTGATTTTATTAGTAACGATCTTTATATACGGTAACTTTCTTTAATTTTATAATATCCAATATTTTGACGTGAATGTTTATAAATTTCCCTTTATTTGCTTAGAATATATCTATCTATAATCCTCTATAATAAACATTCAGATAATATTGAACAGTCTATCAATTGGAACAACACAAACCACCAATGTAAGCCAGCAAGCAAATATTGGACAACTGACCACCTCCATATCAAAAACCAGGTAATAGAAAAATGTAGCGAATTTAATAAACCTTTGAACCTGGCCTGTGGATTATTCAAAGGTCTTCGACGGGATCACCCACATCAACCTATTTAGCTTTCTTTTCTTCGAACACACATATATAAAACTTCTCCAAATCATTTTACCAACAAAGCACAGCCGATATCAAACTGCACACTGAAGGCCTGACATTCAAAATACAAAAAAGAGTTAAACAGGCTGACTCCCTATCACCAAAGCTTTCAGTAGCACGCTCCAAGAAGTCTTCAGGTCACTATAATATTCTTAGGAAACAAAAGGAATTGGTGTAGAGGATAGGCGACTGATAAACTTTCGCTTTGCAGATGACATTTTCCTAGTCGGAATACGTATACATCGACAGAAATTGAATAAATGCTCGAACAACTGAGTGCAGAAAGCGTTGACGTTAGACTGACAATGAATAGATCCAAAACCAAGGTCATGACCAACAGCATCACTGATTTGGTGGATTGCAGTCAACAGGCAGGTGAAGCAATATGTAGAGGAGCATACTTGAGCTAGGCAGTCTCCTTCGAAGACAGGCAGGACAAAGAAATAATCCGTAGAGCAGACAACGCCTGGAAAAGCTTCTGGTCCATGAATGGGTATATGAAGGGTGATCTTCTTATATCACTGAACTTTTCATACTGTCTATCCTAACACATCTTGGTCCCCCACCGAAAATCAGAAGTCCAAACTCAAGGTTTTACAAAAAGCTATGAAGCGGAGTATCGTAGGTATTAAGTTAAAATAAAATATACCACCATCCACTCCCGTACTGGTATTGTTGTTGGTTAAAACTGATGTATCAATGGGCGGGGAATGTGATATGAAATGTGCGAGGATGAAGAACAATAGATGGACCAGAATTGTTACACATCGCGTGCCTGAAGACGATTTTCGCCGAAGAAGACCTAAGAAAAGGTGGTATGACGATCTGGTCCATGTATCAAAGAACTGGCAAGTCCTAGCATTGGACAGAGAGCAGTAGATAAGTTTGAAGGATACTTTGCCCAGCAGTGAGGTGATACAGGTTAAGAAAAAAAATTACAGATACAGCAGCACTTCGATATCAACTTGAAACTCCTGCATAAAAATGTAACGCGCTGAAGTATCTAAAGATTATGTGTTTTTCAACAGACACAAAGATTAATTATAACTTTGTGGTCCAAATCGTTACAATGTCACTTTTTAGGGATTATTTAACATGCACTTTGAATGACTGACACGGTCAAATAACTTTTTTCTTTCAACAGCTTGTTACCAGGTAGCCCTCCTGCATTAATAGCTGTCCCCCCACTTATAAAGAAAGTGTAATATACTTTTCGTTATCTTTCTATTCTGATTCCATGTCGTTCGAGTAACTGCAAATCTAGCCATTTACCTCCCCTACTATGACGTTTTGCTCAATAAAGTAGTTCGTATAGTCCTAGTCAGAAGGTTCATTTTGGTCGATATACTTTTACCATTTTTGTAAGTGATCTAATAAAGTTAGATTTTTAACTATCCTACAGGAATTTCTGTGACTAAAAGTATTTAAGATCTTGACCGGGGATGTATGGTACCACCATGCAAAATTTCATTTTAATCGGTGTAATAGTTTCAGAGATCAGTCATTTATTTAGGTTTTTTGAATATCCCACGGGAACCAGTTAACTGTCAGTGATTTAAAATATCCTATGCATTTTTCCGGAATTTAAAATACCTTCGTGTAAACTTTCATTTAAATTGGTTCAGCCGTTTAGGAGGTCAGTCGAAACAAACAAACAAACAGACAGAGACACAATTTTTTTTAAGTATGGGGTTGTGTTCTGCTACTCTCAAAACATATCCCTGTCTGGTTTTTTTTTGCGTTCTCCAAAACAGTACAAGAATTTTTACCTCTACGTTTTTATTATAGTATAGATGAATGCGCTTTGAATGAGTTTAATAAGCAATTGAGAGACGCTTATTGCTCATAATGGAACCAAGATAATACAAGAAAATGTTTGCAAAGACTTCTAGAAATGGTCCACTTTATTTTTGCTAAGCTTCAGTGAAGATGGTGCACATTAGAGTCCAGAAAGCTTTGTCTAATCCTTTGTTACCACGTTCGGGCCCTAATTTATGGTGTCCTTAAATTCCCAGGGATTTCCCACGATTTGTTTGCTATTACTACTGTTTCTGAAACAAATGTTGCTTTAATGCTTGGATTATTGGAAAAAGAAATGAATGCCCAATGTTTTCAGCTTGCATAATTACATTGGCAATAAGGTTAGAAAGGCCTATCAAGGATGTAAAATAGTCTTTATTTTAGTAATAAGATAATTACTGTTAATACACACATATTGCAAAAATTAAATAAATAATGTGAAATAGAATTTATTAGTGCTAAAATTTTTTATTATTAATTAGTTAGTTATACTAGTGACCCGCCCTCGCTTCGCCTCGGGTAAATTTTACATAAAAACCTTCTTCATATCTTTCATAGTTAAGGCAGTGTCCATAAAAAACGTTTTCATTTGACCGTTTTTTCTCCGATTCACTTTGCAAATCAATCACGTAAAAGCTTTTTTTGGTTTTTTTATATAACTTATGACACTTAGCAATAATTTGGCTTTCTATTGGTCAAAAAAAATTGAAAATCAGTTCAGTATTCCCTGAGGATTCGAGATTACTCCTAATAATTTAACAAAATATACACAAACTTTACTTCTTTATGATATTAGTACGAAAAAATCTAAAAAAAAATATTAAATTCCTTTTGAACCTTAACAAGGATGCAAATAAAGTGTTCTATTTTATTCCAACGTACTGTATTTAACATAAACTTTGACGATTTCGGACGACGGATAGATCACGGGTACGTCTGGCTTCTATCTCAAAATTCAACTGTCGTGAGCCGAATAGGAAAACGGGGAGTTTCGTGAAATATGATACCAGATAAGGCATCTAGTTATCCACGAATAGTTCCCTAAGAAATGGTGGGTTCAGCATAATGCGATGCACTTTGTCATCAGCGCGTTATCTAACCAAATATATTGTGGCTCTTTTGGCTATTAATCACCGGATAGTTCCCGGGGCCTATGGTCGGGGTGTTCTTTCGCATAGACAAATTTAGATAGTCGTTTGTTAATGATTTTACAGTGTTTTGTGATTATTATTTGGCTGTCTCTATCTCGTAGTGTTTGTAATTTTTAAAACTCTATTACACTTTTGGGTTTAGAATTCAGAAAAATTGCAAGGACTGAAAATGTAAGAGAGTTGTATCACCATAAAATAACGCTCGATACGTCTAGTGCAGCACGAATATTTGTACTATAACCGAATCTATATGTATTTGCTACACTAAAGAATAAACAATATAGTTTAACCGTATTTAGTAGTAGATTAAATCCATAGCTGTTGTCTGAAATGCATGTAATTGTCATCTATAATTAAGTTTGCGTTTATCTAAATGTTCATCTTGGTCATGTTACTTATATCATAATGTTAATGTAATCTTGTTGGTGATCTTACATAAATAAATAAATAGCGCGTGTGCTTTTGACGACAATAACGACATTTGTCATACTTAGCCAAGGTCCTAGTCGGTCGAACATCTACGAAAGTTCTCGTATCTCATTCTCGTAAAGTAACTCTTTGTACGCGCCATGTTGAAGTAACAACGTCGCGTATATTACGGCAAGTACAAGCTCATGTAAGTCGGTTTCAAGTGCGCTTCGGCTGAAGTAGGTAATATATTAAGATGCTACAAGTGCATTATGTGCCTGTCTAGTGGCGAGGGTTGGTATTTAGAACGATTATCGTTGTCTCTACAGGGTATTGTATCTCGAAATTTACTTAGGGACTATGAGCCTTAGCGATTCTAAGGGTTTACTTAGCACGTCTATTACTTTTGTCTCAGTTAGTGTGATCGTTCTGTGAATTGGATTAGGGTTTGGAGCCTTCAAGCACGAAATAGGGACTTCGCTGTCCAAGACAGGTTTAGCTTTAACAAACAGGATAGAGGACAGTGTTTGAATTGAGTAAATTGTATGAATTCAATGCTGATATCTAATAAGAGTAAAATTTTGTTAATTATTCTAGTTTTTATCGCCTTGCTGGTTTAAGAAAAAATTGGTAAAATAAGCAAAATAACTTTGTACTCACATAGGTATTAAAACGACGATAAAACTAAACTTTTAATTAAACAATCAAACACTCTACACTCTGTGCCTGTATCACACTGTCCTACTCTTGCAATGCACTTTCACTCATGTTCTAGTTTTAAGAATTATTTTAACTGTGTATTTTTTGTGCAATAAAGAATTATAATTATTATTATTAAAATTGATTTACTGTCCTATCGTTTTACTATTTGTAATGACCACATCTTTCGGTCTAAAGCTGTGGATTCTATCCCCTACCGCTGGGACAAACAATGGTGTGATGATTATTTGTGTTTGTTCAGTATCTGGGTACGAATCTGCGTATTTGTAATTAATCCCTGTTGATTTCGGACAGAGAACGGATGGATATATCAACCGGTTGTTAGTCTTAAAATTTGAGGCAGAATTTAAGTATAGGTAGGTATAGGTATTCCTTGGAATTGTTTTTAAAGTTTCTATCTTTGATCGTTTTAATTTACTTTTGGTTAAAGGTTTCAAAGGTAAATCAAACCTTTGTACGTGTGTAACTTCAGTGATAATATTAGTAGCATAATTGCCATAACTACTTTTCATATTCACTAGAGGTAAACAATCCCCGTACGCTATGGAAATGAAAAAAATAGTAACAAGTAGTTACTATTTTTTTACGTTTCCGTTACGTTTCAATCGATCTATTGTCTTTTGTATATTAGAGATTGAACTTTATCAAGTTGTTTATTAGAAGTTTACAGACACGATAGAGTGTTTGTGTGCGCCTTTAGTTCTGTAATATTACTTGCATTTAACTGGGCTAACCCCTATTTTCAAAATTCACAACAGGTAAACAATCCCCGTACGCTAAGTGAAGTTACGAACTACTGTATTGTCAACGATGTGAAGACCGCATAAAACTGCGCTAGCTGAAAGCGAGATTTTGGAATTGTAGATATCCCGTTGGAGTTTTCAAGTCGTTATCAGGGGCCGGCGGAGTCGGGTCGCGCCAACAATAAATGCTTTGTCAAACTTCCACCGCCTGACTCGGAGATAACCGACTTGTATTTGTTTCACCCAACTTGCCAGGTTTCCCCTTTATTCCTTTTAGTCGCAACTTTATTTGGCTTTAGGCATTGTCTGCGACAAACTCGAGGTGGCTTAAAATTGGGAGCTGGTGCGGTTGTTGTTAGGACATCCGTTTGAACAGATATGTTTGAGCTATTTAATAAAGGAATTGAGTCATGCAAAATGCAAGTATGATATAATATGAACGGTTCGCTCGCGACCATGATTGGTGTAACCCAGTTGAAACGTCGGGCAGTAAGTAGCTAAGTATTTGCTACTCCTAATATCGCGTGTACCATAAATACTAATATTTAGTATGAAATAACAGTCGGTGAGACAGTCGATTTTTTTCCTTTTTTCTTATTATTAGAACAGCTAGTGCAAGATTTAATACTTATTTTTAAAAAATTGACAATGATATAACTCAACACGTAATTTGAAAATAATATATTTAAAATAAAATAAAATATAATATCATGAAATCATGAAAACAGTTTTTAATATTTTACTTATTTAATTCTTAAAGTTACAAAACATACGATTTTGAACAGGTTTGTCGCAATTTAAAAAATCAATTTAAATAAGCTCCGTACTTCAATTCAATATAAGAAAGTCTCCACAGAAAATGAAGCGAAGTCATTACGTTATTTCGCAGTTATTTTCCGCTCATGATTTCCGTACTTCCTGTACACAATATTAGGTTGAAAAATTCATGTTTAGGTCGTTACGAGTACCGAAGCTCGTACATGACGGGGGATATGTCACCCGTAGGCCCTGATATATGACAGGCTCCTCCTAGCTGTTAACTTATGGAGTTCCTTAGCGGGGTAGAGTGGGGGTATGAGATGTCGATGGTTCAAAGCTTTTTCTTTGTTTTCTGTAATTCTCACAAGTTTTAAAAGTAAAGTATGTAAGATAATATTTTGAATTCTGTCAATAATAATATATTACGTTGTGTTAAGATATAGCTCTCGAATTCATTTTAATGGCCCAGTTCAACTACAAAAATAGAGCTATTTTCTTTTCTTTTTTCATTACGTATGCTTAATTCTTTTTTTTTCTATGTTGTCGCAGCATATTGGCTCTACTCATATAGTTTCCTATCTATAAGAATACTCCTTTATTCTTACAAGTTTATTCTTATAAGTAGGGTACGCCATACGCCGAACTGCATGATCGTGTTCGGTGATTTGTCGTATCATGCTTTGTGGTAGGAATAACTTCGACATCGAGTTGTAGGCTATCCATGTACAGTTAGAGATACCGACTATAGGCGCCATCTTTTGGTTGCGGTTTGAACTTCCTAGACGGATTTTCCCACAGTGCCCCGAATAGGCCCAATGCACAATCATTTTCTTCTTATCGTATGGTTGATGAACATCAGGTTGGTGTCAGAGTTTTTAAGCCGCCCGTAGGCCCCTGACATGGTTTCACACACCGGTGAAAAATCTCTCAGGTGTGTTGGTTTCCTCACGATGTTTTCCTTCATCGTTAAAGCGTCGAATGATGGTACATATGAATTTCAAATATGAAAAACACATTGGTACCTGGCGAGGTTGAGCTGGCGACCTCTCGCATGGCAAGCAACGACCTTAGCCACTCGGCTATCGACACTTTTTACACATGCACAATGATACTGACAAAATAAATAAATATTTCAGACATTTCCACACACGGCCAATACGGTCATATAATCCCAAAACTATGCAGAGCTTGTACTATGGGCATCAGTTACTGACATACATACATACATAGATATTTTTAAATACATACTTTAATACATTATCACAACCCAGACACGGAACAAACACCGATGTTCATCATACAAATATTTGACCAGAGTGGGAATCTTACAGGGTCACTAACCACTGTTCCACCGAGCCAGTCAAAATTCGCTCTCATTATGAGTTTTGAAGATTAAATAGCAAATGTATCGATGTATCGATATTATGCCAGTTCCCATCCCTACGCACCCACTTTACATTCAACGCCCTGCCGGCAGCAAACGACTAATCTCGTGATATATCGGCGCTCACCTCGCCTCATCCGGGATCTCCCAAAAAGTGCTCTTTATTACGGCACCTGGATCGTGCGGGCTTAGGCACCGCATTACACTCCGCTCTGCATGTGGTCAACTGCATACTAATTTAGGTTAGCGCATAAGTGTACGAGTGGTAAAGACAAATTGTCTTGAAAAGGAAGTATTTGTAATAAATAAAAAATAAAGAACATCTGGGATATTGGGAATGTCGCACACATGGTCATCTGACCCTAAACTAAGCAGTGCTTGTATGCCCATAGGGCATCAGAGACCGATATACATACATAGATTTTTTAAAATTCATAATCACACATAGACAAGGAACAAATGCCAATGTTCATCACACTAATATTTTATATTGACTCTTGAAACCGCCAGCCAGGGTCATTAACCATTGTTTCACCGAGCCAGTCGTTTGTGGTTTTTAATATGTCAGCACAAAAGGTTTTTAAATGTTAAAGTTTGAAACATTGTTTTATTGACAAGGAGAATAGAACGTACGTTTTTCAGATGCTTTAAACGAGGAAATAAACTAAACAGATATATTTTCCGAAACAATTTTTTATATAAATTCACAAAGCAAATGAATGTAAGTTCCGCCATAAGTTACTGTTTATGAAAAAAAGTAAACAAGAATTTCTTTATGCTTTTAGTATACTTTTAATATAATACCAGAAACGCTTAAGTACCAATCAGCCTTGCAAGTGAACCTCCGAAAATAAAGCTCTGCATCAATGACATAATGTTAGTGCATGTGTAAAACTATTCGGAGATTTATACTAAACTAACCTGAAACTTATGGCTCTGAGTAAACGGCTTAGATAATGCGATAGTTCCTCCTACAAAACGTAGCGTAAAATATGTAGGCACTAGTGTTTAACACAAGCTCAGTATACCGTGTGAGAGTCGAATGGCGGATACGTTGAGTTTGTAATTAAGCCTGAGTTACTGCGCCCGTATCACGAGGATCCTAGATAACACCGTACCTTTACCAGATTAATGCATTTTTGCATTCACTTGGATCTTCGCTAACTCGTTAATTCATTTGAAAATGCATATACTGCTTTTTATCTGGTAGTTTTCAGGACCCGAATGGCATGATACTAATGATACAAAATAATTTTTCAAACAAACTTTGAATGAAGATACTAATAAACGATAACTAAAAGAAGTTATCGTTTATTTATTATTTGATCATGAATTTTATGCTAGCTCTCCGCCCGCGACTCCCACCGCATGAAGTCGTTGATTGATGATTTTTTTTATTTATGAACCGATTGAGTTGACATAAACATTTTATTTTATGTTGAGGAAATAAAATCGCATCCAAATTTAATTGAGCGGCTAAGATCAGTACATACCAACAAAAAAACAAGAACTCTAAAAATATAGTGATAACTTAGCATTCAAAAATCCCCAATAACATTTTTTTTTTACTTTTAAAGTTTCTATGGACATTGTACCTGACCTCCACAGCAGCCAATCCACACTAACAAAACACGATCGAGCCGTCTGATCTCGCCATATTTGTTAACAGGACACAAACGGCTCAACCAAACAAACACGGATTACAAATACACCTGATCATTGTGCCGAAGACTGGCCGTTTTCCCGTTTTTCCGTTTAATGCGTCGGCGGATAAATTGCGACCTTTGTAGGGGCGGATGTTTATGGATGTAATCCCGTCGCTCACTGCACTCCAGTGAAAACTTTAGGATGCAAAACTGGCGTGTCATATACTGCTAGTAAAATGGAACAGACAATATGTGCTGTACACTATGTGCTTATAAAAGCCCGATGAGACTGGTTATTGTCAGTTTAACAGGTTTAGCACACAAGTGTATTTTTCACACTCTTAATATTTTGAAACCTATTTATGGGCTAAGATTTTTGAGAATAATATAAAGTTACTAGCTGTGCCCGCGACTTGTTGAGGGTGGAAAACCCTTATCACTCAGGGGTAAGAAAAATACATGTTGGCCGATTCTCAGACCTACTCAATATGCTCACAAACACATATTAAAAAAATATTTTATATATAAGATAGATGCTCATATGGGCTCATCCTCGCTTTAATTTTTTATTAGTAGTGAAAGTTTATTGCGTTTTAAAATAAAAAGTAACTCATTCTGTCTAATTTCAGTGTCATATTGAGTAACATTGTTTTCTTATTACATAAATACTAAAAATACAAAAAGTCTATTAAAAGCGAGCGTGCTGAAACCTTATGGCGTAATTCAAAAGTACCAACAAAGCTTTAAATTAAAAAGTAACAACAACAATACACTTGTTCAACGCACACAGAACGCTAAAACTCGTCTTTCCATCTAGTTAAAGAGCACTTTGGGCGGTACACAAGCGTTGGCTGGAACTTAATTCTTCAGCCCCCCGGTGCATTATCATCGATCGGCATCTGGCTGACAATAAAAGTTAAGTGCACGCGCCCCTCCCCTAATCTCAACGGTTACGTGAGGTATTAGTTTAGGAGTTCGGAGGCTCGAGACGTCATCCTTCTGACGTTTTGCTGCCTTCAACCGCATGTTGCTACCCTAAAGTTATGACTTATGAAGCCTTAAGAAGCTTTTGTGATGAACAAAAAGTTTTAATCATTTGCTTGTGTGTATTCTTTTGTTTCTTTTGAATTGAATTACTTCAATTTTAAAACGGCATTATTGATTTTTGTAGTAATTAGAAATTGTAAAAGCTATTTTGTATAAAGTTTCACACGATTGTTTAATCAGCCTCATATTTTGAAATACCCACTCGTTAGTTACCTAATAATAATAATTATATTACTGTTAATGTTTAAAATGTTCAACAGATACAGCTTAGAGTAATATGATGATACATCCAGGTTTTCATAAATGTATCACACCAAAAACATAAACAGATACTTTATTTAGTAGTGATTATTCAAACTACAGATTCGGATTTTTCCTCTAATGAGCTCGAACGGGTTAACTACAAAACAATGGCGTTATTGGATTCAGGTTCGTTTGTTCGCATGCATAATTCACTTGAGGGTTAAATGAGTCGAACTGCGCTCGGTGCGGTCTTATTTGCCCCGGACCAAGGTAAGTACATTTCCCGGTCTCATTTGCTGGGTTTAATCCCGAGGCTGGCACAAGTGACTAAGCAGATTACAATATTCGAGTGCCTTACAACAGAGCTGCGACTTGTTAGCGGGAGCCAAGTTTGTCTTGTTATAAACTCGGGATGGGACTTAGTATCATACACCAGACGTACAGAATTCGGAATTGTGTTCTCGCTTTTCTTGGTTGAGGTCTTGTTATGAAATTTTATATTTGGGGAAGCCTTTAGCGGTATTGTGCATCACAATAGGTATCTTCTATAGGTAGGGGATAATGGGGTACGCAAAATTTTTCATTGTTAAACTTGCAAAGTAACTTAATTGAGCTTTTTAGGCTAATCGTATTTTTTTACTAGTACTATCGCCATTGTCTTATAAAAAAATGTTTAGTCTTTTTGTCTCATCATCATCATTTTCAACCCATATGCGTCTCCACTGCTGGGGCATGGGCCTGCCCTAAATTAGGGCGATTAGGTCTTAGTCAACCACACTGGCCGAGTGCGGGTTGTTTGACTACACAACCTTAGAATTTCTTGCTAGGTGCGGGTTTCCTAACCTGTCTGACTGTATGTTTATTTGACAATATATTTTTAAACATTTATTAAATTTACTTGTAATTTTACGTATGTATGTATGTATGTATGTGCTAATAAGAAGTCCTAACTAGCTACTAAACTTATGTACTCTCTCACTCAAATACACAATTTCCTTAGCTCTATTGAAGATTCAACTTCGCCGATGTAGTTGAATCACAAAAATGTAGCTGCCAAAAGGTTCCGACTCGTAGGTCCATTTCCCGGACAAGGTGTACGTACAGGGAGACAACAAAAGTCACGTGTTAACGGACGGACCCGCGTCACGGCCCGCCATTGGATTTGCTTAACAAGATTAGAGAAGCGAAAAACGCCAGACAATGAACCCAAATTAACTGGGAATGCGATGTGGGACGAGCTGTGTAACGCGACCGATGAATTCTGAGCGCTTGATAACAATGGTTTTTAGAAAAGGAACACTTTTGCCTCTGATCATGTCGCTGACCATAAAACACTGTTGGCCACTTGTTATTTTAAACAAATGTTGTGTAACGTCAAGACCGCAAGTATATTGTATCATAGAGCTAGAACAAGAAGATATTTATAAGGGTTTGGGTATTTATTATCTTATCTTAGAAATTATTTTTACTAATCGAATAATCAAATTCCTACATTGGAGTTAGCATCGCCCTAGCATGTATCTCGATTCCATATGGGGTACGATGTTAGTTGTGATCCATTGCTTTTATTATAGTATCTTTCTATTAGTACATTACAAAGTTTTTATAGAAATATAAGGAATAAATACCACGAAATAAATTATACCGCAATTGATTTTAAAATGCATCTACTGAAAACTTTACGCGATAGGTTTTGAGTAACCTATTTATACATTTAAAGAAATGCTTGGGTTATATTTGTAGAAAAATTTAGATCACAAAGGGAAATTCAAAACGGGGCCGATTAAGCGTACCATAGGGGCTTACTTTTTAAACATTCGAAATGTGGGTAAAGAGGTATTTATGTAATTTATTTTATATAAAAAGTACCTGCAAATGGATACTATTAATAAACCATATGGCTTGTAATACTCATCATAGATTTATTAATTACCTTACACCTTAAGCAACAGATCGATTGACTGATCACTCGATAATTTTTGGTAATAACAAAAAGCTCAAGCTAGAAGACAACATATCACTACATAGTATAAAACAAAGTCGCTACCTGGGTCTGTCTGTCCCTATGTATGCTTAAATTTTTAAGACTACACAACGATTTTTTTAATAGATAGAGGAAGGAACCTGAAGTTAAGCAAGGACCGGTCATTAGTTATACTTAAATCGATGACAGTCATGACTCGATGCATAGCTTACTATGTTAAAAATATAAAGGTCGTTGCTTGCCATGCGAGAGTTCGCCAGTTCAAACCCCGCCAGGTGCATGTGTTTTTGAAATTCGAAATTCATATTTTTCGACGCTTGAACGGTGAAGGAAAACATCGTGAGCTAACCTGCACAGCTATGAAAAAATTCTAAGGTTGTGTAGTCGACCAACCCGCACTTGACCAGCGTGGTTTACCAAGGCCTTTTCGCCCTAGTTTAGGGTAGGCCCGTGCCCCAGCAGTGAGGACGTATATGGGCTGATGATGATGATCATTATGGCTGAAAAAACTAAAAATATTTTTTAATAAATACTTTAAACCGGCTCCAGAAAAATTCAACAGCCAATTAATTTCGTTACTGATACATTTACAATTCGCTTTCATCTCCGCTATGAAAGCTATCAATTCGCGATTGCAATACGCATTCATTTCTGCACTTCTCCGAACTTTAAAGTGGAAATCAATTTAATGGCAATTAGGTAAAGGTTACATACGTGAAAAACTCTTTTGAAGTAACAAATTGGGGGTCCAGAGCCGATGGGACGGGCACTGATTAAAAACGTTTCACACACTGCAAATAATCCAAAAATAACGAGCTAGCAATTAAATATGGCTTTGAGACAAACATCGGACGCGCGGCTCACATCAAAGGCAGTGATGGCCGCCAGGAGATACGCCGAGGATTCCGTACAAATAAACACTGTTGTGTTAGAGGGCCAAGTTCTGTTCAATATTTTGTCATATTAACTCAATATTTATTAGTTTTACAAATGACGGATTCTTTGAAGGAGCTTTTTTACAAGAAAGAAAAATGCACACGTATAACTTTTTGAGTGTAAAATGACAAACGAGCTTTTATCACTTGCATGGGTACAGTTTTAATTTATTTAAGGTAATACGTTTTTTTCTGTTATATATAATTCTATTGATATAAAATTATTAAATATTATTCTTACGTAATTCAACACTTAATACATTGTAGACAAGTATGAGCAAGATCAAGATGTGTCTTTTCGACGACTTAATGAAGCAGTTGTAATCGACTTTTTTTTTCTTTCTTTTATTATTTAATTAAATACTAAACGTGTGATTGTAAAATGTTTTAAATTTAATGCTGAGTGAGGGCCATTTTGGCACATTCTGCTCTAGTTTTGAGTCATTTTATATTTAAATTTTTGTGGCTGTGTGAGAATGTGTTAAATAAATATTTTTTTTTCTTTCTTTCTTTTCTTTTAAATTAAATTATTAATTTCAAAAGATAAACATACTTGGCCCTCTCACTACGATTCAGAGATAAGTTAGGAGCATTCTCTAGTTAAAAGGTTTATGGGCATCATTCTGTGACAGCAAATATTTGTGAACGGGTGTGTTTGAGGGATTTCCGAGTTGTAATTGAATGCCTCGTGTTGCGTAGGATTACTGTGTGCCATTAAAAAGAGTAAGGGGAGTCTACTTGACAAGTGTATGTAACGGTTAAAACGGTTACACATTTGTAATCCTATTATAGCCATTACATGGGTAGGTAGGTGCCTACTGCCTAGTTTGTATGTATGTAGCAAAGGCTACCACAAAAATAAGACCATATACCAATCATCCATAAATCCACTTTGATTATGAAATCCTGGTACAAAAATATTATTGGGCTCCTGGAGTAATTTGGATAATAAGTATAATAAAGAGATATTTCAGTAAAATCCAATATGGCGACAGAGCATAAACGGAGCAGACTACATTCCTGCACCTAAATGTATTCGATTTAAATCTATGTAGGTATACTATGCAAAAAAATATCAACAATAGACAGTATCGCAAAGTACTTAAATCGCCAGGCCCTCATACTATCTCACTATGATACATCCCAGCTCACTAACGACATTTTGTCGCCAAAGTTTCGGTTAACTTTACATTCCAAACAGATATCCAACAAATCCGAAAGGAACTCGTCCGGTCGCGCCACTAAGTTCACAAATCCAGTCGGTAACTGGCAGAGCAATTACTTGCTTAGACACTTTTAAAATCCTACAACATTCGGGAAATGGAAACGTCTCTGGCCCGCGCCGTCGCTCGCTATATTTATAATAGGTATCTTCTAGTTGGACGATTCAGTTTAAAATATTTTTAAAGGATTGACTTGTTTTTTTGTACGGCTCTGTTGAAACTTCAATCGATAAATAAAAGAACTGTGCAGCAACAAAGTGTGCAATCAATTTGGTTTCTGATTTCCGTGTTGCCATTTTGATTACGAAGCGATAATAACTGATATGTAATTGGGATCACAAAGTAAAACTAATTCGATTGTGCAAATTATTGCCAGTCTTGAAAATGCATACTTATAAATGATTCCATAAAAATTACGTAGATAGATAACTGAGCACCAAAGCTAATACATTCCATTTATTAATAAGCGCTTTACTTTAATCGCGCAAATCGTAAGGGTGCGAAATTCAAAATAAACGTTAAAAGCTTGAAATTATACAATACGTACACTTAAATATGCTAATGTACAGAGATAAACGAATAGACCATTAACAACAGCTAACAATGAACAACAAATCTACGGAAGTAAAGCGTATTCTAGACAGGTGCAATACATGAAGTCGCGATACCGAACAGACCTCGGCGGACGCGCGCGGAATACCTGCGTTCATTACCCCAACACACAACACTCTTATCCCCAGGGAATAAGGACCAGAATGTCCGCGCATAATTGGGCACAGGTACAGCCGAATAGTTCTGAAAGGGCTCGTGTTTTGCAGGATTTAATTGCATTGTAAGGTTTGATAGGTACGAGTAATGTTGGGACCTCGTATTTCGTTATATGTATAATTTATAATATACTCATTTTCTGAAGTTATTTTGATACTCCGTTTATTATTCAAACGTATTTGTATTTAGGTGAAAAATAGAAGCTGTACCCAAAAATGTGCTAAAAACTATAGGTATTATTATTTTTGTGCCAAGAAACGCTGAATCAAAAGTTTTTTACAGATGCGTACCTAATAATGTAGAGTGTAAATGAAGTTAATGGTAAAGTTGGATTTGATCCACGATTCAAATGGCTATTACTCGTACCTTTGGTTTATCATCCAATTGGGTTTGGAACCCCTATTTTATTGTAATTTATCTTAACTCTCCTCCACATTTTTAACTTTATGCTTCCGAACGCACTAATTCAACGTGCGATTTTTCTGGTCAAAAAAATTTAAACTGCGCGGAGTAAATCCTAACATAACAGGAATATTTATGGGGTGTGAGGTAACCCCGTATCTGCGGCTCCCACGCGTTTCCGGAACATTGATCCTTCATAACTAAACACGGGGACAAGGGTCCGTCCTGTGGAAATATAGTTCCTGTGCATACATTTTTCTTTAGGATACCTATAGTATAGCTAGCTAAAGCTATAGTCTATAGTAATATTGCTATATCGAAGAGATTAGCAAGTTTTGAAAGTGTATATGTGCTATATTTAATTGTTGAAATGGTGTTAGATGATATTATAATATCTAATACCCGCATCAATATAAATACACTTACATGGAATATGAAGGAAACTAAAATTTTCGACCTTCAAATGCATTGAATTTATGCATAACTAGGTTAGATTTACATTTCCAAGCATCCAGCTATAGTCCGTTTTTACGGAAGTGAAATTATTCACTATTAAAATGGTTTTTAATTTCAAATTTAACAAATATTAGGGATGAAACGATTCGGGCTCTTTACTGTCAATGTATCAAAGTATTCATTAATTATCAGTTAAATAGTTACAGTATGATCCAGCACATGCAAATACTTCAATATTCTAAGCACTAATATCGTTCGAAGTCTACACAAAGCTGAATTTCAAGCATCACGATCGTCTATCTAACTTTACCAGTCACGAAGCAGTCCACAACTTCGTCCATCTTTACGACAAACCAAAACTAATCAAGCCAACATCCCCTAATGCTTCCGTGTCAACTCAAGAAGCAAATCTTTTATTTAATAGTGCGTGTGCGTCCATTGTATTTGTTTTTCATTACCTATTGGCTACTTAGGGTTGCAGGTGTCTTGTGCCGTTTCGTTAAGGAGCGGGGTTGGGGTCACTACACCCACTTGTGAGGGGTGCATTGAACAGGGGAGGGAGTAGAGACGTTTTGAGGGAAAATGTGTAAGAAATTATAAATATTTAAATTTAAGTTTATACACTATAAAGGTTATAGCAAATATATTTATTTTACGATGAAGGAAAACATCGTGGCATACCTCCGAAGAAATTCTAAGGTTGTGTGAAGTCGAGCAACACGCAATGGCCAGTCTGGTTTACTGATCAGCTATATATTCATAGGCTATTGTAATGATTTATTGAAGAAATAAAATAAATTGTGTTTTTCTTACAAACTACGAAATATTTGTGTAGGTAATTGGTATATCAGGAATCAATGTAAAAATATGTTGTAAGTGTGATACCAATTTTGCGTTTGTATCAAATCACATAAAGTTAATGCTCTGACTGCAATATTAATTTGAATCTGTGTTTCTACAAATGAGAAATAATTGAAGAAAAGTTAAAGTGACTTAAATATGGTAAGAGGACAGGAATAGCGAAATTAATATTTGCTGATCCACTCCACGCAACCTATTTAATGAAGGTGAAATGTTATTTAAACAGTTTTACGAGTATGTAGCTTGCCGGGTCTGCTTCTTAATGTAACTTTGGGTGTCAATACAAAAAAAAAAATCAAATCTTAATGCAACTCCACACACACCTGTGTCCAATTTAGGAATTACGCACATTGAAGATTATCGTGGCTCAAACCCGCGGACCGGAAGCTGCGAGGGGCGCCCCCGCGTTATTATCTACCTGCAGCGTCACTTCCGCTCCGCTGCCCGCAGACTGCTCACTCGCTTAACTTATAGGCCTGGTTTGTTTTAGAATTATATATTATACCTTCCAGTGATCCGCCCTCGATTCGCAACGGGTGAATTTTACATGAAAACATTTATCTTTAATTCCTCTATCAAAAAAACCGCATTACAGTTGGTTGCGAATTCAATGTTTTACAAAAGTAATATGTAAATTGTATAATTATACAATCTATATTAGTGATTTTTCTTTTGGATGACACTTCCAGCATACATACAATATTGTTGATTTTTCTCTTAAAACAGAGGTTTCCTCAGCACGCTGTTACGCCTGATTAGAGAAAAGTCTGAATTAGATTTGTATAACATTGACTCAGGCCCGCTGCTAGCTCGTCGAACGCCCGCGTGCAATGCCGATTAAGCCGCCCCATACACAACTCTACTTATCCGACTCCAAGTATCAAATCGAAATCGAGCCGTTGTCCCATAACAGCATGATAATAAGAATCTGGGAGTCCGGCAAATGTTCTTTATTTCATGCGCACGGCTATTTTAGTATCAGAACCTATCAAAAGATGTCGTTATTATGACACGATAATTATTTTTTTTAAATATAAAAGGCTAATGAGGTCGACAGGCATAATAGACCATAGGCGTAACTGCGCCTGAAGAGCCCGGGATCATAGGAGGGAAGGAAAACATGAGCTATAAGAGCATTCCATGCCTTAATGACACGTGGCAGAAAAGAGGAACAAAACCTCTTAGCCCGAGCACCAGCTCCTGCATTGTATGAATGGCAGCGCTGCCCAGCACGTGTCGTTCGGTGGTGGAAAGGGGTCCTCCTCTAGGGACTAGCTGAAATAGCTTTTCAGAGCATTTACCATTATAGAAACGTTAGAGAACACTTAGTCTTATACCGAAGGCAGAGCTGCACCTTTGTGAAAAATCGCCGCACTCGGTTCAGGATCCCCATTTTGCGGGAGGCTGTTCTAACGATGCTCTCGATGTAATCCGGCTGGTTCAGGTCGCGGGGAACATCTACCCCTTTACCAATACAGGATGCTACGGCTATCCTGTATTGGTAAAGGGGTGCTCTGACTGAAGAGTAGGATGAGAAAGAAAAGGAGACACTTTACCAAAAAAAACACAAGCCTGTGTCTTCTTGGCATTGAACTCGACAAGATTGCATGTGACCCATTCAGAAATGCGGTCCAAGACCCCGTCAAGCTCGGCGACAAGGAGGTTCCTCTTTTGTGGAAACAAGAAGCCTCTCACCAGAGGTGCAAAACGTACACTAGAAGATAACCCGTGGACCGTTTTGGTCTAAAACTGTATTGCCGGTCATGCAGCAGCGAGTGATCCTCTAGGTAGCGGATGAGCTGGGCGTTAATAATCTGCTCAAACACCTTTTTTGGATCAGGCTGAACATTCGTTTACTTCCAAGCCCGGGGCACGATGCCCGAGTGAGCAAGTACTGGAGAAAACCGTCTGGGCCACTAGCTTTCCTTACATGAAGTGACTGCAACTCAGCACATCACATTGCCTGATTCGGATCTCAGGCATATGAGCACCGCAATCTGGAATTTTAGGCGGCTGTGCTCCACCGTCATCAATGCAGGAATTGGTCGCAAAAAGATTGGCAAGCAAATCTGCCTTCTGCGCCTGATGAGTTAGTGAACCGTCAGGATATTTCAGCGGTGGCAACGAAGGCAGACTGAAGTTGGATTGCACATGTTCAGGAGCGGCAATCCGTGGGATGCGTAATAAGGTCCGGTGTCCTTCAGTTCAAGTGGCTGCGGCGCAATCACGATTGAACCAGAGATCATCTTTGCGACCGCTGGTGACATCAGTGAATGGAATGTAATACTCCATTCCAATACTGATCTCACCCGCAATAGCCGCTGCACACTCCGTGGGATCACTTCCTCCAAAGCAGCTCGGCCCCAACGGATGGATGCGAAGTATTCACGCATACCATCCCAATCTGCCGACGAGTAGCGCCACAGTCTCCGCGTCACCTCCACGGGTTGTAGGGGAAGCGGTGCATCGCACTATTGCACCCACCAGGCAGTTATCGGAAGACCCCAGCGGGGCACAAACCGACACTATGTACCCGGATGGGCGGCTCGTCAGCAGAAGGTCCAACAAGGAGGGCGCATGACCGACAATATCAGGCATCTGGGTGGGCTGGAGTACCAGTTGCGTCAGGTCATGCGTGAGAGCAAATGCGTGGGCAGTCCGGCCAGCATGGTCTGTTTTAGGGGAGCCCAACCAAGTGTCATGTGTCATTAAAGTCAGTTGGCATGTCAGCATGGCATCATCAGTGGGCATTAAAGTTCCCTAAAAACACCAGCTCGCTATTAGGGAACCGCGCCTGAGCGATGTCTGCAGCCTGACTCAAATGGTCAAATATATTGGACAATTTGGACATCATGTAAATTATGAGAATGTTTCGTTTTAGTTTCCATATCTGGTTTTGCCGCCCCCTTGACAATGCCGCCCTTGTGCGGAGCACGCCCTGCACGCCCGCTCCTGGCGGGCCTGCATTGACTCAACGACCTAGCATTTGATAGTTTTTAAGTCTTATCTTTTTTGTTTTTTTGACATTTTTTACACACATTGATCTTCACAATCGAAAAAAGCGTCGATGGCCGAGTGGTTAAGGTCGTTGCTTGCCATGCGAGAGGTCGCCAGTTCAAAATGTGTTTTTCTAATTTGAAATTCATATGTACCATCATTCGACGCTTTAACGGTGAAGGGAAACATCGTGAGGAAACCTGCACATCTAAGAAGAAATTCTAAGGTTGTGTAGTCGACCAACCCGCACTTGGCCAGCGTGGTCGACTAAGGCCTTATCGTCCTAGTTTAGGGTAGGCCCGTGCCCTAGCAGTGGGGACGTATATGGGCTGATTATGATGATGATGATCTTCACAACATCGGCTTCTTTCATACTGTGTGGGTACATAAAGTTATAGTTACGTACGTAACTTAAACGTAGCATAGCCTATACGAGGAAGAAAAACATATATACAGTAAATATCCTGTGTTGCTAACTGTGTGTCGCACCAATTAACTTGTCGTGCCTAAATTGGGAGTCAAACACGCTACCCTCTGCGACCCCGTGCCTCGGGGTGTTTCTATGGAATTTGTCTTTCCCCATTTAAACAAACTTCCATTAAACCTGTTTCAATATAAGGGAAAGTAGTCTTTTCATGTGACTTTTTGTGCGTGACAAACTTTTACATTGATTTTTTTATTTAATGATATTTACTGTTTGCCTTATTAGTAACTTAACAAGCGACCCATTGATAAAATTTTCAGTGTTGCTCTACTATAATATACATGAATTATATGCATTAAACCTTTCTCTCAAATCAAAGTACCTGTTAAATAAACGGCATCAAAATCCCGTACTACTTCGCATACATATTTAAGGGACAAGTAAGTGTAATGTTTTCATTTATACTTGCTCTATCTGCTATAAAATTTATTTTTTAATTTATTATTTTAATCAAACAAAATCTTTAATTCATTTTATTTATTAAGTTGATACCGGTAATGACGGGCGTGCTAGCAAATTGCTAGCGTATACTTCTAGTAGATTATTCAACAGCTTATACCAAAGCATAACCTTCATCAAAGTCCCATCTCCCGGCCGGGTACCACTGAATAACAAAATGAACCCGTTTAAATGGAGGCAGGCACCAAAATTATATTTAGTGGCGAAGATAACACGCCAGTATTTACGGGAACCGCAGAATGTTGTTCATCCACATCTGTATTCCATTAGCAAATACGGTTTAGCCGGCCTCCTATTTTCCAAACAGTGTTGATCTCCTACGCCTCTCTTGTATGACGCGTAGTGGTTAACTTGCGGGATATATGAGGTGTAATCAGAGGTCTAATTATACCGGGCGAGGTGTAAGACGCAACGAACGCCCGAGGTGCCATCAGGGCAGGTAACCGAAGGAGGTACAGGGTTGCCTCCATGGTAAAACACTAATCCTTAGGATTAAACTTTCCTCACAATCAGTTACTGAACTATTTAACTGCCTTTAGTTGAAGTATGTGTAGCTCAGCAATTAAACGACTTCATCATTGAAATTTAAGTAAGTAATTATTTTTGATTGGATTTGCAAACGTCAGCAAGAAAGAGTCTGCTGTATCAAAGCCTTCCACAGTTTTTAATTCGAATCAGATTACTATGTTTTATTTACTTCATGTGTAAATCCCACTTATAACTAGACTAGTGTTTGCACATCAACAACTGATAAAAATGCTTTCGTTGCAATTTTCCAAACTACAGCGTTACTTAAATTTTATTAGGTTATGTCTTTAGGCTGCACCAATAAGGTCAGAAAAAATAAATTGGCAGTTACCTTTATTTTTAAATTTGATTTAATTTTTTCAGACATTGATGCACAGCGAAATTCTCTAAAATATATTTTTACAACTTAGCTTTTATGAAAAACGGATGATCTTAGACCAAATCTGGCAACCCTTCTATTAGAAACATGTCAGGCGAGCTGTGTAATCTCGTTCGGAACGCGGGCACGAATTTCATAAGTGCTCGGTCGAGTTAATGGACGAAAACATTAACTCCTGGGCCGATGAATTTGCTAAGGCGGCTTACCGCGAACATTTACATACGCGGTGTTTAAGCCACCCGCACTATGCAAGTTTGACTTACACTCATCATTATGTACGGCGAAACTAATCTCGACAACTTTTGTTTTAGCCTCAGAATACGAGTCTCTTAATAATACAAAAGAATGTAATAATATGCCAATGCCTGTCATTGGTGGAAATTATGTATCTGTTTGAAGTATTTAGTTCTTTATATGAATAGAATATATCCCTGCAATGTATAAAAGTTTGAGATAGGTAAGCATTAATTACCAAAAAAGATCGAAGATTGTACTGATATTTACTTAGATCCTAACTGAACGGCGTCTCTGTTAAGTCCTATAATAATAAATAAATAAATATTGCACAACATCACATACATTGATCTGATCCCGTGGTAAGTAGCTTAAGCACTTGTGTTACAGATATCAGAATCAACAGTGGATACACAAATATACTTAAATATATTTAATAAAACACACCCAGACACGGAACAAACACCGATGTTCGTCACACAAATATTTGTCCCGAGTGGGAATCGAACCCACGACTCTTGGAACCGTAGGTAGTGAACCTGGGTCACTAACCACTGTTCCACCGAGCCAGTCTAGTAGTAATAATAGTAAATTCCGGTTTTGAATTGTTTTATAAAAACGCCTTTATCTTTCAGAACACATAGAAACAGTAGTGGAAGCATGAAAAGCTCGATCTTAAATGATGACTCTTTCCGCCATAATATTAAAAATTAACCACGACAAAACAATATCCAAAATCCGCACTCAAAACTCGCGTGGTTGGTTTCAAAAACGGACTGGTTTTAAAAAAAAGAACGCTTTGACAGCCATGTTGCTTTGCAAAAAATTACAACATTTTAATGCGACGCCTAACGGTTCGCAATCACCACTCCAACGTTCCAAAACTAAACGTTCTGAAATGTATTTTTCATCGTCAAATTTAAGGATATTTCAACATCAACGTCAGAATAAGGGTTGGACGTGCAAATAAACAGTGACGGTGGAAAACTTTCGCGACGCACTCGAAATGACCGGGGGCTTCGCAATGTTTCATAACTTTATTATTGCAAACGTGGATAGGTGAGTACTTCTCTTCTGCATTGGTACAGGAAGCTTTTAGAAACTGCTATGTATTTATTTGAATGAGTTAAACACATGGTAAATTAATACGAGACATTTTTAAGTCGAATTAATGTATAAATGTGACAACCAATGAATACTTAATGTTCATGTGTCATTAATAGTACCTTTATATTAGGAACTTTTTCCCCACTGGACAGGCTCAGCCTAGTGATCAGATCTTGATGTAACTACCTGCAAGGCTTTTGGTATTTGTATTTCGTTGCCCAGCAATAGCATGAACCAGGTTATTAAAGCTAAGAGTTACATTATGCTGTGCTTATTATGTGGCGATATTTCAATTATAATACGCGGATTATAAACAGATATTTAGTTAGATAAAATATCGTTTTCCTGCCTTTTGGAGTGACATCCAGTTGACTCATTTGTTGGCAGTTGGCAAAAATAAAAACAAAACCTTATCTCCAATATTATATCACTGACATTTTCCACATATCTGAACTACGTAGACGATTTGTACGCAAGCTTGTACCTACCAAATGATATACATATTCCCCCTGCATTTCTTACAGGAAACATATCACTCGTTTCCAAAACGTAATATTCCTGATCGTAAAGCGTCGAACTATTCTGGCCATCTGTGTCCGTGGAAAAAAATCGGCACTAAAGTGAAACCGCCCGTTTACATCGGAGAGAGTACTGGAGCCACTTCTTAGAGGATTTTTTTTGCATATCTATATCTATACAATGAAATAAAATTGAAGTGTGTTTGTGAAATAAATTTATAAAGACTTTATAAAGGCACACATTTTTTGTCTGTCTGTCCATTTGTTTTCGCTAATCTCCGGAACGTCTAGACCAATTTTGACGGGACTTTTACTAATAAATAGCTAATTTTCTAGGTATAATTATAGCTTAAGATATAATATTAACAAATCATTGCTGCCAAAGCCATTTCAACGCGGACGAAGTCATGGGTTGTGGGCTAGTGATATAATACGATTCTTTATTTACTTTCGCATTTATAATAAATAATGTAATTATGAACGGTTAATACGTTCATCCAACTCTATCAATCTAATTGTCATGTTAACATATACCCTTACCTACTAATACCTAACATGCAGTCACGCAAAAATAACTTTGTCTATTGTAATAACACGCCAAACCTACTGAGCTGATTAAATGCAATTTGGCTGACAGATAGTCTAGGTAGAGACTGAAAAAGGACACAGGCTTTAGAAAGACTTCGGTATCGCTATTTGCGCAGCACTTGATACCATTAGACCAACGAGGCAGTCGAATCATATAGAGAAGCAAATATAAGATCTGAAAAAAAAATTGTAAATGTCTAGTCTACCGCTAGTTAGTTCAAACAGTTTACGTGACTATGTTACGTGATTTCCATATACCGAGTCATTACTACTATAGAACAAAATGCGACAAAATCCTATTATGCTTGGACCTCAATTCCTTCTGTTATTTGATCTTTGATTGGCCAAGATGGCTCTTACATTAAATCAAATTACAGTTAAGAACCAACTAATGTCTATAGATAGGGTTCAATATCAATTTTATCGAGGCTTTCAATGAATACGGTTTCTGTACAAGAATAAGGGCCGTATACTGAAAATACTTGTTGTCACTTTGAGCGACACTTATTTGTATGAACAGGGTCTTGGGGATCAGAAATATTTGTAATTTATTTAGTTGTTGTGCTATCCTGAAAACCTAGCCGATAACGTAGGGTTGTATTTTATTCTAATTTGTTCCCAAAGGTAGTGCTAATAAATAAACCAAGATGATTACAGCTAATCACGCTAATACAAACGATTTTAGACTATCGCGTTCCATTACAATACTATATTCCATATTCACGCGCTAAAAAGAGGAGCAAATACATAGTACGAGTACTTACTGCCCGACGTTTCGACTCATAATATATATACGTAGTTATTAACGTTAATGTATATAAACCCATACTGTATAGTTTTTAGCGATTATACGTAATTAAGAAACTGGGTCTAATATACTTGTCATTCTAGTAATTGGCCCTAAGTCTATCACAAGTCTAGTATACTCGCCCACTCAAAGGGTTACATGCAAACAAGGTTAGCCCGCACTGCGTAAGACATTTACCCTTACGCACGATCCCAGATCACCTCGTAGTCTTTATTATTTGAAATTCATGAATCGAGCTTTTACTTACTGACGCGGAGAAAGCTTAAGTAGGGCTCGGTATCTAGGTCGGAGATAATGACGCTTTTAATAACGTCTAAGTACTTCGTTTTTATGTTTATCGCTCGCGACTGCACCGGTAGGAATGCAGCTGGATGCACAGGTGCGGCTCATTTGTTTTGCGCTGAAACCAGGTTGCCTTACAAAAGCTCTGAAAAGTCCCGTAGCGAAGGAGTTTTGAACAGAAACCGTTGTATTAGCTATGCTTACCAGTTTCAAGGGATATAATAACGTGTATTGTATAATACCTAATGTAAGAATCCTTGTCATGGTCATTTTCCGTGTAATGGTTTATGTGTGTAATAATTAGGTCTTATAAATTTTTGCACACACAACAAATTACTTTATAAAAACCTATGTATTGTGTAAGACATGTATATTGTGGAGAGATAAATAAATAAATAATTTATTATGTAATTAAATTAATGGGTAAATTTAACAGACTTTGTAATTAAAATTTCTTTTGATTGTAATAAATCATTTGGGTTCAGGTTTCAGAACATAATACGATTATTTTAAATACACTACTACTATTATGTCTGGAGTCTTTCAGAGATGCCAAGTCACGTAGCACATTTTGAGTCAAGCTACTTTTTTATTTTAATATCGCTGATGAAAAAGGGCAGTAATCTCTTACCAGTATTATCTGCTGAAAAACAAAGGCAAAGTGCGTGGGTTTGAATGGCATCCAACAGATTTCGACGTATTCCGAATTCACCTTTACAATATCGAACCTTTATGAGAAAAACGTGTTATCTTTTTTACACGGCACAATCGAAAATGCCAGTAATGATAAAAATATTTGCGTTCTATTTAAAGGAAAAATCGGACAATAAAAATAATGTCGACGATTAAAATGCACCGCACGTAACGTTAACATTTATTTTCCAATTTTGGTAGCAGCCTGATTAAATTGGGTAGCTTAATTTTGTCATTCGCTATACAATTGCTTAAACTGATCACATACAATATTGGGCAAATATGGCGCACCGACAATTAAACGTTTATGGAGTCCATTTGAATATTATCAATTAAGTGCCTAATTCTGTTCTAATGGAGGGGAACTGCATATTTAAATACTGTTTATGACATACATTAATGGCTTTGTTGGTCATTTCGTGTCGAGAGTAAACAGAGTACCATGTCTAGGGTCTAAATTCCGTAAGAGTAGTATTCCGTAGAGTTTTTCCAGCAGCTGCTTGAGTCCTGATCGAGTAAGTTCGTCTCATTTGACAAGAAAGAGTGAAGAACACTGTGCGCGGTTATGATTTGCTTTGATAAGACCGACGTCATGATTAATTCAAATAAATAAATATCTGGGACATTTCCACACACGGTCATCTGACCCCAAACTAAGCAGAGCTTGTACTATGGGCGTTCTGACGCCCATAGTACAAGCAGCAGTCTCTGGACTGATATACATACATAGATATTTTTAAATACATATTCACACCCAGACACACAACAAACACAGATTTTTATCACACAAATATTTGTCCCGAGTGGTAATCGAACCCACGACTCTTAGAACCGCCAGCCAGGGTCACTAAACACTTTTACACCGAGCCAGTCGTCGTTTCGTTAAAAAGATCCAATTATAAATCTAGAATTTTATTTATTTATTTATTTTTATTTATTTATTTTAGGAAGATCAGGATTTACATTATTCACATAGGATAATAATAATAACAATTAAGAAATCACTTATAGATCCTCACAGATAAAGAAGGTCCAATTCAGGTTATGGTGTATAGTAATTTGTTTCAATATTTCTTTCAATATCAAATTAAAGAATATGTCTGACATTTTCAAATCCTAACACAATCGATTAGAATAGAAACCAATCCGTATAACCGAATCCACATACATTTTGCGTACACACGCGTTTTCATAAAGTTTGTTTTCCGTAGTAAGTGATCGATCGGGGTGGGCGCGGGCGTCTGTCTGTCCGTCCATTAGTCAAATAGGTTCTCCATCAAGATTAACTTATCTGCTCGCTGACAGGGTCCCCACGCACTGTCAGCATGCTACCACTGCGCCCTATTGTCTACCCATTAAGGTCCACAATCGCGCAAAAAGCACAGATTGGAAATGAATCTAAGCTGCCCCGTTCATCGAGTGATTACTGCATTGCATCGTTTTCAAAGGGTTCGGAAAAGAATCAATCCTGTTACAATAGGAATCATTTCAAAGGCTTGGGTGTGTTTTCAGGGATTTTTAGTAAATTAGCGATCATTTTGTCTTAGTATCGAGATATTAGTGATCCTTTGGAATTGTGAAATTTGAAATTGATAACACACCTTTAAATCTCAATGAGAGTTATATGTCAATAATAATCACATAAGGCAAAAAATAATTTTGGAAGATCTAATAACCAAACATTTTTTTTATGTATAATTTGTGGTTGTTTTTTGCCGATTCAGACATTCGACTACATTTACGATATTATTAATTAATAGAGTATTTTTTTTTTCAATATTTTATTTTAATTTATCGTTGGTTCATTCAGTCGAAAGATTTAGTAAGGATACTAGACCGATAACAATAGCTAAGCTAATAACATAGATTACTCGAACTTGATAACAAGTTCTCATAATGCCAAAGTACTGTTTCATCCATATTTTGATCACAGCTGAAACAAAATACAGATTTGATATAATTATCCAAATATGTGAGTATAGACAAGCCATTTTCACATAAAAAGTATTAACATATTCATTTACTCTAAACACATTTTAAAAGACAACGCAAATGCTTACATTAAATGTGATTAAACAAAAGACAATCTCACAAAAACCAATAAGTATTAAATCCGCTCACGCACGAGCATAAACACTATCAGTACATCCTTATCGTTATCAGTCGATTCGCCAAGATACCGGCGAGTATTTTCACGTCTGCTGTATTTTGTAGTCTGTGACAGTGTTCTCTACGTGAATCTGTTTTTTTCTTTTTAATCTCGTTTATTTACCTTGGTTAAGTCAAAATGCACGCCCCACATGACCGTAAGTGTGTTTACAGTGTTTTTCTAAGTAAATTCAGTTGGTAAAGTCACTAAAGCATATTAAAGAGGTAACTGAGACCAACGTCTTGATTGTGTCTTCACACTTTAGAATTGTATTTTTAATTCAGGCGTTTTTGCTCGTAAGCGACTTCAGGTAGAATAAAAATTGTGTAAAATTCAGTTACTTTTTCCTTTGTGTGTTAATGAAACTGATTTACTCGCTGTCAATTCAGTGTAGGTGTATAAGGAAGCCCAATTTGATAGTCCGTAGGTTACTCACAAGGTAAAGGTCAAATGGTAGTTTTAGTTTATCCTACCGTATGTGGTTGTTTTCCGTGCGTTGCCCTATTTAAAGTATTGATTTCCACAGATTGTTTACATAATAGAATTGCTTACAAACTACAGTAAGTCTGAGTGCTTTTGTTTGTATACATTAAGGCTTGACATTGAAACAAAGTGTCGAACGTAATTAACCACAAAGCTAGGTCATTTGATCGATGGTTGATAAACAAATGATAGGTAGGTGCCTATTGGTATATATGGTACCTACCTTTGGTGTCAATATTGGTGATTTATGGCCCTTTTATCAACCATTTTATAAAGTACTTTGAATAAAACTCAAATTTCAGAATCACGTTGTGAATAAGGTAAGAACTCCTACATTTTATTAAAGAAAAAATGTAATAAACATACTAATAATTTAAATAATTTGATTTCCTTAACAAATAAACATATTTTTTTAGACATTCCCGTTCCATTACGTTAATAACCACTATACTATGGAACACCGGGCAGTCAGTAGCTATGTATTTGCTACTATTTCTATCGCGTGTACGTACACCCATATTATAATAGTTATTAAAATGTACATTACCATTGGAAAGAAATAAAATACAAACGTACACAATATATTACGTATATATATACACCTTCTTGTGAAAAATATAACCTTTGTAGTCATGTTATATGAGTACGTTATAACATTAAACGGATGTTAACAATTTTACAACGAAAGATAATTTTTTTTCAATGAATCATCTGTTGACAAATGCTTAATGAAAATAAGTGTATGAGTAAACGCGCTTAGAGTTCCTATTTCACAATGTACTGATTAGATTTATAAGGATTTTTCATTCATTGAATGTTTTATCATAAAAACTATTAAAGTGTAGACTTTGTATTGTAGACTGAATAAAAAATATTTACACATAGGGGTGTCGATGTTTGAAATGATTTTGATGACCTTTGCCAACCATACACAATCTAATAATAATAATAATCTAAAGGTATTGTCTAACAAAATAGTTGGAATTAAACTAATTCACTTACACAAACACATTGTTATCATTCGAAACAGCGTTAATCTGGCATTTTTTATCTATACGTCACGTAAAGGGTACATTAATTAGAATCGATAATAAATATAAATGTTTATCCTTATATTTCAATACATGCTAATTGTATATTTTTTTTTAATATGCATTTCCTCTATTATTGCAATTGGCAAGAAACCTATGTGATCTTATCTCATTGTCTCTCTCTCACTTTCATAGTTCAGTAAGAGGATAATCCGACATAACCCATGTGAGATTAGACGCAGGACCATGCTTAACATGCTTTTCTAGGCACGGTCTCATACATACGCCAACTTTCAAAATCCGGGCTAATTAATTTCGTAAAAGGAAAAGTCAAACAAATTTGGATCGACTCGGGACTTATGGGGTAACAATGGACCAACGAGGTCGTTGCACGAGGTTTTTAACCGACTTCAAAAAAGGAGGAGGTTCTCAATTCGTCTGTATGTATAATATATATATATATATTTTTTTATGTATGTTCACCGATATTTTCGTCAATTATAGACGGATTTCAAAATTTTTTTTTTGGTTGGATAGAGTTCACTTCCGAGGTGGTCCCATTTTCACCAGTCTCGGATCTGATGATGGGATCCTGGAGAAATCGAGGGCAACCTTCAAATTTTATAGGGACATGTACCGCGTTTTGCATATTATCTGAAGTCATATTGGCATTTGCTTCTGGCTATCATAATCTTATGATGCTGAGCTGATGATGGAAGGTCAACTCCTTAATAGTAATGAGTAAAAGAATCATTATTTCAATACTGTACACATATTAAGACTACTAGTTATAATAACAGTAGCATTACAGGTGAGCTAAACTATTAGGTTGACCAGTCTAGGATCTGATGATGGGATCCAGGAGAAATCGAGGGCAACCCTCAAATTTTATAGGCACATGTACCGCGTTTTACATATTTTCTGAAGTTATATTGGCATTTGCTTCTGGCAATCATAATGTTATGATGCTGAGCTGATGATGGAAGGTCAACTCCTTAATAGTTGGGAGTAAAGGGATAATTCTTTCAAATCTGTGAACATATTGATACTACTAGTTATAATAGTAGTAGAATTATAGGTGAGCTGAACTAATAGGGTGTAAAAAATGTAACACTAAAAAGGATGAAAAAAATTGTAAACAAAAAAAACCGCCTTCAAAAACTCGACTCACGAAAAATTACAAAGTAATATAATAAGTACGAACATTAATCTGGGTATGAATTTGATATGTTGTTGAAGGCGGTGCCCTTTAATTTTTTGAGGAAAACTGCATGAAATATAAACAGCACCGCCTTCAACAACATATCAAATTCATACCCAGATTAATGTTCGTATTATATTATTTTGTATTTTTTAGTGAGTCGAGTTTTTGAAGGCGTATTTTTTTTGTTTACAATTTTTTTCTTTACAAAAGGCGTTCAGGAGGACCTTGCTTCACCTGATGCTGAGCGGCCGTGAGCTCCACGTCATATAAGTTTGAGCTGAAATAAAACACCAAAGTTACAAAATAAATCATAAAAAATCACCACACAAAACACTAGAGTAATCCCCATAGAGGCAATAGAGGAAACTTCAACGGGCAATGGTTAAGTTTTTAGTCTTTTACTAACATGTAATAATACATCTCTTTATATCAATTCCAGAACCCCCACCATACTCGCAGCCGGGGGTGTACCCTCACCCTCAGCCATACCCTCAACAGCATCAGACAGTCATCACGACCGGCCCCTCGGTGATGGTGCCCACTGTCATCGTCAGCCAGTCGCAGTACTTCGGCCCCAACCCGGCGGTGATGGTCTGTCCGTCCTGCACCGCTAACATCGTCACCAGGGTAGAGAGCTCCCCATCAATGCGGTCACATATCATTGCTGCTTGTCTTTGCTTGTTCATGTAAGTAGTCTTTACCCAACTTTTTTTTATAATAGACAACAAGATGATATCACTCCACTTGATGGTAAGCGGTAGTGAGATCCACATATGAGGTCAACAGGCACAATAGACCATATTGAGCATGACGCACACGCCCTGAAGGGTTTCTTACATGCTGTTTTACGCACCACCTGAAGAGCATGGTATCATAGGAGAGAGGGAAAATATGGGCTGGTAGAGCATTCCATGCCTTAATGACTGGGCTAAAAAGAGGAACTGTACCTCTTGGTCCGTCCCACCAAGTCTTGCATTGTATATGTGTGGCAGCGCTGAAACTGTCATAAAATGGGGTAGTATTATTCTGGTCCCCAGTCCTAGTAATTTGGACCCACGCAGTTCTCTACTAGGGTCGAGAGCCCTCCGTCGATAGTCATACAAATAGTATTTTATTACCCAACTATCAAAGAATGGAGGGTAATGTTTCACGAATAGGCTTTTTGACAACATCAAATGTCTGAAATATATACTTAGGGGTGAGAGCCATCTGCTCCCAGTCCAGTAGTCCAGTGATGATGACCAGTAGTCCAGTGGTGATGACGATTCTCATCCAAGCCATTATTGTATATCAATTAGGAAAAAAATAATCTGAAATATTTTTTTTACATGAATTGATTTCAAATACATAAATAATCGGACCCAGGCTGTAATAAAGCGTTATTATTGACTATGTATTTAGCTGACTTTTTTATTTTCAGATTCTGGCCTTGTGCATGCCTGCCCTACTGCATAGGGTCGTGCAACAACGCAGAGCACTACTGCCCGAACTGCAGCGCATACATTGGTTCATACAAGTTCTGAGCGAGGACACTATGACTTTGTAGATAGCAAAGACGACTGGGAGACGGATACCCTTTTAATGTTTAGAAGAACTGACAATTTCCGGGATTCATACCATGTTGTTTTATTTTAATAAGCTTCCGATAGTTGGGTCTATTATTTGCGCGAGCACTACACATTTGATGTAAAACTGATTGACTTAAGACTGGACTGGAGTCTTGCCCGTATAGAAACTCTCTATACAGCGCTAATCACGCAGCTCTATATATGTATATAGTAATGTTTAGAATAACAATACACGCGATGATCACGGGTCAACTGACCTAATATGGTACCAATCCCGGACATATTCAGTCGCCTTTAAATGTTTGATGTTCTATAGATTTTGCAGTAGGATGGTTAAGTATACTGTATTATTATTACGGAAACCGGATAAGAGTTGGGCACTTAACCTTTAGCGAGCGACTAAAAATAGTCCGTACTGAATTTTTAAATAAATAGGTACAAAACAGAACTGTACAAATTGTTATGTCTAATAAATGCGGTACAGGTATACGTGTATATTGTGTTTTACGGCAGATACCTACCTAATAAGAAGTTACTATAGTTGCTCAATTGCTCAAAAACATAGGAAATTGTATGAATTTTTAAACAATTCTGATTAGCCGGAATATCACTCATCCAAGGCAGCTGCTATTTATTTTAATTTATTGTAGAACCGGCAATAATCTTACGTGGTCCTAAACATGTAAATAATAAGGCGTCCGATCGATTTCAGTCATGGCGGCCGATCTCAACTGAGATCAGCCAAGTGCGCGGACATATTTTAGTGCACAAATGTGCGCGCAAACACAAGTACACTCTCTATCCCGTTACTCTCATAATTCGGTGAGATAGCAAATTATACATAAATATGTACATAACTTATGTAAATATGAAAGCATATTGTGATTTGTAATTGAACTAAATGTACATTTTAAATATACATACGAGTAATATCGGTGCATAAATTGTGATTTAGAAATATAATTGTAGAACGTTAAAAAATTATGGTGACTTGTGCAAAATGTAATAATAGGTATATCATTTTGATAGGACTAAAGATTTACTGAAAAAGACAAACACAATAAAACGTAGTTTTAAGGATTTAAGCATACATAGGGACAGAGACGCGGGAAGTGACTTAGTTTTATGTAAGGATAAGGATACTTCTTGAATAAACTGTCGCCAATTATGTTATAATTATTGAAAAAGGTACATGTAAATTCCATTTAGTGACTATTTTATCACCAGCTGAGAAAAATAAATTTGATTATAACAATTAATGTATTTTATTTACCACGCTGTCCAAAAATCTTAAGAAAACTTACGAAAGTACGTTCTTACGTCTAAGAACTTGTCGTCGAAAGAAAAAAGTTGCCGAATAATTAGCATATTTTTAATGATGTTTTCGTAGACCTCTGGTTATCACCATAGAACATCATGTACGTCCAGCCCTATACGTGCCCACTGCTGGGGCACGGGCCTACCCTAAACAAGGGCGGTATGGCATTATTCTACCACGTTTGGCAACTGCAGGTTAGTCGACTACACTACCTAAGAATTTCTTCGAAGGTGTGCAGGTTTTTCATAAAGGTAATTCAATAACATTTTGAGGGATCTTATTAAACAATTTTGTGCTTAAACCTAAGAACGACTTTCTAGTCTTTTGAAGCCTGAACCTTGAAACGGCAAGCCTATGTTTATTTCTGGTGTTAAAATGTTAATTATCCGATTTTTAATTAAATGATTGTATGTTTTTATAAACATTTAAGATACAGTCCAAAATGTACTAACAGGCTACTGTTAAAATATCTATGTCTTTAAAAATATCTCTAAGTGAGACACGCGGTCTTATGCCAAAATAAATGGATTGGATAGCCCTCTTCTGTAATACAAAAATAGTTTGTATATCAGAAGCAGACCCCCACAGCAGAAGACCGTATGACATAACACTATGAAAATAGCTGAAATGAACTAACCCTGCCGTTTCTACGTCAGTTAAATTCCTGATTTTTCTAACTGCATACGCAGCTGAACTAAATCTACCCGCCAAACCAGAAATATGAGGTCCCCAGTGTAACTTAGCATCTATGCTGATTCCTAAAAATGTTGTAGATTCAGTAAATTCTACAAGTTCGTTATTTACAATAATGTTAGTATCAACTTGACTTACATTTGACATTGTAAATATCATACATTTAGATTTTTTCGCATTTAACAATAAATTATTTGTATTAAACCATTGAAGAACTTGTGAAAGGGTACTATTTACCTTGCTTCGGCGGTTTGGCTATCGGCGGCTTTGATAACGAAGACGTGGAGATAACACCCACCTAACCTACCTAGTATTGGTATTGGTGCAACGGGCTGGTATCCGCAACTCACTCGACGTCAGAGCGCCTATTTTGAGTGGGGTGGGAATCACTTGAACCATCCCAGCTCGTTGAGGAAGGCCAGCAGCTTCTTCACGCTGCGGGCGGCCTCGCTGAGCGATCTTGGAGATCCAAGGTGTTTGGCCCGGTAGATGGCCACCCCCTGACATCCGAGAAACCTACCTAGTGTAACTTAGCTCTTTATAAACGTATGGAATATAGAGAGTTTTTGAAAAAAATATTGCGTAAATTGTTTTAAACATTGTGCAATCCTTATCCAAAAAACAAAAAACAATACCTACGAAAGTAGGAATAGTGGTTCTACAGAAATCAAAAAACATGAAATAAACTATTTTATACCAACTAAGTACCAAATGCTCTTTTAGAAATCACAATCTTTTATCATAAAGATGGAATTTGTTTTTTGTGATTATAAATAATTATAAATATTGTGCAGTGAGGGGAGATTCCTATCTACCTGTATGATTCATAGAAATATTTATTATCAGTTCCGCTGGCTGGTTTATCTGTGATAACCGAAATACCTGAAAAAGTAGTTGGCAGCCAAGTTTAGTCATAAATTAAATAGAAAGCGTGTAAGTAATTTTCAAAAAAGGAGACTGTTCTCAATTCATATGTGAGTGTATATTACATGAGGTTTTTTATATTTGCAAACACAATTCGTAAAAATAAGATGAAAAATACCGATTCCACAAAAATATTTTTTTTTGATTATTTTCGCTTTTAAGTAATTGAAAATAACGATCAAAAACAATTAAATGCTTTGTAATTTTTTTAATATTGTGTTTATTATATGAAAGTTCTGCTTATTTAAGGGTTATTATTTGTAGTTATAGTGGAAACATAAGCTCGTCTGTATCCAGCTTGACCAGCTAACTATACCATTACTAACTAGTGATCCGCCCTCGCTTCGATACGGGTGAATTTAACATAAAACTTTCGCGTCTCTGTCCCTATATACTTATTCATACAGTGGGGCTACCATGAGTTTAAAACTTACGCACTCGATATCGCCTACGTAAATATATCTATGAAAAACTTGTACAGCGCCGCTGCTGGTTACGCGAAGAACTAAAATCGGCCGTATGAAAAAAAACAACTCGATAGGTTTTTAACGTAAGTAAGTTTTCGATAGCCAACTCATGGTAGGCCCTCTGGTACATAAGTAAGTATATAGGTGACAGAGGAAACTGTACTATAAATACATGCACGATTATTTTTTCACCCTTTTTTTTAAAGCCAGTCTCTGAACACTACGTAAAAATAAGTATATAGGGAAAGGATAAGGTAATTTTGTTTACGTAGTGATTAGTTTGGCTTTAAAAAAACAGTCCGATAAAATAGTCTTGCATGTTGTACAGTGTGTTAATTAAAGTTTCACTGTAAATAAATAAATATTACACAACATTATACAATGATCTGATCACGTGATTAATAGTTTAATCACTTGTGTAACGGAAATCAGAAACAACAATGGATACACAAATAAACTTTAATATATTTAATAACACACCCAGCCGGAACAAACACCGATGTTCGTTACACAAATATTTGTCCCAGGTGGGAATTGAACCCACGACTCTTGGAACCGTAGGTAGTGATTCTGGATCACTAACAACAATTCCAACAAGCCAGTCAAAAAAAATGAAATGAAAAAAAATGAAATCATATAATTTAGAAAAACAGTACTTCCAGCAATACATTTTGGCTAACGAATGTACCGAATGAGTGAATTTAATACTTATGTTTTGCTCGTACTCAGTGGGAACTGAACGTGGATAGTGATTCTGGATCACTAACAACAATTCCAACAAGCCAGTCAAACTGTATGTCGTTACCACGACTTGGCTCTTTCTGTAGTGAAAATAAATCTTACTATATATACGTATATTTGGAGTAACTTTATCAGTTTTTCAGTGATCAATCGCAGTTGTGCACGACAAACTGTTTTTAGTGAAAAAAGCTTATTTTTTAAATTAAGTGAAAATAATGGATACCGAAATGAAATGTAAGTTACTCATGTTTTATAACAGTAGGGTATATTTATGTTCTGATCAGAGAAGTTATTTTTATATTTATTTGCAAGATAAGAAAGATAGTCATAGATTAGATGTATAGATCGGTTTAAACCACGAAGCAAATTTTAAAGAGATTTTCTTTTTCCTAACTGTATTACGATGATAGCCTTGACATTATCACCGGACTTGCAGGGATAAAAGAAATAAAGAAAAGGGATGCGGATGGCTCTCATTCCTAAAGAGGAGAGATGGCTTAAGTATGCACCTTTAATGTAGTACGTTATTCCTATAATAATTTTGCATATTCATGTGATCTTACTAGGTCATAAAACAAACCTCAATGCGAATAAATGTATTTACCTATCAATCTATCATTACGTCATCACTATTAGTAAGTGTCGCATGAAGTTGAATGTGATAAAATTAGGTACTTGATTGCATTTTGAAAGGGCGCCATCTTTATGTCAAAAACGGGCTTACTTCTTCTAAAGGGAGTTCCCCTTTCCCAATGAGTGAATTGAAAATACAAACACTAGTTAGATTTTAATGTTATCTCCGAAACTGAACAGAAATAGGTGATAAAGGATAAGATAACAGAAGTTTCAAGCATGTTTACGAACACAAATGTTTCTGTTTAAAAGTAACTAAAATTCAAATAATTCATTGATTTAAAATAAGACTAATTTTACGGATTCAACTCACGTGTATTATTAATCTAAAAATATTATTAACTAAACAGAAAACGTACTATAAGACATATAATATAAATAAATTTTGAAGCTGAATAAATAATTATTGATGGAATATCGTCATTCATAAATTAATCGTCTGAATCAGTGTCTAAATCACTGTAAACATCAGATTATTTTATTTTTAAATCTTCAATCAGATAAGCATATAATATTAGCCAAGGTATTAAAACAACGAAATAAATAAATAATCATACAAATAGTTAGAAGTTTTATCTCGATGTGATATCGCGGGTGCAATCAATTTGAGTTACTGTTTATTTGAACCCAATTATAGTTACTCTTTTAAAAACAAATAATTTAAGTTTGGTTTTCAATTGTTCTTACTTTTGCAAAGTTTCAAATCGCTAGCCTTTTATTTCCGTGAAAAAAGTAAACTTTTATATCTTTTGCATCGCGGGTGCAACAAATTAACAGTGCATTCTAGCAGTCAATATTTCTTAGCAAATAACAATATCAACTTAATTTTTTTGGAACACGGACTTAAATTAACATTGTCACTTCACGTTTAGCCGGTGAAACATAAACTCAAACGGTCAACTACAGGTATATCGCGCAAGTGTATTACAGATTAAATCAGTTATTCTTACGGTCATACTTTCAACAGCGCCAAAAATGAAAATATTGTACGAAAACAAAAAAAAATAATTTCATTATTACAGACTTTCTTCTTTGCGAAATAACATAATAAACAATTAATAGTGAGATTTAAAAAGTCATGTCTCAAATCATCCATATACAGCAGTTCACTTACTAGTACATATACTGTTTTAGTGTCACTAAGACTTTATTGTACATACAAGGGCCCTAATAAAAGGCCTATTATACTTAAGGACTTATTTATTTATACCAAGGCAACAAAACATATGCAATACTTTATTTTATTTTTTATTATTAAAAAGTCTCACCAATAACACTATCTTTATACATTTAAATTATATATTACATACTAGTTATAGATAGAAGATATGTCTATTACAGGCGAATACAACATACACGGAAGAATAAATCTTAAATTATTTTTAAATTATCGACTAAGTAAGGTACCAGGCAGCGTCGGACTGGCCATACAGTCAGGGTGGCATTTGCCAGCCGGGTCAGGCCTGCGCGGGCCCCCCACAGGCCTGTGTCGCCCGCTTGCATTTCTCGGAAAATATGCTTCTCACAAAAATATTGCTTATGCTACATATTAGCAAATTGCCTTGCCTACAAATACGTTTAAAATTACTTTTTATCCTAAATTAAAGATTTAAAAAGTCATTAGCAAAATAAAGAGATCGACCCTTATTTTTTTTATTTAAAGCAAAAAAGACGCATTGTTTCTGAGATATCGTGAAAAAAATGTTTTCTCATCCCTTTTTCAAGATGGTGGCCGGGGACAAGGGCCCCCACATACTTGAAGTTCTATTGACCAAATGACCACTACAAACATGTTCTAAAAATAAAATCGCGTTCTCTCATAAATGCAATACATACTCGGTAATTAAATTGCAACAATTCAATGTAATGGGCTAAGTCATTAAGTACAAAGCTGAAAGTTCTTCTCTTTTAAAAAAAAAATACTAGCTAGGTTTATACAGGGTATCCCAAAAAATGATGTCAAGCGAATTTCCTGAGATAGAACACTCCGTGGGGCTTTGAAACACCCCCATGTATGTTACGTGATTTTTTGAGTTATTATTTTTATTAAACTTTTGAGAATATTTGACATAACCGATTAAAATCTTCAAAAAAAACCTTTTTCAAAAATTCTTTTAGCAAATCAATTTTCATGAGTTCTTCTTTAATGCCTAAAATATTTGTCTCCATAACTTAAATGGAAGTTTTCAAAATGATGGCACAAACTGAAAAATTATGTTCTGTAAACAATGTCTTAAATTTCAACTTCAAATTAAAAATATAAGGATGTAGCTCAGCTTTTATAATCATTAATAAAAACTAGTAATAAAAATTTGTTATTTGATTACAAAGCATTATTTGGACATTTTATTATTTCTGAAGTTAATAAGATTGTTAACAATCGAAATTATTACAGAAATGGTAAGATTTAACCATTTGAGAGTTTAATTTGTGATACTTTATTAAGTTTTGAAATGGACCTTAAATGGATAAAAGGAAGTGTATTTGATTATTAAAAAAATATTAGTGATCGCACTCAAAGTCCGTTAAGAAAGCAAAGTTCGTCGTAACAACAGGATTCGTCATGCGAAAACAGTGTTAAAGCAATGAAACTTAAATTTAAAAAAAAATATGACATCCAAATGTTTTCATCTGAGTGTTCCTGTATTAAATTTTGTTAACAAACTAATTAACTTTAGAAATGATAAAATGTCCAAAATAATACTTCGTAATCAAATGGCAAATTTATGATTTTTCCACATCTCTGTCTTTGAAGTCCGATTTCAGCAAAAGTAGCCTATTAGGTACTAGTTTTTATTAATGATTATGAAAGCTGAGAGTCTGGCGCAGTTTTTAAGGTTACTAAAGAGCTTTGCAGCTAAGTACCTTCTAATATTTAAAATTTAAAGTTGAAATTTTAATACATTATTTACAGAACGTAATTTTTCAGTTTGTACCATCATTTTGAAAACTTCCAATTATAGTTTTTGAGTAATGACTTTTTTAACTTTTGAGAATATTTGACATAATCATAGATGAAAAAATATCACAATTTTAATGAAAATTTATTTGCAAACAGAATTTCTCAAAAAAATTAAATACTTTTTTCTTTGGATTTTTTCTAAATCGGTTATGTCGATTATTCTCAACAGTTTAGGAGGTTGAAAAACCACAACTCGAACGCTATAAAAATCGCGGAACATACATAGGGTGTGTGTACCTACTAACTCAGGACATTCGCTTGACACTATTTTTAGGACACCCTGTATATTATTTGTTATAGGATTTACCTGTAATTATTATTTATAATACCTGCTTATTTTTTATTGTTTATCTCGATTTGTGGTGTATCTCAGTATTTTTCGATAGTATCCCCTCACCGTGATATAGTCTCGGGCCCTGGGCTACTTAGGGTTATGAGCCATCCGCTCACTCGCAAGTCCGGTGAAGCTGAACAGGCCTCAGACGGCCATCTCAGTCACTTCCGAAAAAAAAAATCTCGGGCCCTGGGATTGTGATTTGCCACCCGGGCCCTTGCGGCTCAGTCCGACCCTGGTACCAGGTACAAGGTAAAGTAGTAGTATGTAACATTTAGATTAAAGAAGTAATCTTATCTTATAACTAACTTATAAAACATACGTTTTGATGGTATTCGTAATGCTATCGATAGCTAGGTAGGTACGACAAGATCCAATAAAATTAGTCTATTGTAGCAGTAATTAATGAATTTGCATACCTCCATTTCGAATACGTTACTAAATTTTATTCTACATTTGCACAGTTGGGTTAATGTATCTGGACTGTTTAAGAATCTCAATATCATCATTATCATCAGCCCATACAGGTCCCCACTGCTGGGGCACGGGCCTACCCTAAACTAGGGTGATAAGGCTTTAGTCAAATAGGACGTGATGGCGTTTTGGGATGAATTCCTTTATTGGAATCTGTGGAATTATTATTTCTAACCTTATAACTTAGCAAACATGAATCAGCCAACGTTATTTTAGAATAGAATAGACTAAAATAATATTTTGTACAAAATGACCAAAAAAATACAAACTGGACAATTTTGTAAGTTCACATTGCATATAGGTCTCCTTATTAAAAAAAACTGATAAGTACTGAAAAAGAAACTAGCCCGGTGATGTTTTTTTTCTATTTCAGCAAGCGGCGTCCCGCCTCCTTACAGCGAGCCCCAGTTCCACCCAGGGCCGCAGCCAGGGCCGCATCCAGGGTCCCCACCCCCACAGATGGTGGCGTCCGTCACCATGGTTCCCGGCGCCGTAATCACCGCGGTCCCAGCGATGGGACCCCAACCCCAGACGATCACGTGTAGTAGCTGCCACGCTCAGGTTGTGACCAGAGTGGACTACAACTCTACTATGAAAACACATTTAATCGCATTGCTTCTTTGCGTTTTTGGGTACGTAAATTATATTAATTTGAATACATTTATGATTTTACTTGTGTATTTACAATAAACAGTCACCTTGTAAGCAGTTAACGTTAAGTATTATTATTTTTCATAATAATAATGTAAACAAATGTTGACCAGATCCAATAAAAATCAATATACCTAATGAGATTTTTTTTTCAGTTGCTGGCCGTGTGCTTGCATCCCATACTGCACGGACTCTTGCAGAAATGCAGACCACCATTGTCCCAACTGCCAGGCGTACATCGGATCTTATGTACGATGATCATTTAAAGCCAAATGACACTGAATGCTATGCGTACAAAACCTATATATACAAATTCTTTGAGTTCTAGAAATATTACATTAATTGTAAGGATTATGATAGTGATTTAAGATTTTCGCGTTCTGTAACATTTAAAAATATTAAATGGGCCTTTTCAGTAGCCTTTTACCTATATTTATTTCCTTTAATAAAAAAGTTTATTGTCTGGTATCTCTACCGCTATAAAGATAATAAGCTTTATATAATTTATTCAACTAAACCAATTGTGGTATTTTGATTAGACACTGACTCGGCTGGCTTATGATTTGTTTAGCTTTAAGTAAGCCAGTGTTGATTGTCCTATATATAGATGATTATATTTGTTTTAATTTATTACATTATTCATTATTGTCTAAAATAATGAGGTTGATGAAAATGAATGATAAGTTTGTTGATTTAAAAGACGAGTGTAAAAAATAAAGCAGTTTATTAAATGCATTTTTTTTTCATTGTCCTTTTCAAAATCTTTATTCTCTTGAGCAAAAAAAATTGTATTTTATAAGTTTACTGTAGAAAATTTTATGTTTCACAGCATACCTATACCTTTATTTTAATGTACAAGAATCACATGTCAATTAAAACTTTACTTTCAGATATCACCGTACCGTATCATTAATAATCTGTTTATCACATTGATACAAGTGCAGAATACCTAAGATTGATATATAACCTTTTTTATAGATATCACAGTACTGTCCGAATTATTATCATGAGTCATATCTAGGTGCTCCAGAATAATTTAAAAATAAAGCAGATCCGCTTGGCACCTAAAAGTGATCCTAATCCTGATCATTCTACTTTTTGTTCTAAAAACTGCAGATAAAACATGATTATAAGTAAATCGTTTTGTTATTTACATCGATATTTTATAAACATTAAATAAATGTTTTAATGAACTTGTTTTTTGCAATTTTACCAACCTCATACAAACACCACATACAAATGACAATAATAATAAACTTAATTAACAACAAGTATCTTATAGTCTAAAATAGTAGGTAGGAATAGTAACGCATCGGAGGATAGTAACGCACAGGATGATTTCACTCCACCTGTGGGGCTACCATGAGTTTAAAACTTACGCGCTCGATATCGCCTACGTAAATATGTCTATGAAAAACTTGTACAGCGCCGCCTGGTGGTTACGCGAAGAACTACAATCGGCCATATGAAAAAAACAAAGCCAACTCATGGTAGGCCCTCTGATGATAAGCGGTAGTGAGATCAACATATGAGGTCAACAGGCACAATAGGCCATATAATATAATACTAGATAAAACTGTCACCAATTATGTTTTCATTATTGCAATAGGTACATGATATTATTGAAAATCGTTATTACATTTGGTGACTATTTTATCACCAGCTGAGAAAAATAAATTTGGTTATTACAATAAATGTATTTTATTTACGACGAGTTAGTTGACGAGACGAGAGAGTTAAGAGTAAAAAACTATTATGTGAACATCGGGTTGATATGGAATTACGAATTACCTTGTCAAAAAAATTCCATATAATTTGCATATTTTCGAAGATGTTTTCGTAGTCCTCTAGTTACCACCATAGTTACTCTTACATCTCTTTTAGTTTCTATGGCAAAATAAAACTGTTAAGCTATTTTTCCAATACCTACCTACTTACAATCCTTATACACAACAAAGTCATCGGTGGCTTCATTATCAGCCCATACGTCCCTACTGCTGGGGCGGGGGCCTACCCTAAACTAAGGCGGCAAGGCCTTAGTCGACCACACTCGCCAAGTGCGGGTTGGTCGACTACACTACCTTAGAATTTCTTCGTAGGTTTGCTGGTTGCTTCACGATGTTTTTCTCCACCGTTAAAGCGTCCAATGAACTTCGAATTTGAAAACACAGTGGTACGTGGCGGGGTAAGTATTAGTAATAGCGACTTTTCGCATTGCAAGCAACGACCTTAACCACTCAGCCATCGACGCTTCGGCGGTTCGGCTATCGGCGGCTTAGATAAAGATTTATAAGATAACCCACCTATCTACCTTTACTATCTAGTATCCACGTTTCAACTTAGCTCTTTATAAATGTATGTAATTGTTAGATCTTTTAAAAATGACCTATTACACACAATCCATTACGAGTAGATAATTATTGCATGAATTGCTTAAAACCCACGATTGCATAACAATCCTTATTTCAATACAAAAAATAAAACCTACGTAAATAGAAATGGTGGTTTTATAAAAACATATAAAATATGAAATGAACTTGAATTTTTTACCAACAGAGTACCAAATGGAACTTTTTCAGAAATGCAAGCTTGAACTTTATTATAAAGATCGAATTTGTTTTTTTGTGATTATAAATAAAATGCAGTTAGGGGAGATTCCTATCTACCTGTATTGATTCATAGAAATATTTTTTTATCAGGTCCACCGGCTGGTTTATCTGTGATAACCGAAATACCTGAAAACGTAGCTTGCAGCCAAGTTTAGTCAAAAATTTAATACAAAACGTGTAAGTAATTTTCAAAAAAGGATAAGGATCTCAATTTGTTGTGTAGTGTATTACATATTACATGTGTTTTTCTATATTTGAAAACACAATATTTATTTACACATAAGCTTTCAAGCGTGCATTTGGAGAGGCCTATGTCCAGCAGTGGACAAGAATGGGCTGATGATGATGATGATGATGAGGCTTTCACATAAAAAATCGTAAACATAAGATCAAAAACGGACTAGATCACATAACATAAACATAAAATCACGCCTTTTTCCCAAAGGGTAGGCAGAGATCACTTCCAGCGATCCACTTTTCACCTCTGTGGGAAACGTGACGTGACGGGTTGTGAACCACGTCGCCGCCATTCTGCCTTGTGCATTTTTTAACAAGGTCATTGCGTCTAGATCACGACGGTTCCAAACCATTTTTTATTGATCTTAATAATAATCTATACAATTCTGTAATTGGTTGTTATTTGTAGCTATAGATGGAAACAGAAACTCGCATTACCTTCCTCATATTTACAACTACACCGAGTTAATAGATATAGGGATTTAATTATTAAATCCTCTATCTATTCACTTGGTGTAGTTGTAGCTGGGTATCTCATACCCAAGGAATTTTAAATTCTGAATAACTTTAAAACTAATGTCTGGCGATTGTCTTGATTCATAATAACTGAAGTAATTGACCACGCCGGGTGGTTTTGTTATTTAATTTAGTGTAGTGGTGATTGCGAGTTGCGACAGATTTTGCTCCTCTGTGAAGAGTGAGCGGGTAGGTCACACCCGGCCAGTGTATTTAGTTTTAACAAAATGACCTGTTAACCCGTAAAATCAAACTTTCTAGCTTCATTTGAACAAGCTAACAATGAAATTTAAAGTTATGTTTCGGATAGCTGATTTTAGCAGAAATAATACTTCGATTGAATTGAATTGAATTTTTTTTATTTTATGTTAGTTTTTAACACCTATGATATGAATGTAAAATACTAGTTTAGGCATATAATTGATTCAGAGTGTGATGATGTATACGGTTATAACATACCCGGCCATAACCATGCCGGGTTAAAAAAACAAAATCCATTGCGTAGTTTAAAATATTTAAGCAAACATAAGGGACAGAGAGAGCGACTCTGTCATATACTACATGTAGTGATTAGTCTGGCTTAAAAAAAACAATGTGAAAAAATGTCCATGCATGTAGTACTATTAAAGTACAGTGTATTGATCAAAGTTTCATTGTATGTCGTGACCACGACTTGGCTCCTTCTGTTGTGAAAATAAATCTCACTATATATACGTGTATTTGGAATAAGTTAATCAGTGTTTCAGTGACCTATCGCAGTTGTGCACGACATACAGTTTGCAGTGAAAATAGCTTATTTTTTAATTGAGGAAAAATAATGGATACCGAAATGAAATGTAAGTAACTTATGTTATATGTAGGGTATAGTTATGTTCTGTTTTAAGTTATTTTTTAATTTATTTGCAAGATATTAATTATGAATGAGGATCATAGATCAGCTGTTTAGATCGGTTTGTACAAAAAACCAAAGTTTACTAAGAGGGGAGATGGCTTAAGTACTATGCTCTGTAATTCTTAACTACTTTCATACGTCATAAAAAAACTTGAATGCGATTAAATATATTAACCTATATATCTAGCATTATGTCATCATTATTAGTAGGTATGCCATAAAGTTGAATGTGATAAAATATTTATTACATTCTTTGTAAAAACGGGTTTACTTCTTTGAAAGGGAGTTCCCCTCTACCAATGACTGGTATGAAAATACGATATTAATCTTATCTCCGAAACTGAAGATAAGATAACAGATGTTTTTTGCATGTTTACGAATAAAAATGTGTCTGTTCAAAAAAAAAATCAAATAATACGTTGATTGTCACACATTGAAAGTTGTTAAGTATGTGTCCAGGGCACTGCACCATAACAATACTTAATATTTTAATTAAGCAGAACAGTAACAGATATGCAACAATACACTTACCCACATACTGCAAGTATACATGTACATTGTATAAAGCCTATTATACTTAAGGACTTCTTTATTAACAAGGTACACCAACAGAACATATACAAAACATTAAATTATAGTAATAACCTTAAAATACAGAGCTGTGGACAAGTTTGGAGGAGACCTTTGCCCAGCAGTGGGATGACACGGGTTATTAAAAAAAACATTTCCAATAATAGTTTGTAACATATTAAAGGGAAGCTCAGAGAAACCACTTTTAACAATTAAAAACATTTATTCACCGAGAACATTATATAGGCAGTACACGGAAAAATGAGAGAGAGTGAGAAAATACAAATGTCATGGTCAAGTCAATATGACAAGAAATATGTACTAAAGCAAAGGAATTGCGTTTTAAAATGCCTAAACATATAGATTAAAGAAGTAATTATATTTTTAAATTCACTTATATAACATACGTTTTGATGATGTTCGTATGCCGGCGATAGCTAAGTACGACAAGATCCAATTAGTCTATTGTAGCAGCATTTAATGAATTTGCATTAATTTTGAATACGCTAATTAATTTTATTCTAGATTTGGACAGTTAGATAAATGTAGCTGGTTATTAATTTCATTTGTACTGTTTAAGAATCTCAATATAAATATGCATTTAGTTGATATTATTAGGTGTTAAAATTATCATGCATCGATAATAATAGGACGTGATGTTTCTTATGGGATGAATTCCTGGGAATTATCATTCCTTACCTTTACTTATAAATTAGCAAACTAGAATAAGCCACTGTTATAATATAAGAATACTATAGAAGGGAACGGAATAATTTTTTGTTTGATACAAAATTACTCCAAAAATAATAAGATAATTTTGTAGGTTTAAATTGCGTTTAGGTTACCTTGTTAATTTTTTTTATCAGAAAAAAGAATAGAACAGGCCCGCTGATGTTTTTTTTTCTATTTCAGCAAGCGGCGTCCCGCCTCCTTACACCGAGCCCCAGTTTCACCCAGGGCCGCAACCAGGGCCCCCGCCCCCACAGATAGGGGCGGCCGTCACCGTGGTCCCAGGTGCCGTTGTGACCTCGGTCCCAGCGATGGGACCCAAGCCCCAGACGATCACGTGTAGTAGCTGCCACGCTCAGGTCGTAACCAGGGTCAACTACAACTCTACCACGAAAACGCATTTGATCGCATTGCTTCTTTGCCTGTTTTGGTACGTAAATAAATACGAAATACATATATTTATTTTTTACCTTGTGTATTTACAATAATCAGTCAATGGAGCGGACAGTTAACGTTAAATATAGTCATTTGCATAATAATATGTCAGTCATATTTTTTTTACGGCTTTCCTGTCTATATGTCTGCCACGTGGCTGAGTCTAAAATATTACTGTAATTTTTTTCTGACTCAAACTTGTGCAGTTTAAATTTTTACCAAAATATTGTTGACCAGACCAAACAAATATCAATATACTTAATAAGAATTATTTTTTTCAGTTGCTGGCCGTGTGCTTGCATCCCATACTGCACAGACTCTTGCAGAAATGCAGACCACCATTGTCCCAATTGCCAAGCGTACATGGGATCTTATATACGATGAGCATTTTCAAGCCAATTGACACTGATTGCCTGTATGCGTATACACCGTGAAGAACCGTTTTAGTGGTTGTTTTCCCGCAGTAAAATAATTTTATCTTAGTAGCACAATAGATTGTGCAGTTCTTTTTTTTATTAAAATCAATAAATGCCGGTTTTACGAAAGGTACAACCGAAACTCGAAAGCACTTTCGAACCGCTTTATTACTTAGGGCGTAGAGCTTCTTTAGTTTTAAGCATCGATTTCATGCGGCAAGCAGTACCTGATTACGTCACATCTTAAAAAACAAATTGTTGTTTTTTCGAAAACAACAATTTCGAAAACGAGAGGAGCTATTGAGCTACTCTCGTTTTCAAGTTGGAAAAATATCAATTTGAAGAAAGACATTTTTTTTTCGCGGAATAATTTGCATGATTCGATAGTATTAGTAAAGGCAAATCGTTCTGCCCCGGGAAAACAACCACTCAAATTTCACGGTGTATACCCGATAAACAAATTATTTGAGTTATAGAAATATTAAATTAATTGTAAGGTTCATTATAGTGATTTAAGACTTTCGGGTTCTGTTACACTTAAATATATTAAATGGGTCTTCACACAATAGTGATACAGTAAACAGAACAGTAGCCTTTACCTATTTTTATTTCCTTAAATAAAAAAGTTTACTGTCAGGTTTCTTTACCGCTATCAAGATAATAAGCTTTATATTTACTCAACTATTCCATTTCTTGTATTTTTACTAGACACTCACTGACTCGGCTGGCTTATGATTTGTAGTCTTAGCTTTAAGTAAGCCAGTGTTGATTGTCCTATATTTTTATAATTTATTACATTATTCATTCATTATTATCTTAAATAATGAACTTGATGAAAAATAATGAGTTTATTAATTTAAAAAAACAAGTGTAAAAATAAAGCAGTTTTTTTAAATGTATTTTTTTCATTGTGCCTTTTCAAAATCTTTATTCTCTTGACCAAAAAAAAATTGTATTTTATAAGTTTACTGTAGAAAATTTTATGTTTCACAGCATACCTATACCTTTATTGTAATGTACAAAAATTACATGCCTATAAAAACTTTACTTTCAGATATCACCGTACCGTATCATTAATAATCTGTTTATCACATTGATACAAGTGCAGAATACCTAAGATTGATATATAACCTTTTTTATAGATATCGCAGTACTGTCCGAATTATTATCATGAGTTCCTTAGTGCTATGGCACTATTCTCATACATATCTAGGTGCTCCAGAATAATTTAAAAATAAAGCAGATATCCGCTTGGCACCTAAAAGTGATCCTAATCCTGATCATTCTACTTTTAGTTAGAAAAACTGCAGCGAAAAGTAATTTCTAATTTGTCTAAGTTCTAATCAGAAAAAAACAGATAAAATAACCTTGCTCCAATTTCATCTCGCGGTATCTTTGAATGAATCACACTTATTGAGAATGACGTCGACAATGTTATTATTGGCTGAAACTTTATCTTGGTAATTCAATGATAGATGAGTTATATTAAAAAACCCAAGGAAAGCTTAACAAAACCATTACTATCAATACACACTACAGCTGTGCGCAAGATTAAAAACAAACTATGAACATAATATTTGATTAGGTAGTAAGAGTACGAGCAAAACATAGGTACTAAATTCACTCATTCGGTAGTTCGGTACATTCGTTAGCCAAAATGTATTCGTAGAAGTACTGTTTTTCTAAATTATATTATTTAATTTAATTTCTATGATTCTTGCTCTGATGATCTAAATAAATCAAATATCAAATAATTGTATCAGTAGCCTCATCATAATCACAACTGCGAAAGAACTTTGCCGCAAACGCAGTCACAGGCGTTTACATTGTACAGACTACAGTCAACAGTGGGGCTAACATGAGTTTAAAACTTACGCGCTCGATATCGCCTACGTAAATATGTCTATGAAAATCTTGTACAGCGCCGCCTGGTGGTTACGCGAAGAACTACAATCGGCCATATGAAAAAAACAACTCGATAGGTTTTAACGTACGTAAGTTTACGATAGCCAACTCATGCTGGGCCCTCAGCATAAGGTGTAATACTTTGGACTTTGAACCGTTCTGTAATATTTAACTGTCTCAATGTTATGTCTAACCAATGTCGTAACTAGCCTTTTAAGTGCCTCGTGCGAGCTTTTTAAAAACAATTGGGTCATTGTATATTTTAAATATACATACATACATACATACAATCACGCCTTTTTCCCAGAGGGGTAGGCAGAGATCACTTCCAGCGATCCACTTTTCACCTCTGTGGGAAACGTGACGTGACGGGTTGTGGACCACGTCGCCGCCATTCTGCCTTGTGCATTGTTTTAACAAGGTCATTGCGTTCCCACGAGTAGCAAGGATATATGACGGGGGAAGGAAAAGAGGAGGAAGGATACTATCGCCTCGGATGATTTGGACTCAGTCGATAGTAGCTCGAGGAGCCGGGGTCGCTTACCCGTATACCGTTCACCAACCACCGGACAGATAGTTGTGACTGGTATCCCCTGACTTTAAATATAAATATATACTAATATAATATAATATAATAAAGCTGAAGAGTTTGTTTGTTTGTTTGTTTGAACGCGCTAATCTCAGGAACTACTGGTGCGATTTGAAAAAATCTTTTGCGTTGTATAGACCATTTATCGAGGAAGCCTTTAGGCTAAATAACATCACGCTGCGACCAATAGAGCAAAGATACAATGGAAAATGTGTAAAAAACGGGCGAAACGAGAACGGAGTCGCTGGCACAGCTAGTATATTATTATTAGCTTAAAACTGTAATTTTACTTCATGAAATATTGTGGATTTAATTTCTAAATACATTAATGATAGTCGCTTCTGTTAATCATAGGTGACATAACTTATTGATAATTATCATGGCATCATAGTAAGTATCTCCACCAAAATAATGATAAATAGGTAATTAGCAAACCTAACATAATTTATCATTGCCCAACTGTTTTTACATTTGATAATTAAACGATTAATAAAAAAAGTCTGATAAATAAGTATAATGTAACTGATAAGAGAGGGAAAAACCGTTATAATAAATATAGATTTAAACTATATATTTATGCCAGTAAATGAACAAAACAATAAAGTGTAAATCAAAGTTTGCTTACTGATTTGAAATGAATGGCTAAAGTTTTTATTTTTGTGCATAAATATAATACAGTATCTTTGTATGTTATGTTATGCGAAATCAAACCACTTCAATAATGGTGGGATGGTATCAATCAAAATGACAATTTCATAATAATTACAAGATATGCTCGAAACAGTTTTCAGTACGTACAATAAATTCACATTGTACTAGAAACAAACAATTAGCATAATAAAATCATATTAATCTAATATGAATCATCATTATCACGTGTATGTAACTAGGGTAGTTATAAGTAAGTTATTGAAAAAGTGTTGTGTTTCCCTAGAAGTTTTCCCAGAACACATACACACACACACACACACACACACACACGCACACACGCAAATACGTCTAGTTTTCTCACTGAAAGTAAAACCCGCGTACGTAATAACATTCGCGGGTTGCGTATGGTGCGTATAAGGCAGTAAAATTTTTTTTTGAATCAGCGTCTTTCGCGACTACATCATTCGAGTCTATAAGCTTTCGAAACTATGGGGCAGTGGGAAAAAAATTCGTGTCATCTTGTGTCGCAAAAACGGCATTCAAAACTACAAACGTGACTGTAGGTGTACCTACTTTATTATTTTTTTATTTTCCTTACGGAGGAAACAAAAGTACCTACCCACATAGTTCACAATTATTCTGTATGCTGCATGCACGAACAAGAAATAGATTTTTAGAGTAATTCGTTTTACATGTAAGAACGAAAAAAAAAAAACAGCTTTGAGAACGAGCAGTCAGCCTCGGGCACTTAAAATAAATACGACTGAGAAGATAATATGGAGAATCTACATTATTATTTAAAATTTTGAAGAGAAATAATTGATCTCTACGGTCACGCCGCAATTGCAATGTCCGTAGTTGCGTCTCTGAATTCCTGAATCTGTAACCGAATCTTTTCAGAAACTTATTCTGAATTATTTTTACTTGTTCAATATAAGTGGTATATAGAAGATTCCATACGGTGGGTGGACGCATATTCTAAATGGCTTCTTACTAAGGAGTTATGATACATAATGTAAGTAGCTATATTTTTAAAATCTTTACATTGACGGAACACAAATCCCAGAAATCATCTGTATGCTCTGGATGTCACATTTATTCATCGTCTTTTACGGCAGTTTTCCTAAGCAAAATACTTCTGTGGGGCTACCATGAGTTTAAAACTTACGCGCTCGATATCGCCTACATAAATATGTCTATGAAAAACTTGTACAGCGCCGGCTGGTGGTTACGCGAAGAACTAAAATCGGCCGTATGAAAAAAACAACTCGATAGGTTTTTAACGTAAGTTAGTTTTCGATAGCCAACTCATGGTAGGCCCTCTGATGAAATATCTTACTGCGTTTTATTTTATTAAAAGTCCTACTTCCCAAATAGCTACAAAAAATGGATGAAAGTACCAAATAGATTTCATTGTGAGAATTCCGAATATGTATTAACTCAATTTTGCAAAAAACCTACATTACTGCGTTCTTCGCTAGAACGGCAGTATTACCGTATATATTTTTAACATTGTGTTTTCTATTCCATAAAGGTTAACCTAATATGAACCACGTGTGTAAATATTGTATTTTATTGGCAAAACATCAAAGCACAGGAGTGGGGAATATTATAAAGAAATATAATTTTCGCATGACGTCGAAATAACAGAACAATAGTGCCTGAAAGGTACATAAAAGATAAAATTATAATTTTAAAAATATAAATTAACTTTATGACCGATTCGCAACAAGGGTAACCATGGAAAAGGGAATGTAGGTTAGTAAGTAATTATGTATTTTATACTCCTTATATCGCGTGTAGACCCATAAAAACGAAATAGTCTGTTAGTTAGATTATTTAAAATATTTGTACACAATTATTTATTTAAAGTGGACGAAAGTGGGCTGATGATGATGATGATGCCGATTTTTTATTTTATTTTAAAAACAATTAATGACAAAAATACATTGCTCAGAAGTTTCGAGTGACATCACTATATTATGGTTCATATTTTTTTCCTTGGAGTGTCGTCACACATTCCCACTTCAGAAGTTTGATGATATGTTAAATTTTCTATAAAATAACTTACGAAATAAAAAGTATGATATAATTATGACCCAGTCGTCACGCCGTTTTCAAAGATTGTAAATTCGTGTGGAAAACTGATAAACATAGTTTGTATCCACCTGTCTCACGAAAATAAAGCCTCGGACGACCATTGACATAGTAACCACAAAAAGCCACGCCCCTGTGGAATACGCGCTAAGTTCGATACCATTAGACGAAAAAAGAAAAATATTTACATTACGTCATCAGCTCAGTATCGCATGTCGAGTGCCGACCGCGTACAATACCTCTAGAACATCCGTAAATGGATCATCAACAACCACCAGACCAGCGTAGTTTTAGTCGTCACTTGATTCTGTATCGGTGTGGTCGCACGAAGGCCGGTGGAATATAAAATAGTTTTTATTCGAGTCATACAACACAACCGGTAAGTGAGGAAAACCTCGGAACGATCACGTTTGAATTTAGAATTTGTTCTTCGCGTGTTTTTTTTTACTTTTAATCGAACAGGTTGAGATCACCTGTTGGTGTTATAAAGTGTTGCCAGTGTGTTTTTTTGTGAAAACAATGATTCACCCAGTTCTCGCGATAGTTAAACGAGGTCATGTTTATAAAATAATTATGCTTTCGCGTCGGTAATGTAATGCTAGGTAAATAATTACTGTTGTGTACATCAAACATACCAGTTGGATACACGTCAGCTATATTATTAATTCGCTTATTTTGTAACGTGTAATAGGTACATTGTCTATTATTTTAAGACCAACATCTACTTAAATATTGTATGCTACTTTTTAAATCTTACAGTGTCTGGAATGGCTATCCCATTCCAGGGATAATAGGCAAATTTAAAGGTCAATTAAAACTAGTACCTGTATTTACGATACTATATATTTAAATTATAGCATTGCATCAATTTGATGTACGAAATGTAATTTTATTATCCTAAATGAAAGCAGGATAATTTTATTGAATAATCTGTCCTTTTCATTGAAATGTAGGTACTTTATTTGTACAGCCCATAATTCTTGATTATATTCTAAAAATATAAATTGATCGTCATTTGTTTGAAGTACATTGAAATTGAAAAATGTATTAGGTATATTGGATTGGTACATAAAATGTTATCTACCACATGGTTGAGCCGGCAAAGTAATGGTACGAGACGAATAAAACTGGAACTAATAGGTTTAGGTATATGGGTAAGTCGGTCTGTGCTATCACGTATTTGCATCTAAACCGATATTATTTTCAGCTGAATGTATTTCAAGTAGCTTTCTCTTCCGTATATCTAGTTTGTGTGGTATAAAAATAATTGCTAGATTCCGTAGGCCCGCTATTCTAAAATTAAAGTATTCCGACGTTATTTTGATGTTATAAACGTAAACTTTATTGTGAGAACATCTTGGCAGATAGTATTCTAGAAAACATGCAGAATATAATACGTGTCATTTTGAATTCCACTTACTTATTATTACTGCCTCGTTGGTCTATTGGTAGCAAGTGCTGCGTTAGGACCGAGAGGTCCCCGGTTCGAATCCGGGGTCGGGCAAAATTTGTGTGAGTTTTTCTGTAATGAAATTACTCAGCCCGGAGTTAGGAAGTTGGCGGTTGAACGCCCGTGCCTCGGAAAGCACGTTAAGCCGGTGGTCCTGCGCCCGATCTCTCATCGGTCATGTCGGATTGCCGTCTCACCGAATTATGAGAGTAAGGGAATAGAGAGTGCACTTGTGTTTGCGCGCACACTTGTGCACTATAATATGTCCTGCGCAATTGGCTGATCTCAATTGAGATCGGCCGCCATGGCTGAAATCGGTCGGACGCCTTATCTTATTCATTTTGAATTACCACTATGATTTATGATATTAGTACCCACAGTTAGTGGTAATTACATTTATGATTAATTATGAGGTAGAAATATGTACGTCAGTAGAGTTGTACTTCAGTAGCGGTACCATGAGTTGGCTATCGAAAACTTACGTACGTTAAAACCTATCGAGTTGTTTTTTTCATACGACCGATTTTTAGTTCTTACCGTAACCACCAAGGGCGCTGTACAAGTTTTTCATAGACATATTTACGTAGGCGTTATCGAGTCCGTAACTTTTAAACTCATGGTAGCGCTACTGAACTGAGTTACGTTAACGTAAATACTTCATCTCAACGTGCAATAGTATTCCAGTCCACAGAAATAAGGCAGAGGACCAAGTATTCTTTAAAGTACTTGCCTTTTAGATTTGCTGGTCAAAGATTAGACATCTGACCCAGAATTCTAATTAAGTATCACTGCTCTTTATACACGTGGGAAAGTAAAGCTCAATGAACCACGTCGTAATTAGATCAATTTATCTGAGCTGTGTACCTCCTATGGAATGTCAAAGGTCACAAGTATTATTGTGTTGTGTTTGAATACTAGGTTGTCTGCGGTATAATATAATAATGTTATGCGTGTCGGTTTGTACAGGTTTATGAGTTACGGGGAATTATCTACATGACAATCGTATAAGGTGTGTCTTGTAATTAGCCTATTTAACTGTTTAATTATTTAATGGTATGTATCCTGTCTAGTAGCTTCCACTGGTTCAAATAAAACTTTGAAGCTTATTGATTTTTCATAATTATCTACTTACTTATTAGTGAGTTAAAAATGCGTATCGTCAACTTTATTTGTGTATTTTTTTTGGGAATCATCAATCATTTACATTTTTAACACAAATTATGTTACTAGTCTTTGTTCGTGTTTTGTTTCATTGATGATGGTGGACAGGAATGGGCTGATGATGATGATGATGATGATGGTATTCTCATCAAAGTCATCATCATCAGCCCATATACGCCCCACTGTTATTTCGTTTCACTGTGTACGGACTTAAAAAAATGATTTCCTTACACACCATAATATGAGGAAAACCTTGACGATTCAAGAGAATAGTGTAGTATAATTGCAGACACAATGTATTGATAAGACGCTAAAGTATAATTCTTTTTTAATCCTTAAGAAATTAGAATAACTTGATGACCAAATGTGCAATAGCCAAACAATGCTATTGCACATTTTATTAATTAGTATTTTATAGTTAAAAAATTATAACCTGTCATAGTAAATTACGAATTTAAATAAAATATGTCAAATTATTTATCTGTACTCTATAACCTCATACCTATATGAGCAATATTAGTTTGTTCCGTTTAAGCGCCCTGTTTACATATAAATTATCTTATATCTTTATGGGATTAGATAAGGTTCTGCGAATTTATCAAATTACTTATAATACTACGGTTTATTTATAATGTCCCCAGTACTAAGTTTTATAAATAATCATAATTATATCATTCCATTTATAGTAGGTAAATATATAAAAATACTGATAAAACTAAAACTATGTATAGAAAAACGTATAAAGGCGTATAAACTATGTATTGCTTTGAAAACATTTATACCGATCGTGCCAAATTTGATCGCCGGAAGTGTAGGAGTTGCAGGGTCAGAAATATTTCGCGGGGACAGGTTCCCTTGACTTAACCGACTAATACTTAGCTTACCATCCCGTAAAGTTAATAAAAAATAATTCATGAAACTTGTAATAAAACTAACGAATACAAACAATAACGAATAATCTAATTTGGTGCAATAGTAGTACGTTTAGGTACACGCGCACATACATTTAGGCGATTTATTAAAATTAAATTAAAATTAAAATTGAACGAGTGCTAGTTACCAATACGTTTATGACAGAAATTTTACATTTAGTTAAATACTTTACTTCATTTTGCAGATCAAAATGAACAACCTCGTCGCTGTAGGGCCGGAATCCACCCGGACGACCTGCCCCTCCTGCCACGCTGTCATCCAGACCAGGGTCGACAGGAAAGCCACTACCAAGACACACGTCATAGCTGTACTCTTATGCCTCTTTTTGTAAGTAGCTAAGAGTCTAAAGCCCGCCAAACACGGAGCGCTCGACCAGTTAGCCAGTGACCAACATACACGGACCGCTCATAGTACACAGCTTATGCCTGGCGACTACTTGTGATTTCATCGTGCTGCTAACTACTCGGAGCAGTCACGATGGCTCGAGCGGTTCCGTGTATGTGTGTACGTAGAATCTGTAGTTTACTATGCAGCCGCAGCTTCCGACTGAGACGAGAGACTGAGAGTTCCCCAACGAGGGTTCAACCGTGGGCTCAATCCTTCGTTAACTAAACCCTTAACTAGGGCTAGGGCTAGGCCTAGTACATAGTCAACTATTCTGGTCAAGTACGGGGTGCTCGACTTCACACAAGTATAATAAGAAAATTTATTTCCATTCATTTTCCTCACGATGTTTTCCTTCAACGAACAAAATAGTACTGGTGACCCGCCCTCGCTTCGCTTCGAGTATATAATACATAAAAATCTTCTTCTTGAATCCCTCTATCTATTTAAAAAAATATCAAAATCTGTAGAGCAGTTTTATAGATTTAAGCATACATACATGCAGACGCGGGGAGCAACTTTGATTTGTACTATGTAGTGATCTGAGTTTCCCTTTTTCTGGTTCATAATTAAATTACCAAGAAAGAAAAATATAAAAGCGTTCCGATGACGTCAACACAAAATGTGGTTGATCCCGGAAACTTACGCGTAACAGCCCTTTAAAAGGGAAGTCGGAAAAAACTAGAAAACGTACTAATTATATACCAATATTTTCGCCGGTACTTTTGCTTAAGGTCAAAACTAAAGCGACATAAAGAGTTTTTATTGCATAATTCTGCTATAATTTGCTGAATTTGCGCGTTTACAATCAATATTGCTATGTGTTCTAATGAGATGTCACGTTAGACCAAGCGCATGCCGATTGCCAACCGCTGACGTTAGAAATAGTTCTAGGTCAGTATTTATATCATGCATAGTATTAGTACTTATGCGTCCCGAAATATCCGATAGCAAGCATATCTGGCACCTTTGGCCAATGAAAAAGTAATATTGCTTCCGTATAATTGTCTTATTATTTTAATTCAAATGATAGTAACTGCCGGTTAAAGCCTCGCGCTTCAATAGATTTTCTAATCTTTTGTCTTTCGTAGGTTTAAGAATAAAAGTGTTATAAGATCCCACAGAATGTTACTGAATCACCTTTTATAAATTCATTTAAACCATTTATTAAACCGTGTCTTGTGAAAAACCATGTTATAAAGTAGTAGACTACCTGAATGATAAAAATCCATGGAAATGATGCACTGCTCGGATTTACATCCAACAGTTATGGAACTTGAATTATTTTATATTTAATCGAGATTAATTTACTTATAACATGACGTGGAAAAGTAGTGCATGAAAACGTATTTGCAGAATTATTATGTTATTTCATTTCATTGGTCTATCATCACGGTATTAGCGGTATCTACTGAGAACGCTACAAACCTATAAAAATGGTGTCGTGTTTTACTGAAGCTCCAATTTCAATGTATTTATTGTAATAAAACTGAGGTAATAGACCGATAAAGTACATACGAATTTCAAATGACTGTGTCAAGCCAACAAGCGTCGAGTCGGGTAATTGCTATGGAGTAGTAAACGAATAGGTTTGCTCTTAATTCTACAAAGAATTCAGATCAATTGAATCTCCCAGTCTAGCAATTCTTACTAATTTTGAATCCGGTCGTAGGTATCAATACCAGTGTCTTTGTTTTTAACGCAAGTTTAGGGGTGAGAGCCATTCGCTCGCCCGCAAGTGGAGTAATGACGTGGCTACTCCAAGCCATCATCGCACGGCAGTTAGTAAAAAAGAATTAACACAAGTTAATTTTAACTGTGATTAATAAAATATTTCCATGTTATGTTGTCACCACAGTCCATGGCGACAATGTAAATATTTAATCTACTCTAAAGGCGCTAATACATTTGGTTAATTTTTGCGATGATTCAACATGACCTTGCCACGTAATTATGTGCAGCTGTGGCTAAATTCCCAATTGAACAATAAATTCTTGTAGTGCTAAGTGGCGCCTGTTGGTTACGAGTTTAATTAATATTGCCTTTTTTCTATTCCTACTGAGGCATACCCATATGACAGTGTACCCGTTATTCCTAATAGCCTTGGTGACAATGGTCTCACCGTACCGCGTTAGGTCCCGGATTTGATTTGAAGTATAATATACGAACGTACGTATTTCAATTCTAAACAAGATGATATTATAGAGATTTCGAACTCATTACAGGGCTCGTGGCCACGGGTTCGCTTGTTTGGTCCCGGTGGTTTCAAGTACATGCTACACATGCAAATATGGTTGCGTTTTTTATATAAAATATGTACCTATCTATAATGATAAAATTATATCTAATAGGCATGACGACTGGGTGAAAATTAAATCATTCTATTTAGTTCATAAGTTAGTTTATAAAAACATATTATGTACGTATATTTTAGTAGACATTGTTTTTTTGTGAACATTGTACCATAAAATGACGTTTTTCGGAACTTTAAGAACTATCTTCATTATTTTCTTGTTTGTTGAACAAAATAAAAATACATGTTTATTGAATATTTTTTAAATATTTTGAACAAATGGACTAGATTGCTGTTTTTAATATTGCCCGTAATAATCGCCTGATTGCAAACACCCAATTCACCATAAATACAATATCGATTCCTGTTTAGGTACATCAATCAAAAATATTTCAGCCGTCTAGACTATTAATCCATTATCAAAATGAACGTAATCGAGTCGAACGTTCCCTAGCAAACACTACTTCGGTTCTGGCAAATATCTAGCATCTAAGATTAATAGGAACCAGCGTGTTTTAAAAGTGTATTTATTTTTGCTGCTGTCTGTACCGTGCGTCATGCGTCAATGGTCGTGGCGAAGGTCAAAGATACAGCGATGGACAGACAATACAATGAGGAAATACTTTTTTGTCTATTATTAAAGGTCATAGATTAGCACTGTTCGAAATAAATTTGAGAATCAGACCAGTAAAATACTTTAATATCTACTGTTAGCTGCATGGTTAAAACTCGCACATGCTAATCCTTACTTACGTGGAAATATAGTATTGTTAACTATTTGCGCGAACACTACACATTTGAAATAAAAAAATTTTCGTCTTCGTCGACGTTGGGTCCCTAAATAATATGTTTAGAATAACAATACACGCGAGTTTAATCCGTAAGTTAGTTTTATTATTCCGTGGCAATATTAAAATGCAAAGAAAATATGTCTGTCGCGCTTTCACTTTTAAACTTCTAGGCATCTTTTACGTTATGTGCACGATGAAAGCGATTTATTCTATTCTAAAACTCTAATAATTCTTTTCCAGATGCTGGCCCTGCGTTTGTGTTCCATACTGCATGGATTCTTGCAGAAATGCAGACCATTACTGTCCTAGTTGCAACAGTTACCTTGGAACTTACAAGCAATAGTCTTACTTGAATCCTAGAACGCTAGACGCGAGATCGGAATTGCAAAAAGAAAGATGGCGCCACTGAAAAACTACACACGACTAGATTATTTAATATAATACTAGCAGTTTTGGATATGCCCCATTGGCTTTTTTACCATAGGCAAAAATCCTCCAAATAAAAGGATTACTATTTTGTTATTCTAAGAGCCACTACCTACATTTAAAAATAAAATAAGTCAGAAAAGTGATTAGATAATTCTGAATGATATCTAGGTCAGAAACATAATAGGATAAATTCCACGAAACTGCAATTCCTAAGTAAGTTGACTTCAGAAGTGGTCATCTTATTGAACCACCCATAACTAAGATATTTCTACATTCGAAACATTATTACACCGAAGAAGTACCCGACACGCGTAGGTACTTCTTTAACGCAACAATTTTTTTATTTTTTATTAATCCTTTTCATCCCACTGCTTGGCAAAGGTCTCCTTCAAACTTGTCCATAGCTCTCTATTCATGGCTTGCACTTGCCAATTCCTTGATAGCTAGACCAAATCGTCACACCATCTCTTCTTGGGCCTTTCTCTTCGGCGAAAGCCGTCTTCCGGTACCCATACCGGAACAATATAAAAATTAAAAAAATATGTTTAACATTATTTTTAATTCGTGAATTTTGTTAAGAATATACTTTTAAGTATGTTTATCATGAATTAAAATATTCTATAGTCTACGGTCGTAATAAGTCAGTCCAGTAACTACCAGTAATAACAAGTTGTATTTCAATAAGCAACAAATTATTTCAATTTCGTACATCTATGTTTTTTAATTACAGCTTTGTACATGTAAGATACTTCTTACAATAACAAAAGCGTAAACTAACATAATTTGCTGCAAATAGTATATTAAAACAACTATTTGTAAGCAGATAACTAGGAACTGTTGTAGGTAAATATCTACTATATAGTGCTGCGAAATAATAAATAAAATGTTGCGATTTTTTAACGCTATTGTTAAGCTATCCAATAATACAATTGATCAATCAATCAATCTATATTATTATGATGTAAGTATTCATGGGTACCAAGTCCATAATTTTCTTGTCGTGTAAAGTGCCTTTTATCGAATTAAACATTTTTCCAATAGCAAAACTTTTATATTAGTGCACATATTTTAATAGAATGATGTTACAAAAAGTGTTGCAAAGTCATTGTTAACTATTTACATGCATTTATCAAATATTTACTTATGGATTGATTCCGCGATATGAGTGTGAATGTGAATACCTACTTGGGTATGATGAATGAATGTTATTATGGATACACCTAGTTCTTTAATAGTGAAACAAATGTTTGCATTATGTACTATATTAATAAAAATAAATCATAAAAATTAAACTGAGTTTAAATCTAGATTTAGAAAACACGAAATTCCAAAAAAGAAATACAGCTGTCCATTGTAACAACATGTAATTAAAAAACACATTAAAATTACTGTTACATCCTAGAAATTTGGTTGACTAAACTGTTCAAGTCTCAAGGGAATAATTTAATTTTATGTATAGAAACCGGGGAAGATCCAAAATTTGTTAGCAACAAACTTGGCTGAGGCTTGGAACTCGAATAGTCTGCACCAAGATGCAATTGAGTTACTCGCTCAAAGGGGGAATGCATTACCGATGGACCTACCGACTGAGCAATAACTATGAGGATTATTTAGCATCTGAAGAGGTTACGATATTAGTTCCGGCGGAAGCGGTAATGACGACACAGTGAATGTATGAGGATGATGTAATCGTGTAATAGGTAGGATATTCGTCTTTAAAGGAAATGTGATAGTATTCATATTTGGATCTCACTACCGCTTACCATCAGGCGGAGTGTGGTCATCTTGATTGCCTATTATAAAAAATAAAAAAAAATCCAATAGTCGGAATCGGTTTTGTCGGAAAAATATACAGTGTTACATACATTGAATATTGAATATAGAAATATGGAAAGAACAACGAATTTGAACAGAGAGATTTTTAGTCCAACTTCTTGACAATCACAACCAAAAATATTTTCGACATTCGGTTTAATACTTAATTACAGTACTTAACAAACTAATCATCTAGAGTTGGTATCACAAACAAGGTTATTCTAGCGGATGTTTTAAACAAACGCCTATGCTATTAGAGTATCTACGAATATGTCCGATCCGTATAATAAAGTGCTACTTTTGCTATAAAAGATTATCACTATTACCTATACACCGTGAAATTTTAGTGGTTGTTTTCCCGTGGCAGAACGATTTGCCTTTAGTAATACTATCGAATCATGCAAACAATTCCTCGAAAAAAAATTTTTCGAATTTTCAAAATAATTATTTTCCAACTCGAAAACGAGAGAAGCTATCGCTCTTTTATAAGATGTGACGTAATCCGGTACTGCTTGCCGCATGAAGAAGCTTGACACCCTAAGTCATAAAGTGGTACGAACGTGCTTTCAAGTTTCGGTTAAACCTTTCGTAAACCCAGCAATTATTGATTTAAACAAAAAAGAACTGCACTAATCTATTGTACTACTAAGATAGAATCATTTTACTGAGGGAAAACAACCACTATCACGGTGTATATTGTTTCCTGGTGCTTGTAAACTTGTAATTAGCGTACATTCGTTAACAAAGCGGGTTTGCACTGCCCAAGTTCATTGGACTGGCTTTGCCAGGATTCAATTTAGCGGATAGCTCCAAAAATACCATCCGTAGCGCTAGCGAACACTGCATCAAACGCCAGTCGGCGGTTGGATCCGTTCCTACGCATATTTGACGTAGTTCCGTCTGTTATGTTGGTGCTTTTGCTCAATTTTTTAATGAAAACCGGTCACTGTTACGTTCTGTTCTGTGATTGGTCGGTTTCGTTTGTTGTAGTAGTGGTTTGTGGTACTTTTGTTATTTCGTAGTTCGAAAGGCCTTCCGTCGATATGAAGACGGAGTGGGTAAAACCCATCTCCCTTAAGCGACTAATATATTTTACTAGCTGTGCCAGCGACTTCGTTCGCGTTTCTCCCGTTTTTTACACATTTTCCATTGTATCTTTGCTCCTATTAAACGCAGCGTAATGTTATATAGCCTAAAGCCTTCCTCGATAAATGGTCTATACAACGCAAAAAGATTTTTTCAAATCGAACCAGTAGTTCCTGAGATTAGCGCGTTCAAACAAACAAACAAACAAACAAACAAACTCTTCAGCTTTATAATATTAGTATAGATATAATAAGAAAACTGAATACGACCGGTATATTTACCACGTCAATTTATGTTTACTCTTAATAGGATATAGGACTAATAGCTCCCACCAGATTTTGAACTTTATCTAGTTGTAATACCGGCGTAAACCAATGAAAAAATTCTGTATGTTGTGAGCGATTAAGGGTTAACGAACTTCCGATAATTCGGCACTGTTTCAAGCGCCGTGATAGTTTTAAACTGTCATGGTTGCCACATATTAGAAAACTGAAAAAGTCCGGGATCCTGAAAAAGTCCATGATCAACATAGCTTATTAAAACAAAACAACATGGTAAAGAACCCAGATATTTTCTGTTTTCTAAAAAAGTTTTGAGTTTCGGAAAAGTTCCTAAATTTCAACCAATGCTTTAAATATGTTATTGCTTGTAATCTATCTTAACATAACGAGTACGCTATCCCAGACCATGATAGTGATCGGAGACAGAACAGAGATTGTCACTTAAATCCAATATTCAAAACGACCTAACCAACAGATATCATAAGCTTTCAATAGGTAGCCTCTAACTTGGCACCCATTAGAATCCATACTCATACCTTCCATCAACATCTACCGCTATATCTGGATCAGGGCGAAACGTGATTAGTGTGAAGTGATCACCTGCCATTTGGCTTAGCAACGATGTATGCTAACATACTATGTACGGTCAAAAGCACTCACATGTAAAGACATTGAATAACCAACCTTATTGCTAAAGTGGGAGATCTCAAGTCTTCAACTGCTGTAAATGTGAACTTTACGTATGATATGGAACACTATCGAAGTATTTGTATAATTTGTTTACCTACTTGTAAAGCGCACATCTACAGCATGATATTACTTACTATTTTTTATTTTGTGGTTTAGCGTACTCAACATTTAGGCGCAAGATTTTTAGGCAAAAATTATGGACCAATACCGTATTGACGTATATGGTATACTATAAAAAAAAGGCAAAATATGACCTTACATTTTTGAAGTCATTATGAACGACAGATTGACGACATGGAGGGCAGATCGTTTTCTTTTATTAATAGGCCATCGTAACGTAACGTAACTTAATATTTCAAAATTAATTATTGCATTCTGTGGTTCAGACGTACCTACCACATTAAAGTACCACGTCAAAAGCAAAGGAAAATAATAATGTCCCCTTATTTTTAGCAAATCGGTACTAAGTAGGTAACACTTCTGCTTCCTCAATAGGTTTTTTTTCGTGCTACGGTATTAAATATGGCTAAAATCCTTTTTGATTTGGCTCCCGTAACAAACTTGCACTCGCTCATCAGTGGCGCTTCCTGGTGAGCCGAAAAACGAAACTCATTACCAAGTTTTTTGCACTGTACGCAGGGGCAAGTTCACAATTAGTAAATGTGTTAAAAGACTGATGACTTTATACAACACAGAATTATAATATGGGGCAAATGGTACCCCACAGTACAGTTCACATTAGTGACCGATAATGACCAGCGCGTGCCTAATGCGTAGGAGGAGGCATCCTAATTGGATTTGCAAACCAATTAATGCTGAACATTCGACTCATTATGTGTGCACTACGACCTATTATAAAGTCAATAGGCACAGCTATGATTACTAATTGATCAGGAGTTGCGGAGTTGGGCGCGCTCGACGGTACTGTGACTTGGAGTAATTAATACCAGATGTGTTGTGGGTGGTAGGTAAATAGATTGGTACCTTGGCAACGGGACAGCTACGGGAAAAAATCTTCTTATATTAGTCGCGTAGAACGCTTGTAGAATCTTGTGTGCAGTGTAAGTCAAAACATTTGTGAGTAGAGGAAAAAATGTCAAAAACCGGAAAAGTATTTATAAGTCCACCACTCGGAGGAGAACAGCTTTAGAAATATGATGATGAAGAAAAAGATGAAGAAAAATATGATGATACGAAAAAAAATACTTTTTATTATAATCACTTTTTATATACAGTAATGTGACGTAATTAAATAGATTAATTAGAGATTTAGATTAAAATAATTAATAGATAATTTAATTTGCGTGGACATTACAGAGTTAAGATTTAATTTATTTTTTGAATAAAACTTGTAGTCTAAAATGTTAATTGCTGTTCATAATTATTAATAAGCTTTAGTAAAGAAATTGGTAACCAAAATTATTGTTAGTATGTATCTACTAACCTAACTTACACTTGGGCTCAGAGTCAGTATTACGACTGATAAGCGGTGATAAGGAGAGAATAAATGGTGAATGTTCGTCGGTGCACACACCGCCATTGTTTGGATTCGCCAACACTGTTTGCCCAAGTAAAATAACTTGAGTTATTTTACTTCACTACACGCTACAACCAGACACATAATGTAACGACGCTAGTCAATATTTTTGGGGAATACCTAATCAATATTTTTGACGAATACCCACAGATAATAATACTACTCAAGAAATTGTTTTTGAAATTTCGCTAAAAGATATATAATTAAGAATATAGAGAAGGACAAAGCGATCTACCTATAAAAATATAGAGTTGTGATAAACTGGCATTTTGTTTATAGATGGCGCAAAATAAGACAGTAGATGACGCTGAGTATTTGTGTCGGTCGATAAATCGGAAATCGCTTTAAATTTATTTTAGGCTAAGCCAACACTTACACTTAGGCTCAGAGTAGGTATAAGTATAACGGCAGATAAGCAGTGATAACGAAGAATAAGGCTACCAAATAAATCGTGAATGTTCGTTGGTGCACAAACCGCAATTGTTTGTATTCGCCACCAGTGTTTGCGGGAGCGCAAGTTATTCTACCACGCTACCAGCCTCACACTGCCACAACGCTTGTCAATATTTTGGGGGAAAACCACATATTATCAAATATGTAAGTTGTCTCAAAGGCAATTTTCGATATAAAATATATGAATTTGTGACTGTAACATCTGATTAATTAATTTAAAGGAATACCTTATTTTTCTTTGACTTAAATTATGTCGAAAACCTGTCAATGGTTTTATATTGGTAATACATACTTAAAGCGCAGGTTAAAATCATTGCATCGCCAATAGTCATTGAGTATCTACCTATACGATCAATGACAGTATGTAAGTACGAGTAATATCATGTACTATTTCATTGTCGGAATAATATAGTACACACATAAAAATGTAAGTTGTACATTTAAAATGTAAAAGGAGTTCAAAATGGTTCGCTATTAAATTTTTTTGAAGAGATTTTTATGAAAATTACATGATAAATTTGCCTTTTGGTGTATTATAACTGCAAGTCAAAATGTTTAGTTACATATACATAAAATCACGCCTTTTTCCCAGAGGGCTAGGGAGTTGTGGACCACGTCGCCGCCATTCTGCTTTGTGCATTGTTTAGTTATGTATCTCAATTTGTCGTTATACTTGAGATGGACGGGATTACGTTATTTAAGCGCAAAAGAAGTCAATTAAAATAAACTTTCATAAGCTACAGTTTGACAACCACTAGTCTATAGTTTGCTTTCTGCTACGAAGCGCGGTGTTTGTGTTTCAGCGATACCCGGAATAAAATCTAGCTTTATTTATTTAGTCTATAAACATGCGGTGACTGAAAAGAGCAGGTAAAGTCTGTGTGTGTGTATACTTTTATACCTAGTCCTACCGATAAAGAAAATCAATCAAAATATATTTTGTTAATAAAAAATATATTTACCCTGTAATTATCGATGGTAAGAATGCCGTACAAAAATATATGACCAAAATATACTTACTCTACCTGTAATTTTGAATTCTTCTTACCTGCACTCAGTTGGACAGCTTACAAGTGACGGCATAATGCTGAATCTTATTATTTTATGCTCTTATATCGTTCTACATAGGTCCTCTGGTGGTTCAAATGACCCATTTTTTTTTTAACACGGGCCTTTAGTCTATAACTCTCTATTTTGGAATTAAGCATAAAAAATGACACTCTGAAAAACAAAAACTTAAATTTATAAAAGCTTTAACCATATTGGGCTTTTAACGTAAACTACCTTATTGTACTAAACAGATAAATAAATAACCTAGAGAGACATCAGATGTCCTATAATTCTGTGTTTCTCACATGTGCCTCTTTACAAAAACAAACATAAATGGGAATAGACTTCACTTACATCGAGTATGGGCGATAAAAGAGAGCAACTATTTCTACTAAATAAAACTTCCTACTATGACTTGGATCTGAAGTCACGATATAAACTTTACGAGAGGGGTTGACAAACAGATAAAATACTATTTTTGAAAGAAATACACAGGACACCACACTTACCTTACAAATCATATGATTCTAATAAATTATTACATTTAATAAATGTAACAAACTTGAAGTCAAAATAGGTACACGTTCAAAAATATACCACAAGATTTAACTACGAATATGTTATTTTGATGGTAGAATTAATCCATTTTAACCCATTTTTTATTTCTTTACTACATATTTCATTAATACATTTTTGCTCGATACAAAGCTCAGGGTGTGAGACCAATTCGTACTTGACCGTCTTATTAAAACTAGATTATATATATTTTTTTACACAACATCACATACATTGATCTGATCTCGTGGTAAGTAGCTTAAGCACTTGTGTTACGGAAATCAGGATCAACAGTGGATACACAAATAAACTTAAATATAATTTTTTAATAATACACCCATCCCAGGGATCTGTACTCTACGCGAACGGCGACATCGACTCCGACGTCAAGCCACGCATTGCTGCTGCTTGGGATAAATGGCGGGAGGTGAGCGGTGTCACTTGCGACCCTAAAATGCCGGTTAAGCTGAAGGGACAGGTCTATAAATCCATCATTAGGCCTGTTCTCTTATAATATGGTAGTGAAGCATGGCCATTACTTGAGCGGCACAAGCAGGAACTGCGGGTCACGGAGATGAAGATGCTGCGCTGGATGTCGGGAGTTACGCGAGCAGATCGCGTAAAGAACTCCCGTATTCGCGGCAGCCTTCATGTCCGAGACATCGCTGATAAACTGCAAGAGTGCCGCCTACGTTGGTACGGTCATGTTTTACGGAAACCGGCAAACTACGTAGGGAACAAGTGTCTAGCTATGTCGCTACCGCCGGGTCCCGGCAGAAGGGGAAGGCCCAAGAAGGCCTGGCTTGACGTCGTAGTGGATGACATGCGTGCCAACAAACTCTCCGTAAAGGATGCCGAAGACCGTGCGAAGTGGAGAGCTAGGAGTAGGAAAGCGGACCCCGGGCTCCGCAGGGATGCAACCGGGAAATCGCGAAGATGATGATGATGATATTTAATAATACACCCAGACACGGAACAAACACCGATATACGTCACACAAATATTTGTCCCGAATTATTTATAAGGTCTTTGTAGAAACAGACACATTTAAAATGAAACATATTTTGCTAATAAAATAATCTTATTAACAAAAAGGATAAAAAAAATTAGGTACGCTATAAGACTATCTTCTTGCGCACAGAATTAACGTACGTTTAATTCGTAACGAAATATTTTTATTTCGAAACTCTATTCTAAGTTTAATATCATCTGAATTCGCACTAATTCAGGTCAGGTCTTCTCCCTATGCATGTAGTCGTACTGTCGTACATACCCAGCTAGTCCTTGCTATCTCCGTTCCCCTGCCCTAATTTCACCCTGCCAGTGGACATGGAGGGCTCGAACAAGCGCCCTTGCCGCTGACATGGCATGTAGTGTGCCGATAATCCTCAGCCATAATCGAGTGCTTAGGCTGACCAGTCCGCTCTATCGTAAAATGTTGGGGTAGGACTATTAACGGGTGATTCAAGATCTTTGAAGGAACGACTGTTTATTGGACGTGATTCAAATGACATTTGTAGTCAATAGGGTGGATAAGATTGTGTTCCTCCGGGATCTTGTAAGATGGTTTATTGATAAATTATACTGTAGTAGTATTTTGCACTCTACTGTGTAATTATATGAACGACGGTGTTCTTTTTAGTAATTAGTAGATTTATTATTCTCCAGAGGTATAGGTAGGTAAATACAGGCTTAGAGTTACTGCAATGATTGCAATCATATACCTTGTATAAATTTATATTAATATTATAAAGCTAAAGAGTTTGTTTGTTTGTTTGAACGCGCAAATCCCAGGAACTACAGGTTTGAATTGAAAGAAACTTTTTGTGTTAGATAAACCATTTATCGAAGTAGGCTTTAGGCTAAATAACGTCACGTTGAGACCAATACGAGCAAAGAAGCAATAGAAAATGTGTAAAAGCGGAGGAAAACGCGGACGAAGTCGCTGGCACAGCTATTTTTAATAAATCTGTTTGATGACCATCACTGTCATTAAACTTTTAAATACCGAATATGTAACTGTGTGTTTAACTACGTTTAAACTCAAAGGCACATGTTCATAAGTACGCAGCTCCTACATGTGTAAAATCTTAAAACGAGCCGTTTTAAAACATTCGCTCGCGGTCAAAACGTCTGTCCGAAAGAATTTTCATTAGTTGGCCACCGGACCCACGTCAGCGCCGCAGGACAGTCCCTCCACCTCAGGAAGCGGGAAACTCGGTGTCAATGACCGCATGATATTTCAACCTCATTATGCTGGGGTAACTAAGGGTAACGTCATTGCTTAGCATCCCGATATTGAGTTAATTACCCGAAAACAAGTCGGCGGTCAAACTTGAATGGTCGTCTCTTTTCACTCGACTTGAAATGTCTTCTAACGACAAATAGTTGCCGTTGTAGTTGTAGTGAATGCCGTTCTCAAATTCATGCTAAATGTTGTAGCTACATTATTATGATAAATTCACTTGATTCTTCTCGGGAGAATCAGCGTTCTAAACTGGTGGTAGAATCACTTATCTATTAAGTAGTTATTTATTTAATGTACCGACGATTTATTAATACGTCTAAATGCCTATATAAATAAAGAAATTTCGACTTTGACATTGTACATTGATATAGAATTAGTACATTATTGAATCAAACTAATTAAAATGAACGGTACTTTCGGGAACCATTCGTCAGTTTGAAACAGAAAATAAAACTGATGTTACGATTTTCTGGTTTTTTTTTTTATAATAGGCAAACAAGATGACCACACTCCGCCTGATGGTAAGCGGTAGTGAGATCCAAATATGAGGTCGACAGGCACAATAGATCATATTGCGCCTGTCGCACTCACCCTGAAGGCCTGCTTAAATGCCGTTTCACGCCCCGCCTGAAGAGCCCGGGATCATAGGAGGGAGGGAAAACATGAGCTGGAAGGGCATTCCATGCCTTAATGGCACGGGGCAGAAATGAAGAGCTGAACCTCTTAGTCCGAGCCACCAGCGACTGCATTGTATGTGGATGGCAGCGCTGTCCTGCACGTGTCGTTCGGGAGTGGAAAGGGGAGGGAGTATAATGATTACTGGTTTAATGATTTCTATTATTGTCTTATGACTACAGTTAATGACAAGAAATGAATCGCAATATTATTGTTTGTTCTTGTTAGTCATCTTGTTACGTGAGCGATTTCGTCGAACGCACTTACGGTTTGTTTGGTTAAACAAACTCGTAAAGGCACTCAAACATGACGTGTACTACACGTCATTTCTAGATTTCCTTAGAACTTGAAGATAATCAGATATATCAACCGTATTATTCCTTTATACTCGTAAATGAGGGTTCTTAACCTTTCTGATAAAATATTTTCCCGTTCTAATTCAGGAGTTCTATTACTTGTAATAATTATACTATAATAAGTACTCCTTAATAGCGCAGTTGGTAGAAACCTTTCTCAGTGTAACTGTGTACGTAATTTCATTAAAATAGGGTCATCTTCAAATGCGTTTCTCGCATTTTTAATATTAGTAAGAATTTATAGATAAGTTTTATTCAAATTCACATGCTTTTTGTATTATTCACTATGACTAAGCCTTTCGCTATCAGAATATCAACGAATGATTACAAAATTTTGTTTATTTATTGAAGCATATCAATATCCACCAACAAAGACAGTGGAACTCACAAAGAGACCCGCAAGTAAACTTGCAGATTAAAAATAAATACGCGAACGGGCGGACCGACTACTACATTCACTCTGTCAACATTATCAAAAGGATCAGTAAGCGATGTCCCTTAACTGCCGGTGACAGATAAAAACCGGTCGGATCCGGCGCTAGCGAGGTGTACCGCTCCGTCAGCGTATTTACTTACCCCGGAGCTGTTTGTTCCTTTACCCTTAACCTAACCTTCGGGGTCGGTTTATAGTTTGAACTTGGAGCGTTATTTAATACCAGAATGGTAACTGCGTTAAGAAAGTTGCCGATAGATGGCGTGATGGTTGGATGGAAGGTTTGTTTACGTTCGGTTTCTCAAATGACACACACCTATTTTTTAAGAAAACTACATTTGTATTTTTTTAAATTATGTGTAGTGTATAAAAACTTATTTTTTATCGTAACTGTAGGTATTTTAAACATTAAGTCGAGTAATCTGTATATATTTAAAAAAAAAAACTTTCTTTAAAATAAACTTTCCTAATTTAACTTGAATGTAAATACAATGCGGGTAAGGTTCTGTTTGCATACTTTAAAATTGACTGGAAATAGAAATACAAAAAGTAATTAAAATATTATAAAATTCATAAAATTAACATTTATTCGATCTTGAAAACTGGTAAAAGTTTGAACTGAAATAAAAAGATAGGGTTTATAAAGAACTAAAAAACTTTCAAAATGTCAAAAAATAAAACCTTTCAGGAGCTCGCTCATTTCGGTTTATTATAGTACACACACAGTCTTCCAGTCTGGAAAACGCCTTGGTATTTTCTTTCTTTCCTTTAAAATCGCAAATCGCTCGTCACTTAGCCCCTAGGCCTATATTGATTCCGCTACTCCGTCTCCGACACTTTACATATTGCTTATTTAGCATTATTTCATCTGCGTGCCTCTATTTGTCTTTCGTGTTCTGCTGATATTGTTATCGCGACTCACCTAGGTGGGGAGAATCTTGTGAATTCTGATTTTGATGACGTCATCAAAACTTACGCCGGTCCTTAGGGAACTACAAAGGAGCTTAGAAGTGAATTGTAACGTAAGCAAATTCAATGAATGTCTATTAGTTACCTCTTGTGCGAGTGAGATTTATGATTGGGACCGATTTTGTGATAGCTGTTTTGTATAAAATTATAAGCGTCACCAATTTAGTGTACATAGTGTACATAAGTACAAGTTATGTTTTAGTATTGTTAATGTAAAACTTACAATCTATGCGTAATATAGATCTATTTATGTACGATTTATTTTTAGCAGGTGTGTAGGTATTTATTTGTGTGTGTGTGTGCGTTTTAATTTTTATCGAAATAAAACGAATGACTCTTGGTTTTCGAAAGGTTTAACGCTATGTATGTACGAAGCGCTTTCCGTCATTTGAGAAGTTATGCAAATACTAATGAAAAACAACTGAAAACTTCACGTCGAGCTATCTAAGTGACAGACTCGATATCGCCAATGTAAATATGTCTATGAAAAACTTGTTTAGAGCCCCTAGCGGTAACGCTAAGAACAAAATATCGGTACTATGAAAAAAACAATTCGATAGGTTTTTAACGTACGTAAGTTTTCGATAGCTAACTCATAAAACCGCTACAGAAGGGGGCGGCAAAAACGTCCCGGGTCGCTGGGGACGCATCCGTGACGTCACGAATCTTCCCGCTGTAAGGATTTCATCCGTCATAATTCTCGCCTCCAAAGCCTCGCCTTTTAAATAATGCGGCCGCTCGCATTGCGCTCGTGAATTTTTAGCGCAAGCGAATGTTTCCACACACCAGTTTACGACGATTTTTATGTCGCCACTGTCTTCCGATGCGTTTACGATGTGACTTCGGTTGCGCCGTCTCTGATCGGTATCATTCTCACGGGCGGTTTACAAGTCGTTGGATTTTGGTTTTATTGTTATCGGCTGGCTGTAAGATTTTGTGACTTTTCTCGTGTTTGTCATATGATTGTTTCTGTAGTATTTGGAGCATGTTTACTAAGGTTTCATAACTGGAGTTCAAGAAGTCTCAAAGGAGAGTTCAACGGACATGTAAAGTAAAGTTAATTTAAAGTAGAGTTAATTTATAATACCATGCAAGCCACGCTTTTGATCTCTTGTGCAGTCACGGCTTAGAAAAAAACTTAATCATTATGAAAATGACAATTTCATTTAAGTATTTTTACTTAAACCATTTTTGGGAGGTCGTCCCATTCTGTAGTAATGAAACGATCCTTATCTATTTGGAAGACGGTTAAGGAAATATATAAAACGAACAGGCCATAATGATCCTTCCGTAACCCGTTCAAAGCTGTAAAAGAAGGAAGCAGCATTAAAAATTCAGTAACATGAGTGTGCAATATTAAATACTCCGGTTCGCGCAAGGAATTTTAAATGGCGTTGGTCAGGCAGACCCTTGCGAGGGTCTCTTCAGATCCCGGGTTGACAGTGCTTTGCCTTTAGACTAATATTTGCACTTTCTCCCTGGTAAGGGACAGTAATGTCGTATTTCTGCAGTGGAATGTTTATGAGATGTGTTAGTATTTGACATAAATGTTTCAGGCAGTATGTTGTGTCATCTTGGCGGGACTGAACAATGGATGAACTACTGGGGTCTTGTGATGTAGAGACAGTAGAATAATACCAGATTCTTAGTTTTATGTGGTGCAAAAAACGAATACATGATGACAGTTTTAGTGTTAGGTCGGAATAGCAAGTTGATGACGATAATTGTCTGACTGCATAATTTAAAAAAGAAATATCTACATCCTAATAATAATCAAGCTTTGCACACCGTTCCCGAAACTAATTACCATAATGGTAATGGTAATTACCATAACCATATCAGAATCAGAATCATTACCATAACAGTCAATGAACTAGTAAATTAGTGCATTATTTGAATTTAAGACTTTTATTTGACGTTCAGTGAACAAAATAGTTTTGATTTATCATCGTCATTTAACAAACAATTCGACTCACTCGGTGGAACATTGGTTAGCGACCCTGCCTGGCGGTTCCAAGAGTCGTGGGTTCGATTCCCGCTCGGGATAAATATATGTGATGAATATAGGTGTTTGTTCCGTGTCTGTGTGTGATTAGGTATTTAAGTTTATATTTATAACTATCTGTATGTATGTAAATATCAGTATTTGATGCCCATGCTACAAGCTCTGCTTAGTTTGGGGTCAGATGACCGTGTGTGGAAATGCCCTTGATATTTATTTATTTATTCGTGACACCATAACAAGTGTTTAAAAAGCCACAGTTCATTAACGTAAATCACGTCCAACAGAAATATAACCGTCGCAATATCCGAAAAACATAATAGTACCGATTAAAGTATAAACACGTTAACAGTAAAATGTTAATGTTATAATTCCAGAGTCATCCGCAAATATAAATCCCAATGGCCTCCCAAATGAAGCCGCGGGTTCCGCTTGTGTCCTATAAAACTTTATTGACCGCGGTTAAAAATGCACTGGTGGTTGCCAGCAAATTGTTCCATCGGAGCACGCGGCCCGCGAACGGGTTAAAGCTGAACATACACTTGATGGCTGTACAGAGCTCTGATGGAATGATTTCTTTGAAACATTCATTTCAAATGTCATAGGTTGTAGCTAAAGTATGTTATGTCACACTAGGAGGTTAAATTCATTCAAAAATCGTTGAAAGTGAAAGTGGCGTGCCAGGACCTGGCAGGAAATTATCTCTGCTTACCCCTATAGAAAAAGGCGTGATTTTATGATTGTATGTATGTAAAATCATTAATTTCAAAAAATAGAAGAGAATAGAAATAGTTTATTGACCACATAACATAAACAAATAGGTATACAACAAATTATATCAATACAAAACACAAAACTCAAGCAAAAACACACATATGTGACAGACAAAAGAAGTACAAAGAATTAACACGAACAGAAAAGGACAGGATGTGGTCAACGAGGTACAGGCCTTAGCATGTGCTACAACAGCTTGAGGGCAGATGCAGCGCTGGTATTCTGGCCGTACCTCAATATAAATACACCGTGAAATTTTAGTGGTTGTTTTCCCGTGGCAGAACGATTTGCCTTTAGTTATTACTCCGCGAAAAAAAAATGTTTTTTTTGAAAATTTAAAAATAATAATTTTCTATCTCGAAAACGAGAGAAGATATCGTTATTTTATAAGATGTGACGTAATCAGGTACTGCTTGCCGCATGAAATCGATGCTTAAAGCTAAAGAAGCTCTACACCCTAAGTCATAAAGCGGTTCGAACGTAATTTCGAGTGAAGGTTAAACCTTTCGTAAAACCGGCATTTATTGATTTTAACAAAAAAGAACTGCACACATCTTTTGTACTACTAAGATAGAATCATTTTACTGCGGGAAAACAACCACTAAAATTTCACGGTGTATAAATATGCTGATGGACCTTTATTACTATGCAGGTTCACAAAATAATGATAAACATGTATGTACATAAACAATAAATGTAATTGTGACGCCTGAATAGATAGATTCTAGATACTTAGCTCCCAAATTTATCGGTAATCATCATCATCATCATCATGATGATGAAATTTATCGGTAATAGCGCCTGTTATATATTTTAGCAGAATATTTTGTGTTGGACATCGCTGAGAAAAGCGACAAGAAATGGTCTCATTTAATACCCATTTGGTGTAAAATAAGGTAACAGTCTTCTTGGTAACATAGATATAATCTTTAGTGTTTCTTAAGCTAAGTTTAAATGTCTACACCCAGGACCTGCAAGTTAAGGTATGAAATACTAGTGACCCGCCCTGGCTTCACTTGGGGTATATTTTAGATAAAACCTTCCTCTTAAATCCTTATATCTATTTAAAAAAACCGCATTAAAATCTATTCTTCCGTTTTAAAGATTTAACCTTACATAGGAACAGACAGATGCGGGAAGCTACATTGCTTTATACTATGTAGTGATATACAACCTTATTTGGCTAATTGTATCATGGTAACCGTAGCATTTACCCGTCACCCCTTTAAATAGGGCCCAGCCAAAGTCTAAACGTCCCTTAACAGCTAAACATGAATTAATTTTGAGCAAACTCCGCCAACTAGCCTAACAAGCCAGTAAAATGACGAAGGTTGATTGCGCAGTTAACCACTGTTTGTCGAAGAAAATAAACTTCTTTAGTTACTCAATGCAACCGCCTACTTACTTACTTACTTTTCTTTTTCTTTGCCAACTAAGCGTGGGTGCGGTTGTGAAATGTTCAGCCGGGGAAGTTTGTATTTTTTTGCTGTTAGAAATTTTGTATTTGGTCTTGTGGCATGATATTTATTACTCGTCTAAGAAAGGAGAGCAATATTTTTTTTTAATATTCAGTAGACGCATGTAACAGATAATTGACAAATGTTTCTTAATTAAAGCTTGCAATCTAACCTACAATGAATCGTCTAACTGATGAATCACTGTTACATACCTACTCAATGATTTATTACTTCTCTCGGGGTATTCCCCCAATTCAATATGACACAAATACCTGTAATTTATAATCTTTATAAGTATGTTACATGCATAATCATTAATCACACGATCGAAGTAGCAAAAGATAAGGTTTATCTGAATGATACTGAACCGATATTTTGAACAAATATTTTATGACCTATGTTGCATTGTCGGAATATTCCGTCTCTTTTTATAGATAACTAGCGACCCGCCCTCGCTTCGCTTCGGGGATATCTCTATCTCTATGTAATATATTTTAACCCCGTAAGAGAAATCTATTTTTTTTTTATCTAAAAAAAGCCTATGACACTCAGGGATAGTGTAGCTTTCCAACAGTGAAAGATTTTTTCAAATCGGTACAGTTGTTTCGGAGCCTATTCGAAACTAACATACAAACAAAAAATCAAACTTTTCCTCTTTATAATATTATTATATTACATATTAAATTGACTCCCCCGTACGCCAGTGCCGCTTACATGGAGCCTACATCGCATGCTGGCTCGCTGAGCGCGGTGGCGGAAACCAGGCGACTTTTTTCTAATACTTGCATTTTTAAACTCGTGATATCTTCCGAATTAAATGTCCGAATTGAATAATTCAAAAAGTAATAAAAAGGTATTGAAGCCGTCTTGAACATAAAGTAATTTATTTTGATAAGGATTAATACCAAGGTACAAATAAAGAGCCCTTTCAAGCGGCGGCATATAAATAAAATTTTTAGAATAAAAAACCGCTTGCTGTGACATAACTATAATATTTAGACATATGCTGTCGCGACACTTTTTGTAGATAATGATGAGTTCTGCAAAGTCTTAGTAAATGGTTTTGTTCTATCTTCAATAGTTTTCGCAGCGCAGGCGACGTAAGGAATTTTTCAAGTCTATTTTTTACACCTTGGGTTACATTATTGGAGTTTTAGTAAGGATCCCTAACTTTTTTAAAATATAATATAGCCTATGTAACTTCTGAATAATGCAGCTTTCTAATGGTGAAAAAATTATTGCAATCGGTCCAGTAGTTTTTGAGTTTATTCATTACAAACATACAAAAATACAAAAATACAAAAATACAAAAATACAAAAATACAAATCTTTCCTCTTTATAATATTAGTATAGATATAGATTTGGATAATTCCGTTTTAATTAAGTTCAGATTGAGATAAAATATACATCTTGATAAAATTCTATGAGCGTATATTGATCCATCCGAACCCCATAAGCCACTCATACCTACCCACTTTTTGCCAATGTAATTTCAGGTACTTACACAAAAATTTCTTCGAATTTTGAACATTTCCACAATTTATACCACCCGGACCTACAGTGCGGCGATTCGCCGATTGCTCTGTCAATCACCGCCTCATAGGAACCCGTGGGGACTATCACGAATCGTCATCAACTGTGCAACCTCCCCTTTCCATCCCAACAAGTTAGAGCAAGACAGAAGTCGCAACATGTTCAGTTCGAACCGGATATTTGTTCCGGATCTTATTTACTGCGCCAACGGCTCAGCGAGGCGGAATTTCATTTTCATGCGCCTGTTAATGCGATGTTAACGTGTGTGATTGACGTCTTCATGCTGGAAGGGTGGTTTGAAGTGTTGTCGATTTGAAAAACCGGGCTAGTGCGTGTTTGGTTTGCACGTAAAGGGTTCCGTACCATTAAAAGTACACTATAACATGTACCTACTTATAATTCGTATATCTTAGGTCCATTCTCAATATTTCTTCCAGAAAGCATGTTTGTTTAAATCATTAGCTTTTCATCTATTCTTTTCTTTTTTATTAATATATTTGTTAAGGTTCATGTTTTCGGTTTGGGTATGTTTCAAGAATTGTTACAACTTAGCTTCAAAGAACTGGTTAATCTGAGCTTAATATTATTAAATCAGCGTCGGTCGGTGGGAACCCTTTTAGCACATAAGTTCTAGTACATTATTGTATGTTTGGTTTGTTATTATTTTTTTTTGTATCTTTGGTTTGTTTTTATTTTCTGTATATTTGGTTTGTTTCTATTTGTGTGCTAAATAAAATATTATTCTATTCTATTCTATTCTAATTAAGAGATCAGTTGACAGGTTTGTTGGAGACCTGTGTCCAGCAGTAAGCTAATATGGGTTCAGTAAATAAAAGTATTCATCATTATCAGAAACAGATACGAGTACAAATTACCTGTAAAAATGACGACGGTACGAATATATCTATTGCTGAGCTAGAAACATGTAACAATCAGACCGACAGATAGTGGAGGCAAGTTTATAGGGTCTCCTTACCTTTCGGTATGGAACACTAACATTTTATTTTGTAGTCAAAATGTTGCGTATTCTGCGACTTGTATTATATTAATGATATATTTTACATCTTACATTATTCAGATTTCGATTTTCAGGGATAAAATGGAAAATAAAATCTTCCATCAAAAACTTAAACCGAGAGTAATTTCTTTTTAACCAGCTGACTTATTGCAGTTACTAGTAATATAGATACAGCTATTAGTTAAGTATAAACGACATATTAGATTCTGTAAACTGCAAAAAGGAAAGAATTCTGTACTGTATTAATGTAATTTCATTAGCATTGAAGTTAGCACCCGGTAGACTGAACTGGGAAGATACTCCGATACTTACTTAGTTGATGTTATCTTGAGCTAATTCACTTTATTAGCTACGGTGAGGGCATAACGCCTTGGGTATTACTTGCTAGTTATCCAAGTATCGTTAGTTATTTACAGGTAATTGTAGTAGGTAGTTACCTTTATGGAAGCATTGCCATAATAAAGACATGCATTTTTAATACATATGTATTATCATTATAATATTAATAAAAGGAAATATATCTCAGAATCATTAATAACTATTGGATATATATTATTATACATATCTTTCTTATAAATAAAAATGAATTGCTGTTCGTTAGTCTGACTAAAACTCGAGAACGCCCGGACCGACTTAGGTAATTTTGGTTTTAAAATGTTCGTCGTAGTCCAGGGAAGGTTTTAATGAGGAAATAAAAAAAAGAATCAGTATTGGCGGTATGAAATTCGCCGGGACCACTAGTCCGGAATATTTAACATTTCCTTAAATTTTAGACTTCCCGATATTTCAGTACTATTGCAATCTACGATTCGTAAATCATAATTATATGGTCGGACGGTTGAATAAGCCTATATTATTTCTCTACCAAATTTCATTAATTTTTTTAGTACTTTTCGCATGCAACTAAAAAAAAAAAGACAGACAAACAGATATACTTTTGCATTACTAAGGACGTCTATTGACAACAGTGTATTGAAATAGTTATGTTGATATAACATTATCGATAGGCAGCAAATATTCATGTCACTGTCCTGCTCTAAGAGATCTAAATTGAAAGAGACCAAATAAAAATCTTCGCGTTTGACCCATAATGTAGCCACAACATACTACAATACACTTTTGTTTCAATCATGTTATATAGGTATGTAATATACATATACATATATAAGAGTATCAAAATCGGTCAGATGTCTTCCACAACTAGTTTCGTACTCCCACCCGACGTTAATGATTTACTGAATGTCTATAAATTAATTTGAGCTCGTTTATTACTCGCAATCAATTGAGATAATCATTTCATTAATTTGTCAAAACGTCGTAACTTAATTGAATGCAATTAGTATTCGTAGATACGTTATCAAACTGTTACGTATTCCAGCTATGATTAATACATGCATTACGGTGATGTGCAGTTGCGATTTTAAGTTAGTTATTAATCATTTGATATAATATGTAGTACGTACCTACAGAATTTTGTATACCAAAATTAACATTTATAGGTGATTTTTGAAAATTTTGCTATTTATGGCCAGTTATTTTACACACATATTTCGTTCTAAAAAATCTCCTTATTTTAAAATTAATTTTAATTTTAGAATGTCGATGCATGGTCTAATTCGTTTTAATAATTCGTATTGTATTAAGCAGTATATAACTAAGTATTAGAAAACAACGAGATTTTTATGTTACTTTTAATAAGAAATTCTTCATAAAAAAAAACTTGATTTACGAACTACATAATATTTACAACGTCGTTAAAATATGAAAAGTTACAACCCCCCATATACTTATGACAACGACACGTTTGCAACCCACGGCGTCATGAGCCCTTAATATTCGGAAGTCATTTTTCACTACGTGAAAAGGCTCTGCGTCCGCACGTGAGAGGAGGGGTCGAAAATTGCGCCTGCACTCACTATTGCGTTTGTAAAACATGAAGCTAGGAAAAGCTGCAAGTGTGCTCTTTACTTTATATAAAATATAAATAGTTCACAACATTATATACATTGATCTGATCCCGTGGTAAGTAGCTTAAGCACTTGTGTTACAGATATCAGAATGGATACACAAATATACTTAAATATATTTTATAACACACGGAACAATGTGTGGAATATTGCTGTCACCTCTGGGATGGCTCCGCAAAATACTTGCTCGACGCTCTCGATAGGTTGCAGCGACGTGCTATCCGTATTGTCGGTGATGTAGAGGTGTCCGAAACTCTGGAGCCTCTACAACTACGTAGAGACATTGCCGGTCTTAGTGTTCTCTACCGTCTCTTTAATGGGGAATGCTCTGAAGAGCTATTTCAGCTAATCCCTCCCTCCCCTTTCCACTCCCGAACGACACGTGCAGGACAGCGCTGCCATCCACATACAATGCAGTCGCTGGTGGCTCGGACTAAGAGGTTCAGCTCTTCATTTCTGCCCCGTGCCATTAAGGCATGGAATGCCCTTCCAGCTCATGTTTTCCCTCCCTCCTATGATCCCGGGCTCTTCAGGCGGGGCGTGAAACGGCATTTAAGCAGGCCTTCAGGGTGAGTGCGACAGGCGCAATATGATCTATTGTGCCTGTCGACCTCATATTTGGATCTCACTACCGCTTACCATCAGGCGGAGTGTGGTCATCTTGTTTGCCTATTATAAAGAAAAAAAAAAAAAAAAAAACAAACACCGATGTTCGTCACACCAATATTTGTCCCGGGTGGGAATCGAACCCATGACTCTTAGAACTATAAGTAGTGATCATGGGTGACCCATACCACTGTTCTACTGAGCCGGTCAATTATATATTGTAGTGTATCATGGCTATTGCAGAATAATAGCTGGGTCGAGATACTGCGTTTACGAATTAGTAATAATGTCTTAAGTGATTACGCATAAGATTATGACAGCCAATCTCAATTATGGATCTGACATCAAAAAACATGTATTTTTTGGAATAAAATGATGAAGATTACTTTTGAACATTACATTTTCAAATTGCCTGTAGTTAAGTTACGAGTTATTATGGGAGTAAAGTTTTACTGAGCCGGTCAATTATATATTGTAGTGTATCATGGCTATTGCAGAATAATAGCTGGGTCGAGATACTGCGTTTACGAATTACGAATTAGTAATAATGTCTTAAGTGATTACGCATAAGATTATGACAGCCAATCTCAATTATGGATCTGACATCAAAAAACATGTATTTTTTGGAATAAAATGATGAAGATTACTTTTGAACATTACATTTTCAAATTGCCTGTAGTTAAGTTACGAGTTATTATGGGAGTAAAGTTTTACTGAGCCGGTCAATTATATATTGTAGTGTATCATGGCCATTGCAGAATAATAGCTGGGTCGAGATACTGCGTTTACGAATTAGTAATAATGTCTTAAGTGATTACGCATAAGATTATGACAGCCAATCTCAATTATGGATCTGACATCAAAAAACATGTATTTTTTGGAATAAAATGATGAAGATTACTTTTGAACATTACATTTTCAAATTGCCTGTAGTTAAGTTACGAGTTATTATGGGAGTAAAGTTTTACTGAGCCGGTCAATTATATATTGTAGTGTATCATGGCCATTGCAGAATAATAGCTGGGTCGAGATACTGCGTTTACGAATTAGTAATAATGTCTTAAGTGATTACGGATAAGATTATGGCAGCCAATCTCAATTATGGATCTAACATCAAAAAACATGTATTTTTTGGAATAAAATGATGAAGATTACTTTTGAACATTACATTTTCAAATTGCCTGTAGTTAAGTTACGAGTTATTATGGGAGTAAAGTTTTGTGCAATAAGTATTTGAATCTCATATCTCCCATAAATGACTGCATTCGATTCACTAGTCTACAGTGCCACATTTGCTTATGACGTGCATTAAACTGTTTAAATCTTCGCAAAATTAAATATCACTTTGACAAATGACTTAAAGCGCCCTCTAATGTCATTGGAATAATAGTGAAATAATTCGAAGGGAAATTACAACACAAAGTGAAACGTTTCTTAGTACATCAGGAACATCTTGCGAGCAGCAGGTGGCGGGAAGATTTGGGGACCCCTAAATAGAGGGAATTCCACATTCGCTTAGATTTTTTGTCTATTTAGACGTAAGGAGTCTTATGTCTAATATTATTTTTATCGCTGTAAATGTGATATTTTATATACTATACATAGCAGTAGGTGTCGGCTTTTGCAAAATTAATGAGCACCTAAAAAGCAGATGTTGTTAATCTACCTAAACCTAATTAAATCTTTGCTATGGTCAGCAACATTCAGATTTGCTCGTAGTTAATAGGTCATCTTAAATTCATATACGGAGAGACAATGAAGAAATGAACAGAGAATGCACGCACGAGTCGCACGAGTATGCATTCTTGTACTATAATATCCCTTGAAAATCTCTATTAATATTAGCTGCCATTGCCAATATTTGTAGAAAAACGTTTTTATAATACAAATTTTTTGATTACAAATTCTTACTGCAATGGTTTGGATTTTTTCTCGCACGCATTTAGCGCCGCCTCATCATCATCATCATCATCAGCCCATTTCTGTCCACTGCTGGACATAGGCCTCTTCAAATGCACGCCACTTCTCTCTATCCTCGGCCACTCGCATCCAGCTCCTACCAGCCGTCCTGCGCAGATCGTCACACCACCTGGCCTGCGGGCGTCCTACACTACGTTTGCCGAGACGCGGTATCCACTCCAGAATCCGTCTACCCCAACGGTTGTCGGTTCTACGGCTGATGTGGCCAGCCCACTGCCACTTCAACTTGCTAATGCGATGAGCTATGTCGATGACTTTGGTTCTCTGACGGATCGCCTCATTCCTGATTCGATCCCGCAGAGAAACACCGAGCATAGCTCTTTCCATAGCCCGCTGAGCGACTTTTAACTTGTGGACCAGCCGTGCCGTCAGTGTCCACGTTTCGGCTCCATACGTCATGACGGGTAGGACGCACTGATTAAAGACTTTCGTCTATGGTCTTTGTGGGATTGACGATGAGAATACTCGAGGTAGATTCACAAACGCTGCCCCTCCCAGCTGAATTCTTCTATTCACCTCGTCCTCAAAGTTGTTTCGACCCACCTGCATAATCTGCCCCACGGACACATATTTTTGAACAACTTCGAGGACGGTGCCGTGAATCGCAATCGGTTCCGGTAGTACATGTTCATTGAACATGACCTTGGTTTTGTCCAAGTTCATCCGTAGGCCGATGCGCGCAGAATTGCCAGCCAGGTCATTCAGCATCTGTTGTAGGTCCTGCAGCGTCTCTGCCAGAATGACGATGTCATCTGCAAATCGCAGGTGAGAGATGTGTTCACCATTTACGTTAATGCCACGTCCTTTCCAGTTCAGCGTCTTGAACAAATCCTCCATTGCATTTGTGAACAACTTCGGGGAGATGTCGTCCCCTTGTCTCACTCCTCTATGCAATGGTATGGGTTTTGTCTGCTGATTCTGTACTTGGACGGACATAGTCGCGGCTTGGTAGAGACATTTCATCACCTGGATGTATCGCCAATCTACTTGGCATCGCTGCAGGGACTCCAGAACTGACCAGATTTCAACCGAGTCAAAAGCGCCGCCTAAAAGCATTATATAGATTTATTTTTATATTTATTAAGTAGCGTGAAGAGGCAACGAATAAATTTAACAAACAGGGATATATAGCCTTAAATTTTAATTGCGAGAGTATCGCCATTAAAATATAAGGCTATATATCCGAAGGCTAAGCATACGTTAAGGCACCACTACTGAGTATTTTTGTCCGCTAAAGTTAGATATAAAATGAAGTACTTAACTCAGACCTTTATGAGCACAGGCGCAGGTCCACCGCAGCTTATCTGGAAGTTCAAATAACTTGACCTTTTTGCTTCATTAAATATGCTTAGCTGTGTTCTCTTGCTTTGTTTAATTTACAAGTTAGAGGGGTCTCGTTAAGAGTCAGAATTATTTAGTGTATGGCTTTATGATTAGACTTTCGTGTGTCGGCATCTTTGTTAACGATTAAAGTGTTTATATTGTATGATTTAAGATATGAAAAATTAACTCCAACTGATCCTGAACTGATTAAATGAGCATCCTATTATAAAAAATATATAATTCGTGGTCCGAAGAACTTCATATCGGCCATCATTTTTTTTATGTGTATGTGTATTCAGATATTTTATTTTGAATTTGACTGTTATTTTATAGAATAAAGAACACACCAAAAATAGAATTGGCGAAGTGAATTCAAACGTTCTCGAGATTTGCGTTTAGCAAGTCATTCAACGATTTATTTTTTTGTTTTGGAGGATTTAAAATCAGGAATGGTACGAAAAATTGGGTATGTGGTTATTATTCAAAAACTATACTGTCAACCACTTCCACTAACAACATACGAACCGTTCGCATTTTTTTCTAACGCCTTAAAACATTTTAAACTTACGCCCACCATGATCAAATCAGTTTCTGCAACCGGACGCGAGTCGGAAAGAGAGTAATTCCCCCCATTTAGGACCTGGCTGCATAGCGTTAGATCAATATAGAAGTTTTCAGACCGACCTAAAGGGTGAACACGCAGGGCCGGACTCGCCGGTTGATTTATTTGCAGTGCGTCGGGCGCCGAAGGTGGCTGCAATTTGAACGAACGCGTAAATCTTGTTACACACCCGTGCTGTGACTAGATGGGACGGAAGAATTGGCGGATTACGTTTTGTGTTCAAATGGATGTATGATTAATGCAAAATGATTAAAATTGGAATAGACTATGAAAGATTGTAATTATGCAACTTTTGAAATACTACTCTAAATCCCGATAGCTTACAAGTACTAGTTTTTTTTTAAATAAGATAAATATCTATGTACGGTGTTATATCTCCCATTTTAAGTGTCTTGTTCCATGGATCTAGAAAATTTTTGACAATAATTTTACGTAACAAGTGCACAATCAAATTCTATACTTATGTCAGAGAAATTCTCATGTAAGTTAATTTTTTTATGTTTGATTATTTTGAGAAAATATTGTTCTTTAACCAGAAGTAGAGATGAGCTAAGGGAATTTTAGTAAAGAGCATTATGGACGATTATAGTATTAAAATCAATTTTTATAAATAGTAATAATAGTAATAACTTAACAGCTTCATTGTAGGCTTCTTTAAATTCAATTTGTTAGAAGTGTGTCAACCCTGCAGTTTAATTTCGACGGATTTAATAAAACAAAATTACAATATTAGGAAATATTAAAAACAATGTTTTTCAAACAGTGGATAGTGAATGAACAGTTCAAATTTACACATCTTACTTCTATTTTTACTTAATCACTGTCGTAGCATCCTACTACGACTAGCATCGACTCGTAGGCTACGGGCAGAAATCGCCGTAGCGTTCGCAACACAGCATAAAATCGCATAATAATCCTATCGGAACCGTTCCAGAATCCGAATACAAAACACTTCATTAAGGCTTAGGGTACACGTGAAAACTTCCGCTAAAAGGCTTCCCTCCGCTAAAGAGATAATGGGTAATCAAACAGTCTGAGCCTCTTAAGGATGCGTTCATTATTTAACAGCTGATAATCCAGGCTTTCTGCACAAACTGCAGTGCAACTTTTACCTGTCGGCCATGTTTGTTCCGTGCTCGAAATAATCCCGTGGCGTGTTCGGGCCGTGAAAATTATTTAGACTGACGAACCCCGTAAATAAAGGATTAAGAGAGAACGCTAAATACACGTTTATGTTGAAGCCGTGGCATGTACTATCCCGGATGATTTTGAAAGCGGGCCAAGTTTAAACATATTTTTTCTGCTCTATAAGCGTATGCTGCGTATCTACATACATTAATCTATATAGTGAACAGTTTACTTAAAATAGTGTATATTTTATCTACAAACGAAAATGAAATCATCCAAAAATATTTTGCTTCAAATTATTCAATATTTATGGTCTATTCTAAATTATTGTACAAAATCAATGAGTAAATCTATACGTTCAAGACACGTACTAATTGCCAATCTAAATTATAAAATACGATACTCAAAAAAACTGATTTGAATGTTTTCTATCAAAATGTGCGTGGATTACGTACGAAATGCTTAGATCTAAAACAGCAGATTTTATGCAATGAACATGATATTATTGTGATTACCGAAACATGGTTGCACCCCGGAATTTTTGACAGGGAGTTTTGTGATTGCCGTTACGATGTATTCCGTTATGATCGTAACCCTACAATGACCCGTAAAAAACTGGGCGGTGGCGTTATGATTTTGACACGTAGCGAGCTGGGAGCTTCCCGGTACGATATTCGCGATCAACCCGCGCAGCTCGAAATGTTGACAGTATGCATCCCGGCGCGGGCGCTAGGGACAACTGCTGATTTGTATTTGAGCGTGGTCTATTTAGCCCCTGAACCTAATCGTATTCCATACGACGTGGATTGTGTAATAGGCATTTAGTCCAGTCAAAATAGACATTTAACCTAGGAAAAATTCGCATAGAGCTGAAAATTGGCATGAATGTTGGGAACACTATTACAAATAATCTGTCAAAAGTCCCCATCGATCCCAAGTCTGCAAAAAAAAATAATCAAGGTCAAATGTCACAAATATCAGTTTTATGCACTTTTGAGCGAAACGGTAAGTTTAATCATAAAAGTATGTATCACAAAATTACTTATCACGTAATTATCTATAAAAAATGTCTTAACACTTTGTTCCTAAGATTCACCATTTCAGAGATATAGCGATGCACAAAGTTGAAAAAGTTGTATTTTCAAACGCTTCCAGGCCCCCATGCGATTGTGCTAGACAGTTAAAATTTTAACGAATGATGTATCTCAGTTGCCTCTATAACATCTAATACTAGAAACAACATGAAACCAACGTGTAAAGTGGGTTCTCATACAAAACCTATGTTTTTTTTTCTCACCCTTGGGGGGTTTTTAACGTGGTTACCCTAGTGAACCTATTCCAGGTCATATATCGATCAAAAACGATATCAACAGATGAATGCATATTATGTAAAATATGAATTTTCTAATGATTAAATCCACGATATCTCGCGAATGGTGAGTCGGTAAAGAAAAAATGACTCGACCATTTTTGTAGAGAATTGTATTATCTACAACTTTTGTTTGAGCTATTTTTACGATAATACTTACTGTTTCGAGAAAAATGGAAAACCTTTAATTTTATACTTTTGACCTTGAATAAAATTTTTGCAGAAGTAGGATTGATGGGGATTTTTGATATTTCGTTTATTATGATGTATTTAACGTCTCTGGCAATTTTCAGCTCTATGCGAATTTTGGCTAAGTTAGCACTTATTTTTGTCTATTTTGACTGGACTAATTGTAAAGGACGTGGTAGATAATTCTAAATCACAGAGTAACCAATTGCTGATTGGAGACTTTAATTTACCCTGCATATCGTGGAATGAGAATGGCCCCACGCATAATGGCACCGGTAACTCCGAGGTACAAATTGCAGCGTTAAAATTAACGGATGAATTAAGTTTCCTTGGACTAAAGCAATATAACACTGTTAAGAATTACGCGGGAAATACCTTGGATTTGGCGTTTTCAAATCTTCCACTTGACGTAACTAGATGCGTCTTACCTCTAGTCGGTCTTGACCGAGCTCATCCAGCTCTTTTGTTTAAGATTCTCGATCTGACGGTGTCGCCGTTGACAGAGGCCACTACTCCAAAACGAAACTATAATAAGTGTGACTACGGCGCGATAAATGAAACGTTTTATAGCATAAACTGGCAGTATATTCTAAAATCTTGTACAACCGAAGGGGCGATGGATATTTTTTATAGCGTTATAAATAAAACTATAGAACAACACGTTCCACAAAAGAAAGTGCAAGGCAATCGCAGATACCCTGCTTGGTATAGTCCGGCGTTAATAAAAATCATAAAAGAAAAGTATAAGGCACATAGGAGATGGAAAAAATTTGGTAATTTGTTAGATTACGACGAGTTTTTCATTATTACGCCAACGGCAGCTACGTGTTCAGAAGGAATGCTTCGCAAGGTTCACAAATTTAGCCGAGAAATCCATTGCTCAAAGGCCAAAAGCCATCTGGACGTATATCAAGTCACTACGGGGTGGATCGAGCTATCCTAAAATGCTTTCGTACCAAGAAAAGAAATTTACAGACGGGGTAGAAATATGTAATGCCTTCAATGAGTTTTTAGAAGTGTCTTCGGAGTACCTTCGCAGGAATCTATCAATACTGACTCCCGCAGAGCAACCAGCGATGATATACATGAGATTATTATATCTGAGAGTTCAGTCAAGAAACATTTAAACCTCTTAGATCCATGTAAAGGGGCAGGCTGCGATGGTATTCCACCGGTTTTCTGGCAGAATTGTGCCGAAACCCTTAGTCTCCCCTTGGCCTTCATATTTAATACCTCACTAAAAGAGGGCGTATTTCCCAACAAATGGAAGAAAGCACATATTGTTCCAATACATAAAAAGGGTTCTAAGGTAAACATTGAGAACTATAGGGGAATTTCCATACTGAACACAATTGGTAAAGTTTTTGAGAAGATAGTTTTTAACGCTTTATATCCTGTCATATGTAAGGAAATACCCGATAATCAACATGGTTTTCTCAAGCGCAGATCCACAATTACCAATTTGGGATGCTTTTCAAATTACGTTTTACCTAATATGGAAAAGGGTGGACAGATTGATGTGATATACACGGATTTTGAAAAAGCCTTCGACCGTGTAGATCACAATATTCTAATTCATAAATTACAAGGGATGGGAATACACGGTGACTTACTCAGATGGATTGAATCCTATTTAAATAATCGTTCTCAAGCCGTGGTTGTGGGGGGATACAAATCCGATTTTATTAGCATACCAACGGGAATACCACAAGGCTCTCATTTGGGACCTTTATTTTACTGTGCGTATGTAGCAGACATTACATCTTGTTTCACATCAGCGCGACATCTAATGTACGCCGACGACAAGAAAATATTTATGAAGATAGCTGATGAACATGACTGTTTTAGGATGCAATCGGATCTGAATAGGTTATCAGAATATTACAAAAAAAATAATATTACGGTCAATATAGGTAAGTGTGAATGCATCACCTTCACCCGTAAACCCAAACCTATAATTTACCCTTATAATTTTGACGGCATTCCTATTCGCAGAACGTCTAGGGTTAGAGATCTGGGTGTGCATTATGATGATAAAATGCTTCTGAGAGACCATATAGGTATATCAGTGGACAAGGGGTATAAAAATCTAGGATTTGTAATGAGAACCTGTAAGCCATTTAAAAATGTCAACACAATTAAAATGGTATATTTCGCCTATGTTCGTAGCGTTATTGAATACGCCAGTCCTATTTGGAACCCACACTACGATATTTACACAGACCGACTGGAACGACTACAGAAAATATTGATCCGCCATTTGAAGTACCGTTTCCCAAAGCCGGAGGCAAGGACATACAAAGAAAGCTGCAAACAATTCGGTTTAACCCCACTTAAAGACAGGCGAAAGGTATTAGACTTGTGTCTGTTATACGACATAGTTAAGAGCAACGTGGACTGCCCCGAACTAGTGGAGGGTGTTAGGTACAACGTACCATCCCGACGCAACCGTCGGTATCTCCCGCCACTGTTTGTAGCTCCGAAAGCAAGCACTAACTACGCGCGTAACGCACCCATCTCCCGGTTGCTGCGGTCTTACAATGATACCTTTCAGAAAATTGACATGTTCACTCACAATAAACGTGCTGTGAAACATAAAGCGATGGAGATTCTTAATGATATGGTGGAATAGTGTATAAGTGTATGATTAATTAACTTGTGACTATGTAACTTCTTTTAATTTTTTTACCAAGGTACTTAAATAGAAATAATTTTATGTAGTAAATGCATACACATATTAAGTAACTATGTAGGTATTTATGTTTGTGCATGTGTAATTATATATATAAGTGGTACTTTATTTATGGATTTCTTTGTTTCACGCCTTAAGCTAGTATGTATTAAATAAAATAGGGAAACCTGTAATTAGCCTTACTCATAGTTATATAAGCAATAGATAAGAAACAATGTACAAATCGCTGTTGGTTTTCATAATAAAATAAAATAAAAAATAAAATAAAATAAAATAAAATGGGATAAAATTACACAATGTTATATTTAATAGTAATTCAAGTTACATGCCCTCTTTTAGAGCAATCATTATTACCTTCAATACATTTATCGAGGGATAGCATATTATTAATGAAGCCCCAATAAATTTATCGTATTTTATTTATACATTAGGATTACTTGTTATATTATCGCAAGCTTAAAACATTAGTCCCTTACAAGGAAATCCGTTAAAATACCTTTTCTCATCACGGAAGTTTTGGTTTGATAGAGCGCGACTGACGGATATAGTTATTTTTTCGCCTACAACATTAGTAAGGATTGGTGTCACCGTTTCGTATTTGAAAACTCGAACTTGGCCATCTTCGTCCTGTGTTCCCAACCGTAAATCTTTACTCAAAATTAATCTTTATGATCACGCACATAAGTGCGTATAGAGGCTTCGTACTCGGGCCGTAGATTTGCGCATTCAACCCCTTCTATTTGCTCACGTAGACGTTTGGGGTGTGTTCCCAAAACGATATTTTTGCATTTAGGAACAATAAAACGGGGCTTATTAAACTTGGGTACACCCGAATTGGCGTAGGCTTTAAATTTCTGAATTTGCTTGTTGACATTGGACATTGTCAAGGTGAGTGACCTTTGGAGGTTTAGTATTTAGTCGATTATTTTGTTGACAAATATTGTGTTGTTAATTCATTGATGATTTTAAAGCAGATAGTCCCAGAAAATCCAATAATAATAGATCCCTACACTGGTGCTTTCAGAACTTGGCTTTAAAATCATGACTATTATTTATTAATATACTTCAACACTAAAGTTAGTAAGCGAAAATCAATTTGATTAATTTATTGCGTGTATATGGTAAGTTGTGGAATCTTGTTTTGGTCTGGATTAGAAGAAGAAAGATTAATTGGATCTTTAAGATATTATTTCAAATCCTTTAACAAATTCTAGCAGATCGTTTGCTTGCTCACCAGATTTATTATTCTACTTTCCATTAACGTCTTTCCGGGAAATGTGATTTGGTATTAAGTAGATCAAAAGATAATAATGTATATTTAACCTGCTCCTATATATAGCTTATGTCTGTAACACCGTGAGCTGAGTAATAGAATAAAAATGAAGTTCGAGAGAAATACTTGTTTAACTTATTGCAATGAATTTATCATTGCAAACATAGAAATAATATAAATTGGCTAATACAAAATAATAACGTAGCATCGTAGTCATATGTCTTTTATGCGTGCATGCAGTGCGTATTTTAAGAATAAGTTCCGTTTGGATTTCTATTTTATTTAGACAGATATCAATAAATGGAAAATCTGATTTTCGTAAATACAGATCTTATTATGTTCCTCATTATCTAAATACAGTTTAAACTGATACTTAACATACTAAAGGAACTAAGCATATTTAAATGAGAGGATGAGCACACATAAATGCTATTAAAAAATAGAAAGATAATACCATTGTCCAGCAAGCGAAGAGGAAAAACAATAAAAACTTAACATCTCATACAAATAGTAGCCAATGCTGAATTACAACCGTTCCGTTTTCGCATAAATTTACCCGAAATGAGATATTTTCCGGCCTGACACCTGCATGGCTTATTTATCGGAGTATTACTTTCCAGAGTCGCTGGGACAAATAGGGTCACTTTGCAATGTGTCATTTTAAAATTGCAAACTCAATATCACTTCCGCATTTTTAATATGCAGCAAAAGTATCGAAGTTGATTTTATATTATTAAGTATTAAGCTTTCATGAACACATTGCTACTGCTTAATTTGTAAGCTTTAACAGTTGTGAATTGGTTTATTTTTAATTTCATATTATTTTACAATTAAGTATTTATTTAATTTTATTATCTCCAAGCGTTTCCAAGAATGATGATCATGACAGATACCCACACATACAAGGTTATCCTATGATGTATTTTAATAATTAAATATAAAAAATAATTTTAAATAGGGTTTTTTTTTATAGGTGGTTCTGTACGTGTTATTGGGAGTAGCAAATACATAGCAAATAACTGCAAGATGTTTGGACCCGTACATTCACTATTTAATATAATGCAATGCGAAAGTCTAAAATGTTATCTAAAAGTAGTTTGATAAAATAGAATAAGCTAACACGAGGAAACTTTGAGAAGTACTATTAGTACATCTTTTATTACATAAGGTAAGTACTTTTGACCTTTCGTGTCATGTCGTAGAGATTTCAAGAGAAATGAACGTCGTATTATATGATTACTTTAGTGGTCTCATGTGAGCGCCCTTATTAAAGCTTATGAGGTAGTTTGTGATAATAAATGATAATAATAACACGAGTCATGTTGCCTATTTATTACTAACACAAGTTTGTTATACAGACTTTACTTAAAATAATGTTTTTCAAAATTTTTAGCTTTCGTTGATTATTCATTCAAGCTTTACAAATCACTTACAAACTACAATTACCACAGTGTGACTCTACCAAAGATATGAAATAAGTGAAATTTAATGTGGAAATGAGGTTACTGATCATTATATCCTTATGAATGGTTACTGATTATATGAGAGAAATATTAATATAATACATTCTTCTTCTCTCTAAGTTAAACTTGCTATTATGAAATGAAAAGTGTCTCTAACCTCAACGACGTTCATTTGGCAAACGTCCCGACATCCGTCACACTGACAATGTCGAAGGGAACCAACACCGGAGGCGAAAAGAGATTTGGTTCCGTCCCGGATGATGCGATCCCTTGAGCCAGCCATGATGAATGGTGTTATTCTTTTCAAAGTCGCATTTACTGGATCGTGATCCTGAGAGAATGTTGGTTTTGATAAATGCCGCCGAGACTGAATTGCGGAGTACGAATGTCACAACAACAATGGATTACCAGATGTGCTCTAAAATACTAGGTATTTTACTGTTTCTTTTTATTTGAATGGTGGGAAAAATAGTTTAAATTATGGAGTTTAGAAACACAAAATTTCTGTTAGTCAGTAACACACATGGGTGTAAGTATGATATTATTACGACTGCCATTGATATAATTAATTTATCAGTTACATGATTTATTTATTATTATATTAAACAATTGAGCAACGCCTAGACAGTATTTACTAGCTTATAGTAAGATTTAAATCAAGCCCAATTGCAGTTCCAGAATCGCGTTCTGAATTATACACTAAAAAAATTAATTAGTAAATAAATTAAAAAATGCCTAGAAGCGACAAAATCATTCCACGCGCGTTCAAGAATGAAAATTCAAAACACCACCGCTTTGTATTACCGCTCCCTCAATGACGTTGATTCCTAAGAGAAAAATCCTTACTCATTGCGAGGCGGCGTGACTTGAAAAATATACCAATAAATATCACAGCAAGACTTCTTACTCCCCTTTCTTCGGCCCTTGAGGGAGAACCCATCGATTGTCAGTAATTATATTATCCTACCCTAAGGTACGCAGTACCTGTGCCTGTTAATCCATGTAAAAATAGGGAACTTGAGTTTGGGGCGGCGCCTTTAAAATTATATGGATAATGTTTCTGTACAAAGATTGAGAAGATTAAACGATTTCGTTATCTTTCAATCAAGCTGTTCAAATGGAAATGAATAAGTGATGCGCGTTTCGACGGCTGATTTCATAATTTGTTGTGAAAAGGTTTAGGAGTGGAGCATCGGGGTCTTGATTTTTGATCTTGAATCGACAAATGAATGTCGATAAAGTCCATAGATCACTAGGTTGGTAGAAAACGGATCTACAAGCTATCCATAGGTTCTTTGAGGTATTCCAAGTGGTAAAAGAGGGTACGTTTGCTACTTTACCTAATTACGCGTTTATTTTTAATTAACTTTCAGTCCGTGTGTGGTAATTTTTTGCCAAAAACATTACTCCCTTTAGCCGTAGTCAGTAAAAAATAACCTATTTCCTTACTTCTGCAGAGTAGGTCAAGTAAGTTTCCTAAAATTTTGTACACAGTTTAAGACGTGAAAGTGTGATAGACGGACATACAATATCTATCGCATATGATACGAGAAAGGAAGTAAGCTTGTTTATAATTCTTGAGTAAGCTATTCGGTAACACGGAAGTTTTTCCCTACTCAAGATTCTCTTAACATTGCTATAACGCAACCAACCTCCTTAACATTAACCGCACGCTTGTAGTTTTTAACTGAATAATTTGAGATCGGCCTGATCCTTTAATTAACAATTCATGGAACGCAAAAACAAAGTCGCGTAATCCGGTTAGAGGTGGTAGAGTTTAGTCCGCGGCTTACTATACCTCGGCGGAGGGATCACTGCGTATTAGTGAGGTCCGAGTGCCTGTTCAGGCACGGACTCGGCACGGACTCGGCACGTGCTTGAGAGAAAAGCCTTTACTATTGTTGTATTGTGTATTCTTTGCGCGAGGACTTTGCATTTTATTTCGATAAATATTTATTTGAGTTAATTGAGTCGTTTTATTTTAAATCTATTTAAATACTATCTCTTTTATATATGACTATATTTTATCTATGTACAATACATTCTATCTTACTTAATACTATAAACCTTTTCGAAAGTGATTGTAGGTTCAGTTTTCGCTCTCTGGTCATGAGAGCCACAAAAAAATTTACAACATAATATGCGGTTAGTTGAAAATTATTATTCAATTTGCCCTAAGTAACATAGTAAAAAAAAAATTGAACATTTAAATTTTAATCAGATTTTATACAAAGTATACTTGAATAATATTAAACCCATTAATAAAATTTATGCACATTGTATACGCTTTTCAAAAGTTTAATTTCAAATTCTTTGAGTGCATAGTGTATTCCGTAGTGAAAAAAGTATCACGAATCCTCAATCATCGCATCCTCAAGTAATGCATTTGTCTGTATTGTAAGTCATCCTTAAACAGATAAATGAATAAAACAAATAAGACAAAGTTCCATGGTTGATCTTACAACCACGGACTCGATACGGCCCCCTCACTGGACACCGGATAGGTGCATTAATATTCTAACTATGTCGAATGTGTTTTGTTTCGGGGGTGCGATTGTGTTTTTGTTTTAATTAGCGCCTTGTTTGAGGCTGGCCGGTCCGAAGGTGCAGCCAATTTAGAAGGCTCTTGGGGGCGTGAGTCGGGTAGTCTGACCTCACTGTCTGGGTATGGGAGCGGAGATGGTGCGTTTTTACCCGCGTAAAGAGTTTGGTTCTCGTCTTTTGTTAAGTATGTTGACCGTTTACCGGTGGAGTTGTAAGCGAAGGCTATGCCTACTATGCTATGCTAGGTACACCTCGGTGTTTTAGACGAGCATTGCAGTACGCCCAGGATTCGCGGCTGGCATTTACTCTCTTCGCCAGTCGCTGGGGAGTCCGACACACCACCCGGAGAGAACCCCTTCAAAAGAGCTACTAACGATTTTTGTTCTTAGTGTTACCGCTAGAGGCGCTGTACATTTTTTCATAGTCATTTTTACATAGGCAATGTCGAGTCAGTCACATTTAAACTTATGGTAGCGCCACTGAAGGTGCGCAACGCATTTCACCGGATTTAAAAAAAGTATGTTTACTTTGGATAATGGATAGTCATCAGGTAACCCAGCACAATAATATATCGATCTTGATATTAAAGCAAGACCGAATACGACAAACAAAATATTTAAGTATTACCGACTGGAAATTTCCAAAATTACACACTATACAATTTTCAATAATACAATACACACAATAAGTAGGTAAATATTTACCTTTAAGACTTTTAAAGAAGGTAGACGGTTTTTTTGCTTTCAGGTCTATCGATATCTCGGAGAACTTCAGTTGACCCGTGCTCATTGCAAGAGTGACGAAATAATCAGAAACTTGCAAAAAAAAACATGATAAATATCCCAGACATATTAAGTTCCAATGGTAGTAGGTAACCATGACAGTTAAAAGTATTTTTTAATACTTGGGGTTTTCCTCAAGTAACCTCATTCTACATTTCATTTCATTCTACGTGATATAAGTGGTCGTAAGGTTCACCTATGAGGTTAAAACTACTAATTGTGTGGTGGAATATATTTTTAATATTTTATCACTAGACAGAGACATCTACGGAAGAGATACTTCTACTTGTTTGAGGAAACAGGTACGATAGAGCAATGTTAGTCACCACTTCTAGCTTTACCGCTTCAAACTCTACATTTTCCGGCGTCCCATTGTTATCTCCACAGAGCAGGTGACAATGGAAGAAAATAAAGTTGTAAGTGTCGCTACCGGCCTAGCACATCGCACCACAGTGCATTTATCTCCTCTTTGCTGACCGGAGCTCGCTATTAAAATATTTCCGGACTATTCAAATAAGAATGTTTCATATTTCTAGCTTTTTAGAACTGCATTATCTTTTATTTTTCAGCTACTGGGCCTTATCTAGTTCATTATGTTTGTTTAACTCATTTGTGAAATGATGAAATTCCACATAAGGAGTTTTGTAGTCAAGTAATTCGTAATATTTATCATCATTATCCGCCGATATACGTCCCTATTGCTGGAGCACGGGCCTACCCTAAAATAGGGCCTTAGTCATAGTAGTATTTAGGCTTGACTCGTAATATTTAAATATTACACCTAGATACGGAATAAACACCGATGTTCATCACACACACAAATATTTGTTTCGAGTTGGAATCACACCCAAGAGTCGGTTCAAGGAACCATAGCTTAGACAGGGTCTTTAACCACTCATCATCATCATCAGCCCATTTCTGACCACTGCTGGACATAGGCCTCTTCAAATGCACGCCACTTCTCTCTATCCTCTCGGCCACTCACATCCAGCTCCTACCAGCAGTCCTGCGCAGATCGTCACACCACCTGGCCTGCGGGCGTCCTACACTACGTTTGCCGAGACGCGGTATCCACTCCAGAATCCGTCTACCCCAACGGTTGTCGGTTCTACGGCTGGATGCGGCCAGCCCACTCCATTCCGGTCGAAATGTATATACATATAAATATTTGTCTTTATGGGTCTACACGCGTTAATAGGAGTAGCAAATTACATAGCTACTTACTGCCCGACGTTTCGACTGGGTTACACCAATCGTGGTTCGCTCGCGACCAAATATTTAGTGTCGCGACCAAATATGTCTGTATTTTTAAAACGTGCGTACTAACGTCTTTAGTACTTGCTATTGTGTATAACATTGAAATTTTATGCACTACTATAATCAAGTTTTGAAAAATGTTAGTTATTAGGTACTAAAATATGTATACTTATGTCCGTTGTCAATACGTAGTATGAGTGTTTAAAACATCTTCACTCTTAGCGACATTCGTCACATTAAACATAATTGAACCTGAAAATCTTATAGCAAAGTACCTATCCTAACCCTAGCATAGCATTTGGAGAAAAACAGTAAACCAAAACAATTATCATTTTAATATGCTCTGTAACAAGAAGTATTTCGTTAACCTTATTAAAACTTTAATTAAAATGGACGTAGAAATCCAATTTGCACAACCGTGGTTCTGTTTTCTTGAGCTTTAATTTAAAAAGGCTACCTAGAAAACACTGAAGTTTCAAACGAATTAAGATATCCTCATTTATAATGGCTTTGAAAAAGCGTTTCAGGATCGTCAAGAAGGTTTACACTCTTTTTATTAGATTGCCACTGGGGTGGTTAAAAATGTTCTTACGAAAACTTATGACAAGTATATTCTTTGGTACACCTGGTTAGGAAGTAGCTTAGCTTAAACTGTGTCGTTAAAGCAGAAGAAAATTTCTTGCCCTTATTCTTGCCCGTGACCACGAGCGCTGTAAAGAGTTCGAAACGTCGGGTCTCTAAATAATATGTTTAGAAAGTTTAATTCGTAAAAGTTTTATTTCAAACAGAACAAAATTGTCATTTGGAGACTTTCACGGGCATTTTCAGATTGCAAAACTGTACAAAGACCTGAAAAGAAAATCATGTGATTGCTGGATCATCATGACCAACAGACAATTAAATTTTCTATTATAGTTTTATGTTTTTTTACAATTCATCAAATAAACTCACTATAAACTTATAAAATTGCTGACAATATTCTTTCTCAATGCCATATTGAACTATAGATTTTTTTTGTACATTCCGCTAATCTGGTGGAACTTCATTATAGTAAAAGTTTGTGTGCAACCTCCAGGCCGTAAGTCCGACTCTTAATTATTGACTAAATTTTTGATGAAGTCATTCTTTTTAACTATTATTACGTAGGTATCACTCTAATATCCAGTTAGCTATACAAGAGTAATCCTAGTATCAGGCTACTTCCACCGCAAAGGTAGATAAGTAGGGGGATTGTTAAACCCGGTTTTGTGCTGCAAAGCGCTTTATCTTAAACCTTGCTAGTAAGAGATACGCTATTACAAGACAAATCCCATGATAGTTCAGACTAGTTGCATTGTCAACGTTAGCAGTTGCGAAAGACTTCGAATCATTACGAGAAGACTATTGGATTTTGGTGTCTAACTTTCGGTACATAAGGTGTAGTTTGGTGAATAGAGATTTTGGTAGATTGGTGACGTCACTATGCCACGTGGCGCAGACGCAAGTTAATCTCCTTCCCCCGCCTTTGATGTGACTCCGGCCCCATGTTTGTCCTAAACACTTTAATTACAAGCTCATTAATTTTGGATTATTTACCGGCGTCGGATCGCTATCTGATCTGGATAGTGTTTGGAGCAGCGTGTTGCGCGATGTTTTCTTTTCCTATGAATCGTTCTCGATTTGTGGATAAAAAACACTGCTACATTTTTTTGTAGTACACAAACTACTGCTGTATTTTGAACAAACTGTAGGCACAGACAGAGGTAAATTTTTCTTTTAAAGCACACGTCTAAAAGTCCATTATTTTAATTTTCTTGGTTATTCTTCTTTATATATCTGTCTTCTATATCTGGGACATAATTGACAATTATGATCAACTGAATAATAAATCTGATTAAGTCTGACTAAAAATTTGGGAATTTAACAATTCTTAGAAACAAATATAATCAATTTCAATATTTTTAACATAAGAACATCATGGGTGTTAAATCTGAAAAACACCGATGTTCATCACACAAATATTTTTCCCGAGTGGGAATCGAACCCACGACTCTTGGAACCGCCAGCCACGGTCATTAACAGCTGTTCCACCGAGCCAGTCGAAATTAGATAACATACAGTACTATTAAGTCTGAAATAAAAAATATTTAGTTATTTTTTATAAAAAATGTTTGATACAAAGTTCAATCGACGTTAAATCTGCAGTCAAGTCAGTTCTCCGATTGTCAAGACCAAATCGCCAAGTTTCCTTCCAACAGCTTCCACCTCCCGCCAGACGGCTAATAGCGACAAATCGTTGCAATTACATCAAATTGTTGTAAGTAATGCTAATGTAAACATCTGTTCTGTATGCAGGCGTGCGCTTCGCAATTACAAGGATTAGGAGTCGGGTCGGAGCCCATTAAGAAGCGAAAGGAAGCACTTCCTACGCTTTTTGGCGGTTGGGGTCCGTAAAAGGCGATGTCTTGACGTCTGCCAAATGATTTTTTCATAATTTTATAGGCTGGGCAAATTATTATTAGCGCTGTCATTAGTCTGGTTTTTTTTGGACGATTTATTTAGCTTGGTTAACTGACCACGTGATGGTTGACATTGGTTTGTACTGATCAAGGGTGTCTAATAGTACAGGATCCGTGGTGTATTTTTTCACTTGATTACTATCAAGCTAATTTTCCGTGAGTAGCTTCATTTGATAAGACGCCCAAAATTCCTGTGCGAAAATTTTTGATTGTGGTAGCTAACAGAGGTATCAATGATTAAATATTTAGGACCGTAGGACCGGGACAAAATACCACGGAATTTGTAGGACAATATGACCGTTACATTATATAAATATTAACTAAGTAAAATAATAAAAATCAGCTGGTTAGTAATCATTTTTGGTGATCTCGTTATCGATACAAGTTGGAGGAGGAGATCACCAAAAATGATTACTAACCAGCTGATTTTTATTATTTTACTTAGTTAATATTTATATAATGTAACGGTCATATTGTCCTACAAATTCCGTGGTACTTTGTCCCGGTCCTACGGTTCTAAATATTTAATCATTGATACCTCTGTTAGCTACCACAATCAAAAATTTTCGCACAGGAATTTTTTGGGCGTCTTATCAAAATGAAGCTACTCACGGAAAATTAGCTTGATAGTAATCAAGTGAAAAAATACACCACGGATCCTGTACTATAAGGTTGTTGTTACGATTAACTAGATTAACTACAACCTTAGACACCTATGATAATAATAACAAAGCAACGATTTGCTTTGTTATTATTTTTATAAATGTGAAGGTAATAATCCATCGAGCTAAAGCTGCTAATCCGTTTTGAATGAATTTTACGAGAACGGTCATAGTGTATATCAAATCGTATCATTTCGGTATATCATATTCGTCATAAGCGACTTACATTTCCCGTCATTAACTAATCCACGTGTGATTCTAGATTTAGAGTGGTGGTAAAGAAAACGGATATACCCAAGAAGTTGACTTATCATAAAGGCGTTGAGTGGTACTATAGGGCGTACTCCATTTCCTACTCTTTATTTTTTTGTGACCCACTATAGTAATATATTAGCTTATGTAAGCTGGATTTAAGAACGTATCAGCGTTAATTTAATGTTTTCAAAAAGCTCAGTCATGAATCCCGAGCTACATTAACCTGTATAAAATTTAAGAAAAAGAAAATTCTGCAACCGCATTGCGACTGTAAATCATACCATTTTTATTGCCTACAATAATTATATTTACCTCCTTCCCGCTCCCGATCGAACAGGAGCCACACATTATTTGATTCCGAACAGAATCCACCAAAATATAAACATTAAACTTTTACGATCACATTTTATATCAAATTGAAACTTCTATTTGGCAATACCGTTGTTTCCACCGCAAGCCAGATTTCCATTTACGCAATCTACGGTGAAAGCCATGCGATATTCGATATTGTGATATCGATTTCAATTCTGTTATGGCAATATCTGGATGCGTAAGCACTTAGGGATATGGTGGGCGAGGAAGTGGGTCACCTCAGACAGTCTTGGTAATGCTCGGGAGACACGCGAACAATGGCTGCATGCATATTCTCTCTCGACGCGCTATATAGTTTTTTTTTAGGAAAAACAATGGCACACTTTTGCCAATCTTCAAGTGAACTTTGGAGAGTAAAATCTTGTGTGTGAAATGAGGATTTGTTGAGGTTTCTTTCGCGTTAGTATGTGTTGTTTATCTACTGACGTGAATTTGTTCTACTGTTCGGCATCCAAGTGTGTAAGCTACGTATCTCGAATCTCGGAAAGTAGGTAATGTAATGTTTGTTGTGAATTAATTACTGTTTACCAAATCATATACCTTGATTCATTTATTTGATTGGGTATACCTTATATTACATACTTGATTTGAAGAGCAGCTAAAACTAAAGTAGGGAGACTGGGTACGAAAGTGACAGGGTACGGTTGTGACAGGGCACATATCTCCGAAACTATCAATTGACGGTCGAGGGGTCCAAGGGGAGGAAGTGCGCCTTGCAGGTGTGAACATGTCTCACGGGATTGCGTCAGCCGTCGCGCGAAAACAACGCTTGCAGCGACCCATATTGTATTTTGGGGACCAAAAGTAAGTATTTTTGATTGTTTTTCTGGATGAATTGTGTCTTTATTTACACATTAATTGTTGAGTGTTGTTTTTTTTAGTATAAGCTAGACTATAGTCGATAAAATAAAAGCAGTTATTATTTAAAACAATTAGTTCATAATGTCTTAATGCTAGATTATGTTTCGAAAGATAGTGAGGGGACGGTTGTGACAAATTTCGTGGGTACGGTTGTGACATCAGTTAAAGCTTGTTTTTATACTTTCAGATGCCTAGGAAACGAGTGAAAAAGATTGAGAGAGGTCAGGGCGACTTGTCACAATATGCAGCTGCTTACGAAGAGGTTAAACGGGGTACTTCTCTACGTGTAGCTTCAGAAAGACATGGAGTGAATCGCATGTCGTTATTGCGATACCTAAGGATTATTTTAAATTATTTTAATTAGTTTGTGAGATCTCAAGACCTATTTTTGTTACTATTTTAATCATTAGGTGCAGAAAGATAATTTGTAATGTTGATTACTATGATAACACTTATATTTTCATATTTAACACATATGTGATCCTAGGTGAACCTAGGATCTCAGAATTTTTTTTTATTATTTTAATAATTTTGATTGATCTGAAGATATGTTTTTGTTTCTACTTGTTCGTGATTATGTGTTAAGATCTTTTGTAACGTTGATTTTGTTGAAAATGTTATAACAATAATTAAAATAAATAAGTAGAAAATCCTGAAGAATGTTATAATAATTATTAAAATAATAAATGCTGAATAATTATATACAAATTATAATTAAAATAACGTCAAAGTGCCTTAATACAAAGCTTTCATTTAAATAAAGATACAGCACAATTTTGAACCATATTTGAGTATTATTTTTGTATGTCACTACTGACCCCATACACTGTCACAACCGCCCCTGGCATGGGGTCGGATGTGACAAAATTCTTTATTTTTTTGTAACTACTTTGTGACATAACTATAATACCTAGATACAAAATTTTAGTATTTTTATGAAGCCAAATGTATACACTAATCTAATCAGTAACTATCGTCTTTCTGAATTGCATACAGACAAAACTATACACGATCAAATCAAAATTGGCACAACCGTACCCAGTCTCCCCTACTTGATATTATTGTAGTTTATAGTGACAACATATTTTTATCAGTCATATAAAATGGTATAACGTACTAGTAGGTGCCTTATTGAAGGTGAAAAGGTGAGAGGTTTTCAGTACTCTCGTAATCTAGTTACAAAGTTTGAATATCATAGTGTACTTTCCTGCCACGTTCATATAATCAGCTAAATAAAAATCGGCACCCAGAAAAGGTAACTACTTAATCAGGCTAATCAATGATTAAAATCTAAAAATAATTCGTGATGTCACGAAATTTGAAAAACCTCTCATGATAGCATAATAAAATAAAAATCATAATAAAACTTTTAATTACGCCATAAAACTGAAAACTCAAGTAATGCAAGGGAGGTAATAGAGGGAAATATGCCATAAATGTCAGGTCGCCAAATACCGGGTCGTACGTTGGCTAGATTATTAACCCTCAACCGGTCACTTGCACGTGTGCGGCGCGACCATTTTTATCGGGCCCTCGAAGCCAGTGTAGGGTTGGATTTTCTGATATTAGTATTCAGCACTGGTCATTCTGCGTCCAACTGTCTGGGTCGCCTGACCGACCGATTATATTAATCCGACGTGCGTTTTGTACCCGTGCATTCCAAAATTGGTCTGTTACGCTGCGGTTCATTTGAATAACGCTTTTTGCGTTTGAGGGTTTATTTTCCAATTAATTAGGCAGCCATTTTGTGTTGAGCGCTACCTTGATTGCGGATAAAGTCATCATGTCCCTCATGATGGGTGGATTAAGAGTAGTATTGTTTACATTTTAGTTCATTTTGAGGGCCCTTAATGTTATTGGCGTTATTGTTTAATTCTATTTTTGAATTCACGTTTCATTTTCATTTGATACCGTACTTAATGTAAAGGATTTCAGTTGACTTGTGAGAATGGCGGTTGCAACAGTGGCGAAATATCGAGACCTCATTAAAATAAGTCAACGTTGTAAATATCCCGGACATATTCCGTTTTCTTATTTCAAAGGAGACCATGCAGACATCTTATTTTATTTTATTTGAAAACAAAAATAAGTTGCAAAACTTACTAAAGAACTTTATAGCTTTCCAGTGGTTGTTTTATCATTTATAATAGTTTTGCTCCGTTCGCAGAAATAACATAGCGCACTTTAATTTTATATCGATTCCGTTGCAATAACGCGAATGGCAGGTATTCGTTCGCTCTATTCGTTCCAACTAAAAAAAAAATCAAGTAATTACTACCAGTCTATTGAAAAGTTTCCATTCACGCTGGAGTTAACGTTCAACTGGGTTTCACTCGTCTCTTTTTACGGGCTCGATCGAATTCGCAAATGCTTCATTTCCGTGTATTTTTTATCCGGCAGACGTCCACGTTATTCAGGCCTGTAAGTCTCCGTGTCTGTATGGGAACATTCTCGAGCGTCAACTTAACTGGAACTTATGAAGGGGTCTTCTTATTCTGGGTGGTGCAGTGGGGCCAAGTATTCCTGAAGCCGACAATGTGTATAAATAGGCAATCTCAATTGCGATCACGTAGCTCTAACGAGCAGTCGCGACTGTATGGGATCGATCGCTTGACGGAATTCGCTGACGGATAGTGTTGCATATCGTTCCGGGTTTTACAGGAAGTTCCGGTGTTATGCTTTTATGTGTGCTAAGTGTACGCCATTTTGTAAATCACTTGCTTTACGCATATTTGTAGGAATTGTTTTGTACAATGTAGTAACAGTTTTCTTAGTAAATTATTTTAGTTTTTGAATATTATTAATATCTAAATTTTTATTGGATATAAAACTAATTCTAAGGATTGAACTTGCGTGTCTGAGTAAAGAGCTCGAAACGTCGGGTCTCTAAATAAATGCATAGAATCGTAATATACGTGAGATTTTTTTTAAGCAAATATGTAGTGTTTGGATTAATAATGGACAGTACCTACTAAAGTTAAATTCTCTCTATTCAGATAATCTAAAATAAAATCATCTCAATTCACGTAGTTGAAATAGACATAATTTATGTATATTTTTAAAATTATGAGTCACGAAAAGAATTTTTACGTCTTTTCTTTTTAAAAAGCACATAATTTAAATATTTCCAAAAAAAAAACTCCAACAACACTACTGTCGAATCTCACACGGGGTCCGCCGGCCGTGGCTGATAGCAAAATAAGCTACGTAAGCTTTCTGCATAACAAGAGCTTAGGATGTTTTCGACGACGTGATGCCACGCAAACACTCCGAACGGGAATGGCACCTACTGAATAAAATTGTGAAGCGGAATATCCAATGAGGATTCCTTTAAACAGCATTTTAAATGGACTGCCTAAAGTTTAATACGCATTGTCGTATGTTTTTCTGAGTGTGTAATCAAGAATGACAATAGACTGAATATCTAGGTCTGTATTTTAAAAATGACTTAACAATTAATGATGCACCTTTCTTTACGCTTTCGTAAAAGTAGTAAAATAAGCATTAGCAAATAAAAATAAAACCTTAAACTGCCCAGAGTGCCCACTTTTGTTTTATAGAAGCTAGAATTAAAATGAAGTGCATTTGATTCAAAACTTTTTATCAAATTTATAAAAAAACATTAATAAAACAGAAGACTGGCTGACAAACGAAGTAACTTTGCTGTTGACAGAATCAGTCGACAATGCAAAAGAGTAAACAGTCTGTAAATCATATTGTGATTTATATATGCGTGAAAAAGGTATAAAGGCGCGCAAAAGAGCTGCTAAACTAAAATATAATAATTATACCCTACGGGAATACCCTTTGCATCACATCACATGAATCTACATCCGACCAATGAACGATGGTCCCTTATCCCGTTACAATCCTTCACAAAATTCATACAACCAGGACTTTGGTTCCCGCTGAGAGGGGTCAACGTAAAATAGCCAGGGCATTGGGGTTTTTCATCCTTTAACCATAATAAATGCTCGCCTACTTTCAGTACAACATTGATTTATAGTGCATCGACCAGTCTGCTTTAAATTATTGCGCGTTTACTTTCAAAATGGACAGTACTTACATGACTGGCTGGAAGGGTACCTAATTACAGGAGCTTATTGAAAACCATTTATGTTTTTTGGGAAAATTATTATCTGAGAATGATAAAATTATTCTATATAAACTCATTTTGGTTCGAATCATAACGTTTTAAACTGTCATCAGAAAAATAACTTTCTTTTTACGAAACTTGAATCTTAAAATTTTTGCGATAACGATCAGGACTATTAATACTTTTTATTTTATATCCAACTAATAACTTAAACTTATAAAAATTCTGAACTAGACTAGATATAATTGTAACATCAGACAAAGACGTAAATGATTTTTATTTATGGTGAAAACAAAATAAGTTTTAACATTCCCATTTCAAACAATGTACTAATGAGTGCCCTCTTATTCCATTATAACATAATAGCCGGCTACGAGATCGCATCTGAATATGCTTCTGTATCTCTGTACAGAAATATTGTTTCACTGCTGCATTTCATTATTTTATTTGCAGTGAAATTGTTCTCTTATTTATTAAATGCGGATCGATGGCGATTCATTTGTTTTAAATTACGTATGCACGCGCCATTATTGACAATGTAGCATACAGTTTGCGTACTTTTGGATAACCTACCTACAGTCTGCGTTGACTTTTGATCGGTATCATACGTGAAAGAGCCAACGATTATTATTATTAGTATGATCAACTGTTACCTTCCGAAAACATTGAAGTAATTATCAGTTCCAACTTTTGCCTAGAAATGCACAAAAGAAGAGGTTTGACACCTTTTTCTATACATCATCATCAGTTAATTATGTCCCCCCACTGAGGTACCGGCCTATCTTTAACTAGGGCGATAAGGCCTTAGTCAACCACGATGGCTAAGTGCGGGTTGATCAGCTACACAACCTTAGGCTTTCTTCGTAGGTGTGCAGGTTTTCTCATGATGTTTTTCTTCACCGTTAAAGCGTCGAATAATATGAATATTCAAATTTGAAAAACACAGTGGTACGTGGCGGGGTTTGAACTTTCGACAGCTCACATAGCAAGCAACCTTAACCACTTTTTTTCTATACAATCATGTAGAATTCACGTCTTAGCGGATATTGAGTATACACTTATGCAGAGTTGAGCAACTCACCAATCTCCATTTGAGATTGGCTGAACTTAGACATAGGTCAGGAGGACAATATGAGTCGAGTTGCAGCCACAAACTACATGTAAACTTTTGTTAGACCAACAAACAGCTCCAAAATGATTAAATACTGTTGTGCACAACGAAACTTGGTATATTGTTCTGTGTCGGCAAGCGGGCTTCATTACAAGAATTTGATTTATCGGACCAACTCGGAATACCAAGCACGTACGGCACACACGGGGTAAAAACGAAGCGCAATTTTGACCACAGATTGATAAAAAGATATTCACAAAGAATACTATAACAGGATAAAGGTTAGCGATCGTTAAATGTTTTTTTTTCTATTATACGGAATAAGCCTATGGCTGGATATTTTTTGAATAAAGTGTTGTCCATTTTACTTTTACGGATTAAACTCGCGTGTATTGATATTCTAAACATTATTTAGAGATCCGACGTTTCGAGCTCTTTACAGCGCTCGTGGTCACGGGCAAGACTAAAGTTGGCAGGTGTCTTCATAAGTTGAATAAAGTGATTAACTTATCTTTTCTAGGTACTTCAACGGTTATTTTATCTACGCTACACTTTTTTGTCGTGTGTAGGCACATAATGTGTAGTGCTTAGTATGCATTTGACTTAATTGTTATTTGTAAATATTTTTATTTTCTTTTTAGTGCTCAAATGTTTAACAAAGACCATTAGCCAAAAGATGGTCCCTACTAGTAGGATCTATGGAGTAATCTTTTGGCTAATAAGGAGATAATGAGATGCCGTACGGCTCATCTTATAACAAACTCTTTACGCACGTGTTTCGTACCCCAACTGATTAATTTATTGTCTATTATTAATATCAGGAAGCAGAAATACACTGGAACGCGGTAATTAAAAACAGCGATCCTCCAGCCTCCTACCAAGCACGTAAAATCGTTACAAAGCAATACACACCATTGATCCTCTCCCGCTCGCTATAAATTGAAAGAAATTATTAACAAGCAATAAATAAGGATGGTACAGTATCGCGCGATCATTGGCCCGCTTCCAGAGAACGGTTGGGATAGGAAAGCCCTGGCAGGAGAAACAAAAACTCCGATAGGGGTATTCGGACGTGAAATTATTGGCGTAGCACTTACATGGGATGTGGCTTTTAGAATTCATGGGGATTGCCAAAACGGTCTACCTGAAAGCGAGATAGGGATGAGTTAATTTAATTGCGTGGTGGATTGTGGTGGAATTTCGGATTTAGTTTTCTTGGACTAGCATTGGCTAAGCATTTAGTTAGGTTACTACTAGGTACTGATTTAAAGAGTTGAGAAGAGCAGTTGTAGCATTTGGCAGGGTTGGCGGATCTAAAACAGATGTTAATGTTGCATTTGTACTTTATAGGCTACATTTTATAATGAGTTTCTACTTTAATCTTTCTATTTTGTGCGAGTATTTCAACAATCAAATTGAATACCAGAAAAAAAACACTGTATTTGCGGATAGGCAGTTTCACAAACGTGCAGCTGTTCTACACAATATAAATAATATTGGAAAAAATACCATCCATGCTTGATTAGAGACCAAGAACTATGATGAAATCGATCACAAACACACACATACACACACACGAAACAAAAGAGACTAAAGAGCGGAGTTTTTTTCATTATAAGATATACGTATAAGAAAAAACACAAGGTTCAGAAATAAATGTAAGTTGTAGGTAATAAAAGTCATTTGAATTTTATGGTCGGCTTACTTTAAGTAGTTGGTATTAATATCGCTCACATGGTTAACTCCGTATTTTGGGTGCCCATATCATTTTTCTTAGTAACAAAACCTTTCGGCACCATATTGTCAAAGATAACACTAAATACCTTAACTGAAGCTCCTCAAAAGGCCCCTATGTACACGGATCAAACTAATCACCTAAATCAAGTCTCCTCAAAAGTCCATTTAGTCCTTCCGCAGGCTTCACATAGCCAATAAAGCAATGCCGCATCAGCGAAGGGTGACATTTGCGCGCGTCATCGCCGCGTCAGCCATCTTCAATGGTGCGGAAAACCCTCGGATAGTCGGCTTGACTCTTCACTCCGTAATATGGATAACATTTTGACATCTGACGGGTGACAGAGTGAAAGTTAAAAGTTGACTGAGTGATTTATGCCTTGACTTTTGCAATGTTAAGTGTTTTCTTAAATGCGTTTTAAAAATAGCGTATTTTTATAAACGGGTCTCAGAATGATCTCACCTGATGGTAAGCGGTCGTGAGGTCGACATTTGAGGTCGACCGGCACGTATATCCTTACTAATATTATTGTAATGTACAAACTTACAGAGGTCTCTAGTTTCAGAAAGGTCATTATATATGTCTGTTGCACTACGTTTATCACTCACAGGCTAAAACTACTGAATCAATTGGGTTTCGAATCTGAAAAAGGACATGTCTTAACCGACTTTGCTATGACAATAAGGAGAAATGTGTTACGAGTTAAACGTCTACATGCGGACGATGTCGCTTGAGAAAACTATACACCGTGAAATTTTAGTGGTTGTTTTCCCGCAGTAAAATGATTCTATCTAAGTAGCACAATAGATTTTTGCAGTTCTTTTTTATTAAAATCAACAAATGCTGGTTTAACGAAAGGTTTAACCGAAACTCGAAAGCACGTTCAAACCGCTTTATTACTTAGGGCGTAGAGCTTCTTTAGCTTTAAGCATTGATTTCATGCGGCAAACAGTACCTGATTACGTCACATCTTATAAAAGAACGATAGCTTCTCTCGTTTTCGAGTTGGAAAATGATTATTTGGAATATTTGAAAAAAAAAATTTTTTTTCTAGGAATAGTTTGCATGATTTGATAGTATTACTAAAGGAAAATCGTTCTGCCACGGGAAAACAACCACTCAAATTTATAAACGTAAGATACTTTCTTCCCATTGAAGATAAACTGGAAGTAAGCCGGGTTTAAATAAGCCGAATTTCGCAATGGGCAAATTTATGCATTTTTTAAAGTTCAGGCTTTACTAAAGTGTACTTTGAAATAAGTAAAAGAATAGAAAAAAGAAAAGAAAGAATTTGAAATAAGTAATCATGGAGATCGCAGCGATTTTGTTTCAAAAACCTGCTTAAGCAATGACCTGACCGGTTCAACCTTTACAATAAAGGCCCAATCACAATGTCTCCTTATTTTGAGCTACGATAAACGTAAATACCTACTTCATTTAATTAGGCAGATCGAACTAATCTCCCTGGTGACCGCGGCCCCTGGGCGCTTATCCGTGAAGGCTGCTGTCTGCTCTATGCGGGTAGAAATATATAACTCGTAAGAATAATAGAGATAACCTAATGTATAGCTGTTGCGATATCGGTGTAGGATTCGGAACTCTATGATAAAGTCGTCTCTACCAACATTTTAATGTTTATTGTCAATTTTGTATTACTTATATAGGTTTTCTTTTTACATTTTCATGTGTTTTTTAAACAAACTTGTATTGATATTTTTGCTAAATTTGTAATAAAATGAACGAAGTTGTTAATTTTGATACAAAAGATAAAGCATGGAAAAAAAATTATGGACTTTTTCAGCTAATTTGATTTTTTTTTCTGTGGCCACAAATTGTGATATTATTAATTGCAAGACGGTACTAACTACAATATATTCTTGGTGAAACAAATTCTAAAAGAGAAAGAAGCGAATCCCTAATAAAAAAAATCGCTATGTGATTCCCTCACTTGCATAAAGTTTGCTATAGTTATTTTACTTTTAGCGTCTCACATAAAAAGCATCACAAAATGCCAAATAATCACAAGACCCACGTCCCCCGCCAATCAATATCGATACGCAACAAATGAATTGATTACAAAGCGCCCTTAAAAGCCATACTGAATGTAGCAAAGCTAATAATTTTTAACTAAACCTGGCACAGAGGGAGCGTAAGTAAGATTAACAGCGTATACCGGGCGTTCGGTAATTACAAAGCATTATTACCAGTCGATAGGGATTCAGCAGATTTAGTGCACCAACTTCAGAGTCGGCCAACTGATTACGTATGCAATACTTACCTACTTGAAGCAACTAGCGAGCGGAGATTTATTGGAACCGCTTCTAAACCTCACCTTTGTAATCCGGGTACAATGTTGCAAATGGAATCCTGCAACTGGGGAGTTCAGATTTAGGTTTCAATTAAGGTTAGAATATTTTAAAAATGTTAGATCGCAACGGGATTAGGGTATTTTCAGCTAGTTTTTCGTTCAGCATTTAAATTAATAAAAAAATATTAAGAAATTTTACTACAAATTAGTTGGATAATCCTTTGCATAAAATAACTGTGAAGTTCAAACCAACTCATGAATAGCTTTCGCGGTAAAACAAAGTCACAAGGCACAAAACTGAAATAAATGACCACTAGTATTGTGTTCGGCGAAGTAAATCTTTAAAAAAAAAACAAGAAGGAGAAGAATTAATACAACATAGGTATGTACAAAGCGACATCAAGTAGGTATCCTATTATTTTCGCCTCTAAATACTACCAAAGTTCACTTGTAACAGCTTGTATTTGCATCTATGAGCTCCGTACCGGTACATTTACGTTAGTAAACTTCCCAGTGGTCTCAATTCTATTTGCAGTTAATATCTCCAACGTTGAATGCATAAACAAACCGAGAGCTACCGACATTTCATCAGAGTGGCCGTCCAAAATCACCAAGGGGCATTCTGCACCCGCTTTTCTTAGAGTCACTTGGAGAGGCCGGTCACGCGACAACGTTCAGTTATACCGCTTCGCCCCGGGTGTGGTTTGATACCACCGGGCGAAGCGCACACCGGGATTAAACGATTGAACATATAAATACTGGACTTAAATTCGGACAAACAGGTGCTAAATAAGCCCGTTCCAATATTAGGTTAAGCCCCAGAAAAACCAAGCGTTTTTAAATTCATTTCCGCGGAGAAAAATAAGGGAGATAAATATCATGGTTAGTGAAGTTGTGTCCGTGTCACATTTGGGCGGATAAAAATAAATGGATCGATTTAAGTCTGTTTGTGCAGAATTTAAATAGTCGATATCGTTTTGGATTTGTTCTGCTCCCATCAAAGAAACGATTACCTTTATACGATTAATATTCGTTTAGAGGTAATTTAAGCAGGCCGTCAGGGTGAGTGTGACAGGCTCAATATGGTGTTTTGTGCCTGTCGACCTCATATTTGAATCTCACTACCACTTACCATCAGTTGGAGTGAGGTCATCTTGTTAGCCTATTATGAAAAAAATACCTCAATATAAAACTGTAATACCACTGTCCAAGTGTCCGCTGTCCCTTAACTCGTTCGTTACGTAGTCAAGTAGAAAGCAGATATAAATGTCGAGCGGAGCTGGGCGGCATTAGTAGTCGCAAGAAGGAACGCGTCACACGTTCAAATGCGATTGTTTGCCCAGTGCGGGCTCGCTAAATGACCCTCATAAATATTATCTTGCATATTGACATCGCAGTGAGACTATGAGCGAAATTGAGTAATGCTATCTGGCTAGGTTTTTGGACGTTAAGAGTAAATCAAGAAGAGATGAATGTTCGTCGTCTACTCATAATGTTGTAAGTGTTGTGGACGCATAATGTTATTTTTGCATGAACTAAAAGTCTTCATTGTATAATTTTAAGTTAATAAAACACTGTGCATTGTTTGTGTTCCATTCATAAAAATATTATGTATGAATAATCGTATGATGGTACTCGTATTATATGTGGTTCCCGAGTAGTTCAATAAAATTTAGTAATTGTACTAAAACATTATTAAAACAGAAAACATTGAAGTATGAACTTCCAATATTTCATAAATAAAATACCACAAGAAATACTCATCATCTACGGCTTCTCTAATGATATTACAACGGTAAGTAACATATAATTGTGCTGCATAAAATATAATATAGGTGTGGTACAGTTCAGCTCCACAGCTGTCAATATTTATAGCCCCAAAAATACATGACGGCCACAGATGAGATTAGTGTGAAATATTCAAGCTCGTAAAGTATCTAGCTGAATAAAATATAATGTAGTATGTTTATTTTTCTATTTTTAGCCCCAAAAACGGTCACAGATTAGTGTGAAATATTCAAGCGCGTCCGTCAATTTGTCTGTTACAATAAATATTGGCATGTAAGTGCCGTAATAGACAGCCATGAGACAGTCAACGTGACAGAAGACACCCCGCTCGTTCCCACCCCAAAATCAAATAAAAGCATTACTCCAAGCGATGTCCGGTCTTGGAGGGTCCAAATCGAGGATAATTTGCAAACAGTTACGTGAATGGCAACATTTTGAACATTTTATGACACTTGGAAGTATTATAAGACATTTTCGGAGTTGAAGAGTTCGCTTCTAAGATTTTTTTTTATAGAAAAGTATTATTTTAACTGACATTGAATTGTATTTGAACAAATTATAACCGGGTTAATAATAAAGACATTTGACTTTTAGTAAGATTAGAATATAAAGTAAAAAAATGCTATTTTATTAGTGGAGTAGTGACCCGCCCTCGCTTTGCTTCGAATATATTACACATAAAAACCTTCCATTTAAATCCCTCTATCTATTAAAAAAATATCATCAAAATCCGTTGTGACGTTGAAAATTTAAGCATACATAGGGACAGACAGACATAGTAAAGAAAAAAAAAAGCGACTTTGCTTTATACTATGTAGTAATATTTAATTTTATTTTTATTTTGCAAACATCGAGCATTAATAAATAATAATAAAAAATATATATCAACACCTATGTATCACCAAATAGATGAAAACAGTGCTAGCGTCTAACAACAATCGCAAAGTTTTTAATGAATCATCGTGTGAACCCGATAATATTATTAATCGGTTGTATAAATAAAAGACGTACACACGTTACTCGTGTCCTTTACAAACCAAATCACATAGATTTAGTTGTCTCGCAGCGGGGAGCGTATATAAAAGAAGTATTAAATACCCCGGCATTGTATTACACATCAAAGAGTTTGTGGGGTGATGGATTACGCGCGTACCGCGTGTAGGCACGTGCCATCCAAGATACTGACGAAGATAGTCGTGTAATACTAAACGATAGTTTAACCCAGGGGACTGATTTCGTATTTTTTTTTATTGTGGGATGGAGATTTGCGATCGACGATAGTGTGCCGCAGGATTACTGCGTCAGGGGGTTGCAATATTAAGTTCTTGTTGGTAACATTTGATTTTTTATTGCAGATAAAAGAAGCCATTTTGTTATAACTTCAGGCGATTGTAGATTTCTACGGTACGGTTACGGTTAAAATGGACGATAAACTATGACGTTTGAAACAAAACTAATTTTACGGACTATACCCGTGTATAATTTTAATTTCCATTTAGAGACCCGACTTTTTGTGCTCTTTACAAGGCTCGTGATCACAGGACTTCCCGTCTTCCGTTCGTTTTATCTCAGTTGTGTTAGTTGTGTAGGTTTCTCAAATAGACAAATAGTTTCAAACAAAAGACGAATATGTCTAATTCAACTACTAATAAGATAGAAATGATTAAAATTTTGGAAGGTTAATTTTAAGTTCTAAAGCCATAGATTTAGATTGATTACACAATATTCATAAACAACATTTTAGATTTAATTTTATTTTTCAATTCTAAGGTCTGTGATGAATTTTGGGGAGAATCCATTTTTTTTGTGAAGTCATTATTTTCCCTGAGCAATAAATTCAAATCACAATGTCTACAAGCAAAATATGTAAACAAATAAAACGTAGGTCTCTATGTGTGTTCAGATCGTATGTAACCCAATATCGCGTTCGATACTTCAAAGGGAATAAACAAATCAAAACTGCTCATATTCCGTCGGTCATTAATATTGATGCTCCTATTGATTGTTTGGCAGAAATTAATTCAATTTTTTGGGGGAAATGGCTTGGAGTAGGCTCGGAGGGGAGCATTTTATCATATTACCGATTGCATCTTCCACCACCCTCGCTTGTATTAATAGCGCGCAAAGCAATCCCGCCAAATTATAAACAAAATGGAATCGTTGAAACTGATCGTTTTACTTGTTCATTTTGAGTAAGTGTTCCAGTTTTTGTGTGAGGGTTTGATGTGTTTTAATCATACAATTTTCTTATCTATTCTTACATCGTTTTAGCTCCTACAAACGCATTCTACTTAGCTCTATCGGAAACATTCTTATACCGAAAATTGGTACACAAAACACAAAAAGTAGGAGTAAAAATTGAATGAATAGGTATGCTGAGGTTGAATAACTCGAATGAAGAAAACCTATATTGGCAGTATTTGACTGGCTCGGTAAAACAGTGGTTAGTGACTTGCCTGGCGGTTCCAAGAGTCGGGACAAATATTTGTGTGATGAACATCGGCGTTTGTTCCGTGTCTGGGTGTGTTACTTATAAAGATATTTAAGTTTTTTTGTGTATCCACTGTGGTTTGTGATATACGATACACAAGTGAAACTACTTACTACGGGATCAGATCGATGTACCAAGATAATAAATACGCAATCGCTATAATGTACAATGCAGTGAAGTGTTCCGAAATGACTTGTTCCATTATTGAGCGCTATGATTTTGTCTTCCTTTAGGAAATGTAAACAAAAATGTCTCCCATCCTGCATACGAAAAAAGAATATGTAAAAGCACAACTTTCGCCTATTTAATAACGTTGAAAGGGTTCGGGAAGTCGCTGCCACTGACTGATGTGTTTTCTTTGCATAATGTAGTAGCTATTTTAGTATACTTTTATACTTATTTGCTTGTAGCGACGGTGTAAAAACTCCGTGTACGAGGAAGAAAAACAAAAGCAAAATTGGATGAATCTAAAAGACAATCTTGAAACAATCTACTTAACTGTTAAGAAGAAGATATATAACCCATAGTGACAGAATTAAGTTTTAAGTCTATTGATAGTAGTATTTAGCTGATGTTATTGTCGGGCAGGAATTTAAGTTAAAGTGAGAACTATAAAAGGTAACCACTGATTACCTTTTATGCGTAACTAATATCTGATTTCATATAATCTGCTTTCAAACAAAAACCATCGCATAGTAAACGGTTCTCCTGCTCAACATTTTTCTTTTTATTTTTATCTTTAAAATCAAATTAACGCGGACGGAGAAATGCTATTTATTTATAATGGTCCAATAAATTAACGTTATGTCAAGTCTACCACAGTCCAAAAAATGGCAAAACGCATTTGATCTCCTAATTGTCTCATTATCCCGAATCTCCAGAATGAGAATGCCCATCTAAAAATCTTCAGGATCCCATTGAAATCGCGTTAAGTCTCCCTATAATGAACACGCATCAATCAAAGCACAAGATCTGTTTTAATGAGATTATTTCCTAATACCGACGACATTTCCCGGCTAACGCCATTATGTAGGCGCATATTGAGCATTTTCGATCGCGATGCCTCGGCCTTGTGATGGGATTAATATTCAAAACGAAGTTATCGAGACAGGTGACGTTGAAGGATTTCACTCGCGCATTCATGTTGAGTAGAAGGGCTGTTCAGATTTCTTAAACAAGTGGATGTTTATAGCCGACCAACGCTTTAAACTTCCACTTGTTAAAGGATACGTTGATTTAGATAATAGACATTTAAAAAGTAATATAATTCTCATAACTGTCCTGTAGGAAAAAAGGATTTTACGATTTCTGCTTTACGTTTCATACCAGCTTTAGGGTAGTTAATAGTTAGTTAAAGAAGCTAACACAGATTTTAATAAATTGAAGACATTTGCCAGATAAAATGTGCCCCAAAAATACCTATTTTGATTCTAACCATTAAAAAACGTTAAACGCTAAAATTTACTAACCATCCATTCCGTTTAAAAGCAGCTTTAATACTTAATGAGCCAACTCAAGTAAGGAGATGCGCACAAAACATTTTTCCGTATAAATGGAATTACTGACAACCCTCCCTAAATGCAGTCGAGAGAAAAATTATGCACCGGATATTTTAGAGGCTTCATACTTCCCTGAGGATTGAGGAGTTAGAGGCCCACGGGAAACGGAATATTATTCAAAATATATTTATTTTAAGGAAGCAAAATCACATTTCACTACGATATTTTTTAAAAGAAAACAAAAGTTCTGGAAGTATTTATTTGTGTATTAGATTTCGTTCGTAGTGACAAGCGTTCCACTGTAATAAAAAATGGGTTAAATTATCATTTTCTTTATTTATTTGTGCTTATAATTATTGCTTGCAGCTTAAAAGCTGTAAAAGTAAAAAAAAAGTTAAGTTTATATTTTTTTTGTCAGTTTCACTAACTGCTATTATGAATTATAGTTTAGCCTAGACCTTGCTAGACTCAGCTCTACTCATTTTCATTTACAAATGGCATCCTAGAAGTAAAAATCTGATCTGGAAACCGAAATACTAATACTATAGCAAGTAAGCCTGAGTATTAAGTGTACATAAATCAATACTTAATAGAAAACATAATAATACGTTCTACAACGTTTAACGATGTAGAGTTATCCAGTTTATGGTATCAGGTTGCTGTATCTACTATGTATGTATATAAATATATATTCTTGCCCAAAGATACGGGACTGCGGCCCTAAAATCACGTTCAGACTTCGTAACTTGTTCGCATGCAGATGGAGGCGCTTATAAAGTTTCGCGAATATTTTAACAACTGCTCTTCTTGCACAGATAGCATGTACCTACACGGTTGTTTTGTTTTGTTCAACACCGGACAACAATATGTTGTTTGCAACTAACTTGAAAATGATTATACGTGATGTTTTGCGCCAGTGGATTTAACAGGAAATTCAATTTTAGATACTCGCTTAGAGCTTTTAGTAATTAAAGTTAACTTAAAATGCAAGGTACCTAAAAGTAGTGTTTATTATTTCCATATGTTTGTAATTTCATTTCTTGAACAAAGACCAAGCATAAATATACCCAAGAATTGTTATATTGAGTTGTTATTTGATTTTTTTTACTTTTTTACAAGACAAGAAAAACTGTTACCTACCATCATGTATCAATAAATACACAGAGTGAAGTAAGCGGTTGGAAGCTTTGTAAGTTTTCATCGTTCATCGAAGTTTTTTACCTTTTTACGATGTTATTAATCACGTCGCTAATTTCCTCTCGTAAAATTACATTTTGTACTTGTGAGTAGCCGTCAGGCATGTAAACTGGCAACGGCTTCATTTCATTACCAGCCGAGAGCGTCTTAACTCACCCCAAAGTTGAATCGTGGGCTGAGATCGCACGTGGGTAAGTGTAATATTTATTATTCTGAGAAGCCTATCTTATATTGCAGGTAGTGGGCAGGTCATGGACACCCACGCAAGACGCTAGCAGTCAAGTAAATGCTCTCAAAATAGATGCGAATGTTATAAATGTACTTGGAGATTCAGATACTTCATCAGTATATAATAAATTGAAAATAGTGGGTTCAAACAATTTTTTTGCCAAATTTTACGCATACAAATTGGGCAGGTTATTAGGCTTTTTACTTATAATCAGTTGACACAGATTTTGTAAGTTATTTAGATAGGCTCATCTTCTAAGGTGCGTTGATGATGGGCAACTAATAAATAATATGTAAACTGGGTTTGCAATAAATACCTACTTTAACTATAAAAGTATCCAACTTTATATAAGTTTAAACTGCCACGGTTACGCACATTAACTGAATATGCCCGGATTATTTACCATGTTGTTTTGTTTAATTAGACCCCGATATTTCGGCACTTTTGCATGCGCCATGATCACGGTAAATATCCCGAACATATTCAGTTTCCTAATATAAGTAAGTACATAGTATTTGATACTCATGCCATATGCACTCCTCTGGCGTCTCTAAAACACACAAATATTGAGTTACGCATTTAAGCTTTTGGCGAACATTTGAGAGGGCTTACGTTTGCTCCGTACATTGCATTAGGGTATTTCTCGGAACGCGGTGAAGCACCGAGCTAGCGACTTGTTGTTTCTATCAAATACAATTTGTTGCACTTCGATGCTTGAGCAAAATACAATGTTTACAATTTATTTATTAGTACTGGCCGTGTAGAGGATTTGAATGAAATTTTAGCTGGCATTCTCAATTTAAAAAAGTTTATTATGCATTTACAACAATCGTGTATAATTTTTGTACTTACTTATATTTTAGTAGCTAGTATTTTAATATCTGTATCCAGAGACATAAATCATTTCAAGAAACTTTTTTTTCTGTAAAATGGACCAACTAAAGCAATTGTTTTTTTTCGAATAACTGATGAGTTTCAAATCTTTTAAATTCCAAGAATTGCCAATGCATGAATGTAAATAAGTAGATTATTATGCGTTATAATTTTGAAACACTCAAGATTGAAACTAAATTCTTCACATTATATTTGTATAGTGAAATATGCCGAATTAAAACGTAAATTTCAATGTACACCGATTTCAGATTACAGCAATGAGGAGACATAGTAAATGTAGCTTCCATGTTAAGCCACAACATGTGGAGACTGCGGGGAACCAAATACACGCACACAACATGTCGGCACATTAAGAACAGCGAACATTAATTAAGTTCATTATCACTACGTCTTCTACGTGCAAGGTAATACCGCGCAGGTATTACCTTCTAATGTCATCACGCCATTTTGAACTTTATTGTGTAAGCGTGAAGGTCTATCGTTACAGGAAAGGGTGAAGAATAGAGATTAATGTTTAGTTTATCAAGATCACATTATTTATAATTTTGCAGCGGATTTTTTTTATACTAAACTTCTTTTAAATACTTTTTAATGTTACATGTATTAATGTTTTGACATCAGAAGAAAATTCTTTGCAAAGAACTTTTTATATGCAGCGAACAAGCTTTCGTATATTACATGAAATTATAGTATTAAATCAAGCGCATTGAACAGTATAAATTTGCATTTATTTACAAATCTAAATGGTTTATTTTTTGTTGATTGATTTGCAATGTTCCCATTAAGTATTGTGTCAAAGTTTGTAAAGTCTGGCCTTTAACTTTAAGTAAGTTTGATAAGATTTAGAATAAGAAGCCAAGAACCATAATATTTTGATTTGACCCGCTGATAGCAGATCAAGACACGAGTCTTTTCCTAAAGAAACAAGTCGATCGGCCCTGAAAGCCGTGTTACAAAGACATCCGGACGTAACGACAAGCGATCCCGCCGTTCGTTCAACAAATTGCCGCATCCATCTCTACAAACTCTTTTTGTTGGAGCAAAGGATCTTCGAAAGAGGTACCGTTTGTCTTTACAAATGTATGGGCTTTAAGATATTTTCAACGGTCTCTTGTAGTTGTTAGTTCTACAACGTTTTTATGTTAGCTGTAAGCGCTTGGCATCCTATTTTATTTGTCGTTCGTCGGATTCTTATTTTCAAGATGTTGACTTCAAGGAGAGCCGTTTAGTTGGATAATATTGTTGCGTATCTATGTAAATTACCTTTGTTACTAGATACGATTATTTATTCTGATAGCTGTAATTTTATCGAGGCTAACAATGCAAATTTTAAGGCAGTTTGTAACAATCCGAAAAAGGAAAATTTTGCGTTGCCAATCCATTTGGTATCTATTGACGTGTTAAATCTATAAAACATTCAAAGGAGCCTATTTTGTTAAAAAATATGCTAAAGTTGTTGCTTGCTCATAGTCTACATGGAAAAAAAAAGTACACATATGTATTACATATGTAATATAAGCAAAGTCGCTTCCTGCGTTTTTTGTCCCTATGTATGTTTCAATCTCTAAAACTACCCACCGGATTTCGATGCCGTTTTAAATAGATAGATGGATTTAAGAGGAAGGTTTTTATGTATAATGTTCAGGCCAAGTAAACAAACCTTCGTGGTGGTCCGTGCTTCTCAACATCTTCGTGACAGCTGTCTTCTTTTTATTAAACAAAAGGGAGTGCGCTCATGGCTCCCGACTAAATAGCATAGAATTTTACGTTATCATCAATTTACTGTAATTCTACGTGCATTAAACATCATCATTCAGTCTGTTGGGAGTTTCATTCACCTCAAAGCATTAAAGGAAGATGGGAGCATTCATATAATAAACCTGAAGCGAAGCGAGTACGGGTCACTAGTTGAATAAGAGAGTTCAATATATCAAACTGGCAGTAATAACACCTATAATAGTCCATGTCGGCAGCGCTATCGCTCGATACCTTCAGCCCAATAGGCGCTACTCATTAAACAATCCACGTACATAGTCGAGGGGCAGGTCCCAATCTCCGACTTTACGGTAACCGGCCGAGATAACGACACTAATTTAATTTCGAGCTCCGGCATAACGAACCCAATTGAGCTTCGATCTCAATTAAAAAGCTATGTTACTCGTTAAGTATTAAGTGATCTATAGAGATGAACTTTTTTTTTATGAGGAGACTATTTTTTTCCGTTGGATATAATTACAACAAGTTTATATTTACCTAACCAGCCTAAGGAAGGTTGGTTAGATAAATAAAGTTTATGATATCATTAATTCACGAATTATTACAAATACTACAAATTTGAAATAAAAATATTATTTTCTTAACCTAAAGGCAACAATATAAGCCTATACAAGTTGATTTGATTTGGTCTACCTTATTTAATCTGTTTGTTACGTACAATTTGTGACTCTTCCCTCTTATCCAGTAAAATTATGAATGGCCGAAAACGGACCGCTATAAGTAAGAAATCCGTTACTATAAGTAAATTTCGTATCAAGTATCTTTTACCTGATTTAAACACCGCCTCGTTAGTTATTACTAAAAGTGCTACGTAGAACAGCAAAAAACTTGCTCTCTGCCACTAATGAAGCTGTGTTATCAAAAACGTGCACATATTCAATTAAAAACGCTTGCATTAAACGAACGGACGTAAATCATGTGGTCCGCAAATTAAACGCGAGATAGGAACGGCGGGATGTTTCAATTTAACTTTTTGCCAGGAGCTGCGGCTTTTGCCCGACTACACCAAAATGGGGGTCATGTTTTTACAAGCTCTCCCACGAGTTTCTGTGCGCCGTGTCGTTTTTGTCCGTACAAAATATTATTAATAGGTCGTAATGTTGTGAAATATTGGACGGAGAAAGGGTTGGATGGCGGCGACATTGACGTATAACTTTGACGCGTAACTTGCTACTTAATTTATTAGTGTAATTATTGGGTCAGATCTTTGTTTCAGCCCTTTAAAAACGACGAGGAGTTTGTACAAAGTGATTCGAATTTTTTAATGATTCGCTGTCAACTGTGCGTATAAATTAGTGACGATGCAGTAACTAAATATTGCGTTAACTACCTGTGTACTAGTAGAGTTACCGAGTTGCTCACTTCTTGGGAACACACTCTCAGAGACACATTCTTATAATATTGCCAAGTAAAGACCTGTATTAGTAAAGACTTGATTATAAATAGTAATCGCTATTTATCATCACGTCAAGTAGCAGCAATTATTCCATGGACAGATGAAAAACAAATAAATAAAAAGAAATGTATTTTCCCATCGACATCGGAAAATCCCGACTCAACTGAGCATCGAGCACTCGAAACTCGTGGCTTCCCCACTTACCCGGTCCACATAAACAAAAGAAGTCTCAAAAACGTCCAAATGTAACAAGCCCGGGACAATTAAAGTTCCCCGGCGAAGACGAGTGGTTCAGTTCATTTGTTTGAGTTTCCGAACGATCCCGGAGATAGACCCATTTGATTAGTAGGCTGCGTTACGGTCATGTGTTTGCCGAATATGAAATTGGTTTCTGTTCAAAGTTTTAAGCACTTTTTTCGGAACATGACTGTCATTTTCGGTGGGCATTTTGGTGGCGTGTCTGGCTTTGTGGAATGGGAATCGATTCGGTTGATATTAGAATTTTCATTATGTGAGTTCATTTCGATTTCACATTGAACATCGGAATGTATTCGGACCTTGTTAAGCTGATTTATCGTTACAGTAACGTTAGCATTTTTTTAACAGCATATTCGCTGATTGCGACGGAAATTGATTTCTTAAAGTAAGTTTGTTCAAGAGATAATTATTTGATTGAAAGCATTTTCGTTTTGAGAGTTATTATGATAATTCCACATACCTTACTAATATCGAATTTGTCAATAAGATTGTTTGATTCTAAAATGAATTAGACTATAAATTGTCCTTTTATAAACTGTCGGAAATCGCTGTTAAAAATCAAAAGTTTCTCATGTTCGATCTCTGAGAAGTCCATTCCAACTTCAGAGAACACCCAAAGTTAAGTGTCAAAGCAGGTAACCACAAGCAATTAAGGCGCAAACCAATAAAGAAACTTAAGTAAAGTCGCATCAATAACTTTCCCCTTTACAAGTTAATTAGCCGATCTCCAGGACAATGTATCTTCGGGAACATTAGTCAAGGGTAATAGCGACCTCGTAATCCGCAAGTTTAAGTGTTCTGCGGCTTTCGTCTCTATAAATTATGGTGATTTATAAGCATAACTGAATAGGCCCTAACTTTTGTCGTTTGTAGAAAGAAACAGATTCGCCGAGGGGACTAATGAAGAAACCTTTTTGTCTCAACTGCCACTCACTAGTGATGGGAACACTGATTATAACTTTCGGAATTGGTCAAAGGAATTTACTTTTTTTGTTCTTTGACGAAGAGCTTTTATGAAGACCATTTCCCGTTGCTCCCTTTTTTAGCAATCGTATAAAACAGATCTCTAGGAAGAATACTGATGGTTAATTCATTTACTCAACAACCTTGGCTTTTCATTAAAATAGATATTTATATGAATCATCGACGTATTCAAAAATAAAACGTATACATAACTTCGTCAATCCTTCTACTGCGGCACGCCAATGAACTAACCAATTGAGTTGTGGATAATACACAGGTAATATTGTGCAGTAACAAGAAAAAATTTAAGAGGAGGAGGCCTATGTCCAGCAGTGGACATGAACAGGCTGATGATGATGATGATGTAGCGGCCGCCTACGAGTACGACTTCGTCCGCGTTGAATAGTAACTTTTGGCAGCAATGATTTAATAAAATAGCCTATAATACTTATACCTACCGTGTAAAATTAGGTATTTATTAGTGACAATCCCGTTAAAATTGGTCCAGCTGTTTCGAAGATAAGCGGGAACATACGAGACAGATGTCTATCTGACAGTCGGGCAAAAATGTTTTAAATTGTGTTTAGGTATTGGTACCCGATATATGTCGATTAATAGCCATAATAGTAAAAAGTCGTTACTTTAATATTACAAACGGACACTTCAATTTTATTTAGCTATAGGTATAGATGTAGTGTTGACCCACGAATAAGAACAACACTAGAACGCTTTCAGGGCGAGATTATTTTCGCCTTCTAAATGGAAACAGTGAGAGGACGGGATTTTATTTGCTTGTTTTTGTCTGGACAAGTGAAAGCTGTCTTAGTGTTTAAGCTGGTATTTACTTTGTTGTTTACTTCTATTCTTTATTGTTCAAAATATTTTTATCGAAAATGTGCCATCGTATCTTTATGAAACGATAATGGACTTTTGAAAGTAGAAATTTAGTAGTAGAATATATTACACTTAGAATAAGGCTTAACGTCTAATTGTAGGTACTACTTGAGTTTTCCCTGTATAAATAGTAAGTCTTATTTATATTCAGAGTTTTTAGACATACTGAAGACAAATATTTGGTTAGTTTGTACTTAAGAATATTTTTTTTATAATAAACATTTAAATTTTTATCATAAATATAAATAGGGAATCCCGATCACGAGCGAAATTACGGATGAATTAGTATAGTACAACGTACTAGTTAGCAAGGTTCTTATGATACATACATACCTATATACATACATAAAATCACGCCTTTTTCCCAGAGAGGTAGGCAGAGATGAAGGCTTAAATTCTTAAAAAACCTTAAAAAACAAATTTGTCAAATTAAAATAATGAAGTTTCGTTTCGGCTTAGTAGTCGAATCGCACGAAATTCATTAATAAGATTTTTTTAGTAGGCGTTTCGCACTGTTCTAGTTTAATCGCGTACTACTAGTTCTTGAAGAGGTCGGTTCGCAATCGGTTATAATTTATCCCTGCGAAACGCCTACTGAAAAATATTATTATTGAAAGTGGATGTTTCGCACGTTCGGGCGAATGAATTTCGTGCGAATCGACTAATAAGCCGAAGTGGAGTTTCATTTGTTTTTTGATTATCTTGACACGACCACTTAAATAATAATAATAATAATAATAATAATAATAATAATAATAATGCTTTATTGACAAGATACATTGTTACAATATTGTTAGAGTCTCCTGCATTCCAAAATAGGCAGTTGCCTGTAGTATGGAATTCAGTGTCCTCTCCCAAACAGTTACATAATGATTGTTGTTTTAGCATTAACAAATAGCGGATTACAAAGCTAACAATTTTAATTTTAATTTTAATATTAGTATTAGTAGAACAAAATTTTAAAAGGGTGCATGTGAGTGCGTGCTTGCGTGTGCAAGTGTTGTGTGTGTGTGTGTGTGTGTGTGTGTGTGTGTGTATGTATGTGTGTGTGTGTGCGCGTACGTGCGTGTGTGTGTGTGTGTGTGTGTGTGTGTGTGTGTGTGTGTGTGCGTGTGTGTATGTGTGACTGACAACAGTATTATAATAGCGAATCCAATAAGTTTATATACGTTATATATATTTGTAATCAGTGACCAGGTTCTCAACCGCATCATAATCCATGGCAATAAGCCAGTTAGTGATGACTTTTTTTATCTCATTGTTATTACATTTTTTTATTCTAGTTGTTTTATTGAGCTTACTATATAAACGTGAGGCCATGTAGTTGTACTGCCTACGTGCAAATTGGCTTTTAACAGTAGGGATGTAACAGCAATCTCTTCTAGTTACATCTCCTAGCTCTGGGGTAACGGAACGATGGTGTCTACGAATGCTCTCATAAATATAAAGTTTTCTGACTGATAGAACCTTAAATATATTGTAGATGTCCGTTGTGGAATGCCTATATGGTAGATACAAAGCTACTTTTATAACTGCTCGTTGTGCACGTTCCGCCATTATCAAATGTGTTTTAGCGGCGCCCCCAGGCAGGTATGCAATACCTAATAATGCTCTCACATAGGGCCTGATACATCTGTTTAAGTAACTCAAGGTGCGCAATGTTGCGCAGATTCTTAAAAACATATATGAGTTTTCTTATCCTTTTTTGTGTCACAGCTATGTGGTCTGACCAACTCAACCTATCATCGATTACCACTCCTAGATAACGAATATTATTGACTTTAGTGAGATACTGACATGAGCAGTTAACATCGGCATCGACATCTCTATTACATGGATAAACGTGAATTTTGAGTTTATGATCTACATTTGGGCTACCTATCGTCGTTTTGCTGAAACACATATATTTCGTTTTTGAGGTGTTAATCGAAAGGATACTATTCTCAAGCCATGCAGTGACCGTTTTCAGTCCTAACTCGGCTGATTCAGTAACATCTTTCCATGATGGACCATGAAACATAAGTACTGTATCATCAGCAAACATTGTCATAGTACCATTCTTCAGCTTGATTTTACCAAGGTCATTGATATAGATCAAGAATAGGGTAGGTCCTAGCGTACTACCTTGCGGGTACTCCGTACGAACATGCAGAGATATCACTGAGACAATTACCTACGCGCACTGTTTGTATTCTTTCATTTAAATAACTTTCAAACCACTTTAATGTTGCTCCCTTACTCCAACACTTTCAAGTTTTGACATTAGTATTGGTATTGAAACTGTGTCAAATGCCTTTTGCAAATCTAAGAATATACTGAGACATTTTTGACCACTATCTATGCGAAATCCTCATACCCATTAGCGAAATTCCAGAGCTGAACCTACCAAGTAATATTCGGCAAACTGTAAGCCAGAAGATAATAATGGCCTGAGGAGCCGTCATAAATCTCGTTGAGAATAATGAATCGACTCTCTGATCCTCTAGCTCGGATCAGCCACTTATGACGCGGTCACGGTGTCAAGATGACATTTATTTGATAGCTCCAGACTTGGTATTCGGCGGAATGTTTTGACCTCATAAATCATCGGTTATTGGCTGTCTCTGAAATTCGGTTTCGGAATGGAAAACAAAAGAAGATTGACTACAGATTCTTTTGTTTTGAAGTAATGAATAATGCATTTTTCTCGTGGTTTGAGGATTACGGCGAATACTCGACAGTGATACTTTCATTTTTCACCTGTAGTTAAATGATTAATAAGATTGTAACTTTTAAATTTGATGGCGTATTGCAATAACCAATTTCGAACCATATTTTAGATAATTTTGCATTACTTTATCAAGAAATCTTTTAATACTCAAATATATTGTCTAGATAATCTCGATTAATACTTTACACGAGTAATATGAGTATAGACAGGCAGCGATAGGAAGCGTTGCTTTTCAAACATACCTATTTTTGTATGTTTTCCTGTTAACAACATTATATGTTAGGAGTAAGATAGAATATTTTTGAAGTAATCTAAAGAGGTTCCGACTAATATTTCTTAAAACTGGCCACTTCAGTCCTGCAACAACAAACGGCATCGTTCATTGATATTTTTTTTAATTTCATTCGGAGGTACTCTTGAAAATTAAGAAAATATTGCAAGGAGACAAGCCCGCCGCATTCTAAGAACCTTAATGGCCACTTAACTGCCTTATGCAGGTGCTTTAGTATTTATTTATTCAGATTTAAACCCGACCCACGTGCGCAGGGCACCGGTAGCATCGCGGGAGAACTTGTTTTTTTTAAACTTATGACATTGTTTTTCTTTTTAAATGTTGCAGTTTACCGGACAGTACTGATAAGGAAGAACAACAAATGGGTTTTTATCTATTTAAATGGCGAATGTAAATAGTAGTTGCATTGCATTCTTTACTTATTAATTTTAAATGAAGTAGACAAAACAAAACACTGTGTGTAAGTAATTTTTTTTTAAACTTATTCATTTTAAGATACGCGATTTGATAATAAGTATTACAATTTTATTGGAATTTTCGGGTATAAATCGCTGATGAAAAAGATGGAATGTTGCCTCTTTGATAAGTTGTCAGTCATGTAATAGATGTGATAATGTGATTTTACATAACATATTGCTTCCTTTATAAATAATTTTAGGCAATAATATAAACACATCTAGTATTAATGCCGCACGCGTCCAGAACTACCACAATGTGCCTCGAAGCGCATTTCAAAATGTTAAATCGAAATTTTACTAAAAGCTCCACTATTCTGTACTCTTCATTTCGCCGTGTAAATGCTGGCGTTTAATTGTGAAATTTGCACGTAATTCTTATCACGGCGACACAGGCAGGTCCTGGGGCGATATTATCGCGACAACACTCGTGCTTGTTTTGGTGATCACTCCATTTAACTGAGGGCTGAACACGGAACACTACTCTGTATGATGCTGGGAACCGCTCGAGGACACATTAAGCCTTCGCACACATCTGCCTTTAGGCTGTTACGTCAGGTATTTCTGAGCTAGCTTTTGTTTATTTTGTGACAGGATTTTACATGCTGCCATGAATGTTATCTTACATAGAGGCTCAGCAGTTTAGAGACGGGTGATGCTGAGTTAACTTTGTGAGTTAAGTCGTTTCACTGCGCTGGGTGTTCTAACTTACTATTTCACAATGGCATTTTAGAGTTGCTAGATAATATGATCCGCTTCTTATCATTAATATACACTTTATTTGTGATGACAATTATTGCTCCACTCTATACATAAAACACTTTTTTAAAATACATTACGGGCATAAGATTATGGACCGACAATTTGGTCAAAACGACAAGGGCCCAATATCATTCGCTGTGACGATTATTTTAGATAGAATATAAGGACGCCTATGTTGCTCGAAGACTTGTGGACGTGTACCTTGTCTTGACTTGATGTACCGCACTTACCCAAGGCCCAAGCTAAGACTACGGTCACACTGGCAAACCAAGGGGTACTAATTGTATTAGGAAGGGATGGGATAGGAGGTTATAACCAGCCTGGTATCATCATCATCATCATCAGCCCATTTCTATCCATTGTTGGACATAGACCTCCCCTAAATGCACGCCACTTCTGTCTTTCTTCGGCAACTCGCATCCAGCTCCTACCAGCCGTCCTGCGCAGATCGTCACTCCACCTGGCCTGAGAGCGTCCTACACTACTACTTACTTTCTCCACTCTAGAACTCGTCTACACCACGTGGTCGGTTCTATGGTTGATGTGGCCAGCCTGGTATAAACCATTAGAACCAGCAAAGGAAACGGGAGGGGAACGGGTCTTTTCTCTTCTCTTGCTTTCTTGTGTGTGTTGCATTGGTTAGTTGGTCTCCTTTTACAGAAATTATGAAGTATAAGTTAATCTACTATCTGATTCAGTGCACCAATTCCGCACACTTATTCCATATTCACCATAATTTCGGTTGCTTATTTACCGCTGGCATCGGCCGGGCCGGATGTCCTTTGTGCCTTAATGCTATCACCGTATTATGCTAAGCAACTCGAGGCAATTCCACAGCGTTCTCTGCATTCGAGCACTATTCCGCTTTAAAGGAAAATTACTTGCTGCTGGTGATCTAGTTCTAGGAATAAAACTGGGCCGTTATGTAACCGGTTTGAGTTTATGGATTATTTGAGTACAATAAAAATATATAAATATTACACAACATCACACACATTGATCCCGTGGTCAATAGATTAAACACTTGTGTTATAGATATCAGAATCAACAGTAGATACACGAATATATTTAATAACACACCCAGACACGCATCAAACACCGATGTTTGTCACACAAATATTTATCCCGGGTCGGAATCGAAACCACGACTCTTGGTACCGTAGATAGTAACCATGGGTCACTAACTATTGCTCCACTGAGCCAGTCAAATAAAGATGAGTCGTTGAAGAGACGTTGAGTCAGTTAAGAGTATGCTATAAGATATTAGAGCGTATAGACAACAATACGGTAAAGTCAATTTAAAAACTTTATAGATTAAAGAGCCTTATTCAAAAGTATATTTCGACAACTCTTCTACAGCGATATTCACTTACGTCCATCGTAATTTACTGCAGTACGATAAATACTAATCTTGTGGAGATACGAGCGCATCAAGATAGAGTATTATATCTTCGAATCAGATAACTAATTGAGTAGACAAGCACAATGAACGTGGGCGAATAAAACATGCGATAAGAATAACGTGGGAATGGAATAAATTCAATTTTATTTCTTTATTCACTCGTCTTTTTGTCTATGAATGGGATAGTTACATGTGAAATCACTTAATTTGATGTCTTTCTGTAAATTACAATAGTATTTTCCTATTATTGTTCAATATGCATACTTAATGGTAACAAAAATCACAATACATAAAGCAACTAAACTCGAAACTTAATCAGTGAGCCAACATAATCATAGTTAGACCTGATCTGATACTCGGAGGAAATCAGATTTTCTTTTGTTTCTAATACTACATTTCTGTACTCAACAACGCAAAGTTCTTTAATTACTTAAACTTAGAACTAAGATGCACGTTTGGTCGTTTGACGGTTTCACATGTGACCCGTTTTGGAATTTACCACCCCGTTTATGGTTTAACCAAGTAACTTCCGTTTTAATTACACCGACCTCTATTTATTTGCACTAGGGTCATCCAAGAAAATGGGAATGCTTGCAGGCGAAGACCCTGACATGTTGGTGAATTTACATTTCCTATTTTGGACTCGCCCAAGAGTCGCGGTCTATATGTCGCAGGCGAATCGTATAATATGGCTTATTATAAACCGCGCCGTCGTTTTGCGAATGTTAATTTAATATTTTAAGTGCTAAAGCTTGCACGAGCTGTTATAAATAATTAACAAACGCTTGACGTTTTGTAAAATACCGGAGATAAAATGTGTGTGTTTAATTGTGTCATACACTTTGAAAAATGTCGAGCTTATGTAATTTGATGGTACGTTTGTAATTGGACGAATTACAATTTGCCTGCTACTTGTAGAGCAATTTAGCAAAACCCCAGTTGATATTCCGTTCGAATTTCTGACTGTAAGAAACATTTATATCGTATGGTATTGTGGAAATCAGGTTCCTTTTGCTGGGGAATTCTTTGCAGAATAATGTTATTATGGGAATGAAAGCGAGCAGACATCGATAGCGGCTTTTACGTTAAAGCAACATTCATGTAATGTGGCGTGGCTCGTGCCAAATTGTACGGATTGGATTTGTTTGTTATTTTCAGACGGGAATAGTTGCGAACTCGCGGATGCGATGCTATGGTTTGTTTTTACGGGTGGGTATCAATTTATATTTATCTGTTTTGATGGTGTTATTGTTTTATTAGACATACCTATCGTCTCGATGACAACTTCCTCGTTTTTAATACGATTGTAAGCGGTTGTTAAGTCATAACAAAAGAGCCGTATTTTTTGATTATTTTAGAATAGCCGTAATTTTTATAATTTTTCATAATGGAAATATTGATTAAGGCATACTTACTTAAACTTAGTAATAATTTAATAACGATTTCCTATTAACAATTCACGATAGTGCGCCATTAAATATCTTAACATCAAAATAGTGTATTCAATACAATTTTTTAAATACCGTTGTCAAAGTTGTAGATCTACAACTTTGAACAACGCTTTATTGAAACTAAAACATCTTGTACATAATATATTTCTGACCCATTTGAAGATATCAAAGAAGGCAGTTTCCTCGCCCAGCTGTCAGCGGTTGTCTTCCCAACTTATTATTCGATCCAAACAGAGGGTGACTCGAACACACCACTTAGACACCAAACAAGGGTGTATTAAGTACGAGTTAAAATTTAAATTGATTCCACCCTCCCTTGGAAATTCAAATAGTGCATGGTGTGATCTCGAGCGCGTAACACTGTGTTTGTGGGATTCTTTTTCAGCAAATTGGACGCCTCAGGGCGGTAAGACGAAAGAAACGGGGTCTGGACTTAGCCGGCACACAAAAACATGTGTGTATTAAGGGAGAGTCTGTGATTACACGCTTCATTCGTATGGGGGTACGCATAAAATATTTTTCAATGTTTCCCCGATTCAAAATGACAGTGTGGAGCAAGCGAGTCATTTGAATTTCGAAAAGCGTGACTTACGTCTTTTTTGGGTGACTTAACTTAATGATCAACTATTGTCAGCTTACTATTAATGTGATTGTAGTACCAATAATTATTGTCAACATCGTTTTAACATTTTTTTAAACAAATGATACATCGGATTCTGGATTGCTTAATAAGTATTTGTGTTACATTTGTCTACTTGGTTTCAACGATGTAGGTACTAAACTTTTAAATTGTATGTAGTCAGTTTTCCACTGTAGGTATTGAAGATTTTCAAGACATGAATGAATCATGAATATCGTTTCATTAAATTCGCGTAATTATCATACCCAATGCTCAGAAATATCCTAAAAAAATCTCTAACATAGCAATGTTTGCCACCTTAATTAGTCATTCCGGTAATTCGGAGGAGAAATTCAATTTTTTGTTGCGGATCGTTTACGATTGTACACAAACGGTTGGAGGCGGATGAGCTCTAATATCATGCAAATTTCCCAAGGTTTAAGTATGAAATTCGTTTTATTTTTTTCCTTAATTTTCTTCGGGTTTCGGGTCGTCTCGTAAAAAAGCTTTTACATTCGTCTCGCTTACAATGTTAACAAAGGCGCGACTATTTTGGTAATAAAGCCTAATTGAGTGGCCTTCGGTCTTTGGAAATATAGTTTGGTGCAAAAACAATTCTGGTGAAGTTAAAGCCCCTGAATAGAGTGACACTAAGGAGGACTAGTGTACATATCGATGATGAATATTTAAAATATTATTTTTTACCGTATTGTTTATACTTTTACAAATGATGTATTTCCGGAAAAAAGAGATATTGAAGAAGATAAAATACTAAGGGGGGTTCCTCATACAATAAACGTGTTTTTGACATAATTGGTATGGAACCCTTCATGCGCGAGTCCGACTTGCACTTATCCAGTTTTAATTTTTTTTATTCAAACTCAGGCTTTCGCCCGCGGCTTCGCCTGCGTAAAATTCCCACAGAAACAGAACAATTTATAAAACTTTGTTGGAATTTCAAATTTACACCCATCATGTTATCGTCTCCGCTGCTACTGAAGAGAATATAATATATAGTAGATATAGTATAGTTATATCCTACACACACATACACACACGAAGATCGCACCGCTAGCCCTTTCTGCGGGGCGACAAGATGCCCTTCAACCATCTGCCAAAATCAATCTTAAATATTGAATTTGCGTCGTAATCCGATGGAAACTTTTACGGGAAACGAGTTTCTATTACATTTTAACGCAATTTGTTTCGAGTTTTCACCTTCCTTCGTCTGTAGGTGGGTGGTGGAACTTGTGAGCTGGGGCGGGATTTCAAATTTTAATTGCAGACGTGAGCGCGAATACTTACAATGTCATTTTGTCTGATTGCCTTTCTGGGGATGATGGTTGGATCTTTGCTTTTTACTAATAGATTAAGAACGATAAAAAATTGCAAGCGTATAACTTAATTTGTTAATATTAATTTAGGATTAGGTACTAGACCTAATCCTAAAAATTAATACATAACAATAAATTATGAATTCAAATTTTTCTCCACAAAAAAGTGCTTTAAGTAAGAATAATGATTTATATTTGTGTTTTGAGATATCATTAGCATTTTTTTTTTATTAATAAATCGGTACTAAAAGTAAAAACGATATTATTCATCTGTTCGACAAACAGTAATCGAATTCATCATACATCATACTGTCCATTCTGGTTAACCTCTGCCGCCGGTGTCACAAACATTCTATCCCTTTAATCGTCCAATAAACCAGATCCATGATGATAAGTACGTCCACCGTCCCTTCAAATAAATAAACAATCAGGCTACAACGTTTTTGCGTCCCATGCATAATTTACACAGGGTCGCAATAAAAATCGACGCATCATCGGCGTTCGCTAGTATTATTCCCGGATTACCGCTGTTATCTGGATTTTCAACGGTACATACAGCTTTTGGCGTACGGTTTCGAAATGCGGTAGACCTTTGGTTGGAACATTATTTTGTTTCCCGTGATGATACACTATAATCGGCTTTAACTCCGCAGTTAAACTTTAGATACATTCTTTTGACAGGCTGATGAACTTGTGGAAATATTTTACTCTTTGATTACAATGACAACGTACTGAAATAATATTGTTAGCTAAGCTTAAATAAGAGCTTAACTACGTAGATGCCCTATTTTCTTATTTACTCAGCGTTCTATATTGGTTTATCTAATATAAGAAAAATAAAATAAAAGTTATTATTTCTAAAATCAAAAACAAATATCTTTATTTATGGTTATGTTTAGGTTTACATGCACTTATAAATTGTCACATTAGTAATAGTAAGATTCTACCGACAAGACTCCGGCAAGAAACTGGATAGTTACTCTTTTTAAACGACAATTATGTTACAAATTGTAAATGAACCAAGTCGTACAGCCTGGGTGTGTCATAGTAAAAAGTACCATATACTTCATTGACTATTATAAAAAATAAAAAGAAAGATATAATTATAGCTCATAGCTCACTGCTAATGTAAAGACAGGTCCTATAAATGCCACGTGCTTTCGAACTTGGCCATTTTTTCAGCACACTCCAAACGCTGGCATTAAGGGTGCGTCGATGGGCCTCACTGAAACTTCGTTGTTAAGCCTTTCTCTTTTAAGAACTGCCTTATTAATTAATTAATTAATTCGCAGGCTATAATCAGAAGTTTTGAAAGCCAACTTTGTAATTAGGGGTAACGAATCTGTTGTCTGAAACTGTTTACTACTTAGAATCGATCTACTGCGATTTACCTACTTTTCTTTTTGTTTGATCTGACACTTGAGAGAGAGCTTAATACCCTTTTATCTTACTTGGAGACCGTTTATAAAGTTTAACGGCACTGTTAAGTACGAATTATATATTCTACCAATCTGTTAATGGTAAAATAATAATATAATGAAAAGAAGTTAACTGAACTAGTTAGTAACCACCGCTAAGTATTGGACATTATACGTGTAAAAAGTATTTTCAAAAACAGCAGGTTTTATTTTGACTTGATTCCGAATAAGTTGGCTATGTAAATTAAAAATTGGAAAAATTCACATTCATGCCTGACTGGACGGCGACTGGGGGGGTCCCCGTCCAGTCAGGCATGAATGTGAATTTTTCCAATTTTTAATTTACTTTAGAGCTCTGTGTAGCACTAAAATCACAATAAAAAAAAATAAGTTGGCTATGGTTCATTTATAATATGTTATGTACCAAAAACTCTTATAAATCATGAAGACAAACATCATACATGCGAACAGAATAGATGCATATTAAGTAGGTGACATTTCAGTGATTTGTATTTTATGTTTACAACTCTGGGTTTAAGATACTGTTCTCTAGTGTATTTTTTAATTTATGATCGAATTTCTCAGTACAAGTTTAATATTTAAAAAAGGCGCTGACAGAAGACAGACAATGCACTGAGTCGTATGTGCATAAGAGCGTGTAAGCTCTGCTGAACTTTCGGAAACAAAAAGGGAATCACAAATAGCCTTAATACGTACACGTAAATATTTCTCGTTACGTCGTTCCTGTTATAAAAAACTAGCGTCTGGGAGTTTAAAATTCTCGCTTTGCAAAACAAACAGATTTCTCTATGCAGAAAATTAAATTCCAACCGTGACTAAATGTATTCTCACTCGTACTGCGACCGTGTCATTCTTATTTTGCCCGTTTGCCTTTCATAAATCTTGTGTTATCTCTTTACTGTTTTCCATTAACATTTCCTATCCGTGTTTTTGCGTTCGGCCGAATTTTGCTTTATGTTCTGTTTCGGATTTTGCGTGGCTGCATTCCAAAATACTGCTTTTCCATTTACTTAAAAGCTTGACTGAAAAAATATTTTTAATTCAGTTAATTATTTTATCATATCAGTCTAAATAATCTAATTTGAACAACTTTAACCCGACTACGTGAATGTGGGCTCAAAAGGACGAAACAAAGAGTATAATTCAAATAGTAATTCAAAGTTATAAAAATGGTCAAGGTAGAGCCGTCTTTGCTCCAATACACCATAATGTAGGTAATTAAGAATTCTGTACATTAAATTTTGACCTGATGAACAACATCAACAAACACAACGTTAGCAAAAACCTCTCTCACAATATATCATGGCGCCCGATGCACTATATCTGTCCTCCATAGAATCATGTGGTGTTAATTTTTTGCAGCCGGGAGGCTTTTAGGGGACAATGATTAATAGCTCGGTGAGAAACACGTATCTCTCTTTTTCACTACAACCAAATTAATCAGATCTCCCCTACCTCTCTTGCCCTCAGAAATGTTAAAGGAAGATAGGACGTATCTCTGAAAGCGTAGGTCAACGTATATTTGCCCCAGGGAATGTTTTGAAAGTGCGTTCAGAACAGAAAGATCGTGAAAGGAAATCGGTCGTGTCATTGGCCCGGTATTAGCATTGAGGACAGTTGGAATCAATTTATTCGGTTTCAAGAATGCTCAACGAGGGATTGAAAAATCTTTTAGCTTTTTTTCTAAAAGGGCTGCGAGTTTAATTTGGGAATACCTAAGATGCTCGGTGATGTCAAATGTGGATATTTTGTTTCATGTACGTGTTATTTTGTGTAGGTTGGATTCCAAATACGTATTTGACATTGGCTTGATACATGTACTTAGTTATAACACTTTTACGCTTCGGTTCCATTCAAAAAGTAGTAGATGTTTTTAGAAGCTGCTTCGTAAGTAGAAACTAGAGATGAAATCTTTGAAAGATTAATGATCCAAAGAAAAAAGGAACATTCATACTTCATAACCTCTTCCTTTTTGAAGTGGGTTAAAAAGAATTATGAAACGCGGAGAAAGGACAATGGGCAAAAATGTATGGAGCTTGGTCTATTAATGAAATTGAGCGGCAGTCTCCGGAATCAGTATTTCTTGCGAGGCACTATTAAACAACACTATTTAAAAAAAAATCGTGAGCATATACCGGTTAGTTTAGGAGATATCGAATATTGTTGTCTTTGTATATTTCGATGATTCAATCCAAAAAATGTTTTATTTTTTTAATATTTCTATTGTTGAGTGTATATTATAACTATTAAAAAGTCTGATATTTTTAAAGGTTTACAAGAAAATTAAAAACCGACCATATTTAAAGATTTTATTATCTTTTTATAAATACAATCACATACAAAAGGTACAATATAAAAACGTCCAAAGAAGTTTTGTCGACCGGTTGCTGTTACCACCATACAGTTGCGTAAAACCGGCCAAGTGACTCTGGCCTCTCTCGGTCAGGTCGCGTTCCGGGATCAGCACTGTACGAACCGGAGCCAGGGAAACCATTGCTGGGGCAAGCGCCGGACCAGTGGAGTCTTAGCGGCGGTATTGTGCGGGCGGAGAGGGTCAGCCCGCCGGCCAGGGAGACCCGTAGAAACGGGGGCACTTCCGTCCGGCGGACTGGCCAACCCGCACAGCTCAAACCAATGCGAGACTCCACGCCTTGTCTCGTTGTTGCCGCAGCAATAGTCTCCTCTTTAAGCGGGCTTTCAGGGTAAGTGCAAAAGGCTATTGTGCCTGTCGACCTCATATTTGGATCTCACTACCGCTTATCATCAGGTAGAGTAAGGTTAGTTATCTTGTTAGTTTAATATTTAAAATAAAGGCTTTTTTATAAAAAACTTACTCGTCTATAATAATAGTGTCTAAAAACGCAGCAGGTAATCGAATTTCATCTTGGTATCGTGCCGTGGCTGGGTGATTCCGTCAGACGAGTTTATACTATAAAAAAAATGTCACTTTTCGTAGGCGCAGGTTTATTGTAATTCTGAATTATCCTATTTAAATAAAAACCGCTGTTTGCTTTTACACAATTATCAAAATAAAATAGTTATGTAATAATACGTTAATGAAATATAACAATCTTCATCACTCTATATTTCTATATCTAACCATGACTCGAAGTAACTGCCATATAATAAGTTTTTATTTATGACACGAACTATGATATGCAATTGAAATTTGAGACTGCCACGTGATTTTTATTTTAGCCCAAAATGCCCATTGTCCTTTAACATCGAAAAATGCGTTCTATTTTAAATGATCTTTCAATGATCAAATCGACAACGATTTGATCATTAAAATCAGTCAACCGACGGATATACAGAATTTCAACTTTTCCATTTCCGCATTAAAGTAAATAAAACAAAGGACAAAACAAACGATTTCGAAGAAAAAAAATGTACAAAAAACAACAACACGCTTAATGTTCTTTAATAAAAAGGGAAAAACGGCTTTACTTTCCCTCCCATTAAAATGGCAAGATAAGCTTAGACGCTGTCGACTCATACATCGTTAATTTGGGGGAAAACTCGAGTTTTTATTATGTGTAATTTTTCTTTGGCCACAAAATATATTGTTCTGTTCGCCGACGTGTGACACAATTAATGCATTTATCTCCGGAAAACCGCCCAAGTGGGACTTCCGTCCCGTTCAAAGGGTTCAGTATATGAGTACGGCGGTCGGTTAAAAGTGAAATGTTCGTTATTTTCTCGAGGAAAACTGAACTGAATTGTTTCACAATCTTTTCTTTCGGTTAAATATTCTAGTTGTTACTTGCTTATATTAACTGTGTCTGACCAACAGTCGCGTTTTTTCGATAAAAATGCTTAACCGATTGCAATGAAATTTAGTACATAGACAGTCTAGACAATGCAATAGTCATGTTTTTAACCGACTTTGCAGTAAAGGAGTAGTTATTAACATGATTAAACGACGATGACGACGGACGGAATCGAAGCGAAAAACTAGAAGTTAAAATAAATCTAAAAATTTAACGAGTTTTTAAATTTTCCACACTCATAAATCTGTCAGTCAACAAAAAGGAAAATTTTAAATTTGTCGTTAAAAGATTTATAAAAAGTTGATATTTCAAACGATAGGTGACAGCTGACGCAGGGTGATTAAAAAAAAACACTTCAAATCATTATAAAAAGGCGCCCTAACATATCTAAGCAAGTATGTCGTGACTCGTGTGGAGTGTGTGCAAAGCAATGAATGAAAATATGGTACTTTTACTTCAAAGTTATAAACTGTTAGAACGGAAAGAAAAATAGTTCATATTGTACAAAAGCCTCCATTTTTGTCTTTATCACGGAACCCAATAAATAACACCGTGTGAGATGCTCTATCACCTTCGTAACTTTTGTCTCTGGTAATTGATTGAGCAAAGAGTATAAGTCACTGTTTTCGTAACAATAGACTGACTCATTGTACAGCTAACGACGCGACCTACTATTTATTGGTTGTTACGTATTGTTGGAAAAACAATTAGGGACTCTTATATCGTGAGAGGAAATCTATTTGTTCAATTTTAGGTTTATTGCGGCCTACTTGAATGGACAGCTTAACCTTAGGAATAATTAGGAGGCAATGGTTTGATTTCCGGTATTCGTTCTAATCAAAAGTAACTCAATAATATTGCTGATTTTTGTTTGCGAGTTGTTATAATATTATTTTTTAATTATTCTTCGAAGCGGATAAGTAATATAATCCGTTTTTCCCTACTTAAGACTTATAATGTTTCCCACGTTTCCGCCATCCAAAGTACTGTAACAAATACGTAAAGTTTAAGCACACAGCGATATTTCATACTTTCCTCGCAAAACCTAATCCGAGCGATAAATAACGTAATATTCATATCATTTGAAAACGATTCCATTTTCACAAGTGGCTGAAAACAGCTGGCCTATGTTTTATTGCGTGTCATTATACCCTCCTTAGCCCGAGAGATGTGAAACATTTCTTACCTGCTTCCGATATTGCAAGTGTAACATATGAAGGTAGCTTACGCATGTATATGGTATGGTTAAGTCGCCCCTGAAAGTTGGAGTTTGGATGTTCGATTTTGGTTCTTAGGTGGGGGAGATAAGGTTGAAAGGTGTCGAATTTGAGGAGGCGAGGGATGCGCGCGTCTGCATGAAGCCTCCGAGAGTGTACCCCCCTCAGTGGACTCGAAGCGCCGGGTGAGGGTAGTTGTGCCTGGGCGCCGCCCTAGTTCGTGAAAACGTCGTGACTGTAAATGGTTTGATTTTACCGGTGTTGCAAGTGTTGTGTTACATTAACTGTTTATGTGAGGACTTGTTTGCCGGTTTTATGGATTTTAGAGGTAGGTGGTGACGTAGTAACTTTATTTGGATGAATAAGGCTTTTTTTAATGTTTTTGTTTTTAGAAAGCGTGTTTTAGTGTAAACCAATTATAGCTAATTGATGTTTACATTGAACACTTCCACGCACTCAAAGATAATTTATTATATAGAATCAAGGTACAATAAGTAATAAAACTTTGTATTGGAACTTTCAAAAATAATAAGAATTAATATTTTGTATAATTATTATCTAATAAGATTGGAAATAATTCTCTTTGGGCTTGTTTTTGATAAATAGTATAAAACTGCATAATTTTGAAGGACAAATTTAAAATTGAAATTACTTTGAGTTTATGAAAACGAACGACTTTTTGTATTTAATAAAAAATTATAATATTGCTACTACTTACAAATATAATCCTTATGTAATAATACTTATGTATTTCTTCTTACTTATTATGTATAATGATAAAGTGACTATTGTTAATAACAAGTGTTAATACCGATTTTTTAGGGTTCCGTAGCCAAAATGGCAAAAACGGAACCCTTATAGTTTCGTCATGCCCGTCTGTCCGTCTGTCCGTCTGTCCGTCTGTCACAGCCGATTTACTCGGAAACTATAAGTACTACAGTGATGAAATTTGATGGGAATATGTGTTGTATGAACCGCTACAAAAATATGACACTAAATAGTAAAAAGAATTGGGGTGGGGCCCCCATACATGTAACTGAGGGATGAAATTTTTTTCGATGTACATACCCGTGTGGGGTATCAATAGAAAGGTCTTTTAAAATGATATAAAGTTTTCTAAAAACATTTTTTCTTAAAGTGAACGGTTTTTGAGATATCAGCTCTCAAAGTCGTAAAAGTATGTCCCCCCCTCTATTTTTATAACTACGGGGTATAAAATTCTAAAAAAAATAGAGGTGATGCATGCTAATTAACTCTTTCAACGATTTTTGGTTTGATCAAAGTATCTCTTATAGTTTTTGAGATAGGTTGATTTTTATTATATTTGCTGCTACGGAACCCTTTGTGCGCGAGCCCGACTCGCACTTGGCCGGTTTTTAAATTTTGCATTAATTTAAAACTTACTAGGGTCTAGCGTCGATATTAGATAGATTGCAATCAATAATATAAATTGACGTATTTATTTAGTTTCAAATGTAATTCATTAATAAAAACATATTTATTATTACATAATCCATTTAATTGTTCTGTTATGAATAATCATTAATAGATCAGATTTTTTTAAACGTATCCTATAACTAAGTTCTTTTTTTTTCAGTAACTTTAAAAAAATGTAAAACGCATGTTAATAGTTAAAATAAAAGTCTATTTAATTGAACAAATATTTTTTAGTAAGGAATCAAAGATGTCTCTACCATAATATTTACTATGTTCTTTTATTTTAATGATTCAGTTTTCTAATGTGTGTAACCATGACAGTTTAAAATAATATAACTCTACCATAACCGGAAATGGTAGCGAATAAACAATTTAGTATTGAGTATTATACAGATAACTCGTCACAATAATTACGTTAAGATGGATAAGTTACTTTATTTTCGAATCTACTTTTCACACGTCTTATTACACTCGTTAGTACACATCAAGTATTTAAAGCTTTAAAAAGAAATGTTACAAATGATAGTCTTATGTACTCAGAAATGCAACAGCTACTACTGCTCAGATCATTTGTAATGTGTCTGTCCAGAGCGTTTTACATTAGTAATAGAGTTGTACGTAAGACCTTAGATGAATAAAAGAATAAGTATAATTAGATAATAACTCGCATGTAATATGTTGTTGTAAACATAATTACTTTAAATCGCAGTTAGACAAAAGCGCCGATGGCCGAGTGGTTAAGGTCGTTGCTTGCCATGCGTGAGGTCGCCAGTTCAAACCCCGCCACTTACCACTGTGTTTTTCGATATTCACATGAACGATTATTTGACGCTTTTACGGTGAAGGAAAACTTCGTGAGGCAACCTGCACACCTACGAAGAAATTCTAAGGGCGTTTAGTGGAATCAGCTTGGAACTTGGCCAGCGTGGTTGATGATAATAGCTGTAAAAGTAATTTTATTATATTTATTCAATAAATAAATATCACATACCTACTTTGATCTGATCCCGCAGTAAGTAGCTTAAGCAATTGTGTTACGGATATCAGAATCAACAGTGGATACACAAATATACTTAAATGTATTTAATAACACACCCAGATACGGAAAAATATTTCAAGAACACCAATGTTGGTAAAATATTTATCCCGTGTGGGATGGATCCCCACCAACCCACTCACGAGTCTTGGTACGTAAGTAGTGAACTTATATTGTATATTGAACTCCCTTCAAGTTCGTTTGTTAATTATATCAGTAGTATTGTCGCGAAAACCCGATAGAATTACTTTCGCATTTATAATAGTAGTAAGGGGTAAGGATTTAAGCCTATAAGTTCATGTAATACCTTGCCTAATCTATATAAAAAAAATCGAGGTCTTTTTGCAAACAGCTTTCTAAATTATAATATGATCATAATTTGATATGAATATTTAACCAGAATATGATTCCAATTAGAAAGCTTTATTGTAATTAAACTATATTTACAAGGTAAATTTGTTTTATTAGCAAAATATGCTGGTTAATCATTGTGACCAATAATTAGCTAATGGATATAAAATTACATTAGGTTTAACAGAAATGTTATTGTAATATTATTTGCAAAATAATTGTGTTAGACTGTGTTCGTATTAGTGTATAAAGTTTCTAATTCGGCTGACTCATAGAGCTGGATTATATCTCTCTAAATCAAATAATGCTAGTAATAACGTTTAAAATATTACATTTTAATATTTGACTAGCCGGATGCTAACATTTTTTGTTAATTCTTTACTAAGCCGGTGTAAATTTCTACGAATAAGACTCGGCCTGATCAAACAGATCCGGGGTTATAAGTATTCTCATTCAAATAGTACCTTGTTATTTTTGTTCCCAAATAACAACAGGTCAGCCTTAAAGGAGATATTTTTTTTACATCCTACGCATTGTTACCCCGCCCTCCGTCCATACCACTTGTACAAACACACGAAAACATGGAATTTAAAAAAGAACATAAATTACGCCAACGCTTGTTCTATGGCCGACAGAGACGTAAGGAATAAAGTCATTTAAAACCATTGTCATCTATGGGATATCGCTGGCAACTATAGAAGAAACATCACTATCTGTATCAGTTAAAAATCTATTGCTACATAAACTTGAACTCTATTCAAAAGACTTACAGTGTGTGACTGAGAAGAGAAAAGGTTATTTATGTTGGTTTAAAATACAAAGCACGAACGATAAAACAGATAGCAGGAACGTCACAAAAGATACATACAAAAGGTATTATAACATGTAAACAGTTGGACCGCGTTTGACGTGTTTAATCTTGTGTCTGAATCAATCTCTGTAAGATATTAATTCCTATTGCGTGTTGTGTACAGTCACTTATTAAAAAAATAACTTATAACTGACGTCATTGCTAGTTAGTATTACTATCGCAGTGGTTCAGATATCAATGTTGTTTTTGACAAAATGCGAAAACTATACTTAAGTAAGCTTAGTAAAACCTTTTAAAAAGACATTGTGACTGTAAGGAACATGCTCCGTGCATGCATTCATTTATTGATATATGAGTATAGGTACATACATTGAAACAAATAGGTATTACAATAGGCAAAAATAAGCGTAGAGATTTATTATTTAAAACGTAATATTTAGTAATCAAACAAATAAACATTTCAATATTAGCTTAACGTTAATATAATTAACAACTTCAATATTTTAACAAAAGAATACAGTCGCTTCATTCCATAACAATTTATATTGCACATGGGACGAAACGAAACCAATTGTCCCCGCCGGAGTTTCAATTAAGGCTAAATAATCTCAACAATTTATACATTTTATCTGCCGTCACATCAAGCGGGTATCTATTACGAAATTGCAATTTGATAAATCGCCAAACATTATTATGGGCGGCGAAAGAAATGGACGTACTCAACTTGAAACGTTACTTTGACTGAACAGTATATCAGACGAATCTCGACTGTATACTTCTACTTTTACAGTCTATTGTAGCGCAAGCTATTGTTCCAGCCGTAAAATAAGTATTATTAACCTATAAGGAAACCATAACGACGCGGACACTATGATGAAAGCGAGTCTTTTAGTAAATTGGCCAAATATTGAATAACATTATTTTTTGGGAAATTTATTGCCTTTCTGGATAATGCATATTCAAAGTTGTCTTTTTGTGATCGATGATAATGATTCTCTTAAAACATTCTGTAAAATGTCAACTAATCATTGTTTCAATTTCACGTTGCTTTTGATTTCGAGTTTTAATGTTTCAAAATATTTTAAGAGGTTGATGTGGAAGAAGCGAATGTGATGTGTCAAGACCTTAGCAGATGGCAGGAAGTGATCTCTGCCTACTCTACTATCCTACTATTACTCTACTACCCCTCTGTGAAAAAAGGCGTGATTCTATGTATGTATAATAAAATATTTTATTCAAATTCCAGATTGTAAAATTTTACCAGCTATATGTTTTACGTTACGTTGCCCAGTTTGAGACCATAACCCAGGGAATATCTACATGTAGTGCCTTAAAATTCCTTTATGGGTCAATACCGGCAAATACCCAGCGTAAAATCCGATGGTCTTCGTACAGGTATTTCATACTTTTTTAACGTCGAAACATTAACAGAACTAAACCAATACAAAGTCAAAACTCCCATTTACGTTCGGAAACAAATGCTGTTCGTTCTTTCTGCGAAGCGTGCCAGTAAATTATGTGCTCGATTTTCTCCATTTCGCGGCAGAAGGTTTGCGTGTGTTGGCTGTCTGTTTAGCCCTTCGCACGCTATCCCAAAATTTTCTAATATACTTGGCAGATTACGTGGCAAGGTTCCCGCGGTCGCACGAAATCTCGTCGTCATTGTGTAGGGAACAGGAGCCAGGAGAAAGATTACCTCGGCCTCACGCATGCAACGGGATGAATGATAACAAAAGGATGTTGAGAAATGGACTTGAATAGTATTTTTTTTTTGCTGTTCGTAATACGTCTTCTAATTAGCTAATCATGCATTTGAAAGATGCACACTCATTCCGCATAAATCTTTCTTGGATACTATTCTGTCTGTAGTGCTTTAAAACCTTAATATTATTATAATATTCAGGCTTAAAAGCTACTTCCTTAGTCTGTAGACTATATCTAATTATAACTAATTAAACTAACTAACTAAATCAGTTAAAACCTAACGGTTTTAACTGATTTCATGCATTTTCTTAAAATTTATTATAAACTAGCTTTCCGCCCGCGGCTTCGTCCGCGTAAAGACGTTTAATGGGTAAAACATTACTTCCTTATAGCGCAGTCGGTTAAAAAGTAGCCTATAACCTATCCTATAAGCTTATCCTAGGCTCTGGACTATATCTGTACCAAATTTCATTTAAACCGGTCCAGTACTCTATGCGTGAAAGCGTAACAGATAGACAGACAGACAGAGTTACTTTCGGGTTTATAATATTAGAAAGGATAGTAGTTGTTTAGAGTCAAATGAAGGCAGTATCAATTTTTTTATAAGGGTTATTAAATGCTTAAATGTAGCGACTGGTTTTATGAGAATTTTTAAGTTGTCCAAAAAGTATGTCTGAATATAATTTTAAACTGTCATGGTTACACACATTAGAAAACTGTAACTGTTCGGGATATTTACCATGTTGTTTTGTTTTAATGAGCTCCCGATATTTCGGCACTGTTGCAAGCGCCATGATCACGGGTGAACTGTAGGACTGCGAGAATGACGGTAGGTCTAAGGGCAGACATATCGGTCTACCCTCTTTCTAGGTCTTTTTTTACGCACGACACCACTACCCTCGTTCACAATATCGTCACTCCGATTTCGGTCACAACACACTACACTTACAGTATCACATCTCTTTGTGAGAACGGACACTTGTTTCTTTTTATTTTTACATAAACGTATCACTGGATGCCATACATTCGACAGTTGAAACCCATCCTCACGATTGAAGTTTTTGAATTTTTTAATTTCAATTGCTTCCCTCACCAGTCGTGGTATATAATGGCGTTCTGTAGAAAGTACTTTAGGGTTATGTAACTCAATCCAGTGGTTCGTTCCCGAATCTATAAGATGTTGAGCAATTGCCGATTTTTGTGTTTGATTGTTCTTGACTGCCCTGATATGCTCTTTCACACGGCACGAAATAGTTCTTTTCGTTTGCCCTATGTATGAGCCCCTGCACGGTACTTTCATGGCTCTGTTTTCAAAACATGTCAACTGTTTTGAAAACAGAGCCATTGCCACAGCCCCTTATAGTATTAGAATTTGGAAGCGGTACGTCGATGACATTTTTGGTATTGTAGAGGGTGATGAAAGTACCGTGCAGAACTACTTGGCACACTTAAATAGCATCCATAGGAAAATGAATTTCACGTACGAAATGGAAAAAGAGAGGAGCATTGCCTTTTTAGATGTGCTGGTCAAAGTTCGAGACGATGGTTCGTTCAGCCATTCAGTATACAGGAAGCCAACTCATACTGATCGCTACCTACATGCAGAGTCACATCATCATCCGCGTCAACTGAACTCTGTAGTGAAGTCGCTTACAGACCGTGCATATAATCTATGTGACGAGGAACATATTAATGATGAGATAAAACACATAAGCGACGTCTTACGGAGGAATGGATACAGCGGGCGAATTTCAAGACCGACACGCAGTAAACGCCTGGATTATAGGGTAGATCGGCATCCAGCATATTTGCCGTATGTAAAAGGAGTGACAGATAAGATCTCGAACTTATTTAAAAAATTCTCAGTTAAAACTATCTTCACTCCTCTTAAAAAGCTATCACAGTTTCTACGCTCCCCAAAGGATAGCTTCCCTTTGGAAAAACCAGGCGTTTATAAAATTGACTGTAGCTGCGGGAGCTCATACATAGGGCAAACGAAAAGAACTATTTCCTGCCGTGTGAAAGAGCATATCAGGGCAGTCAAGAACAATCAAACACAAAAATCGGCAATTGCTCAACATCTTATAGATTCGGGAACGAACCACTGGATTGAGTTACATAACCCTAAAGTACTTTCTACAGAACGCCATTATATACCACGACTGGTGAGGGAAGCAATTGAAATTAAAAAATTCAAAAACTTCAATCGTGAGGATGGGTTTCAACTGTCGAATGTATGGCATCCAGTGATACGTTTATGTAAAAATAAAAATAAACAAGTGTCCGTTCTCGAAAAAGATGTGATACTGTAAGTGTAGTGTGTTGTGATCGAATTCGGAGTGACGATATTGTGAACGAGGGTAGTGGTGTCGTGCGTAATAAAAGACTTAGAAAGAGGGTAGACCGATATGTCTGCCCTTAGACCTACCGTCATTCTCGCAGTCCTACAGTTCACCCGTGATCATGGCGCTTGCAACAGTGCCGAAATATCGGGAGCTCATTAAAACAAAACAACATGGTAAATATCCCGAACAGTTATAGTTTTCTTATGTCTGAATATGGTCACGACTTCCGACCCCGGAACGTGCCACCCCGGCACAAAAAGAGGGGTGTTGTAAGTTTGACCGCTAGGTGTATCTGTGTGTCTTTATAACCGTGACTCTGTAACGACTGATTGATATGCGTAATATTTTTTTACCATGAGGTAATCCATTAAGCATTAATAAGCGTCTTAATTTCATATTATACCTAACTTGAATTTATTTGTTTATTTGTTTATATTACGCTATTACAATCAGAGAAGGTGCAAAGTGCAAAGTGCAGAATATAACATTATTATACATATACACAAGCGAACAATTAAAATTAAATTAATTAAAAATGAATGACTTTCTTTTGTCAAACATGATGCGTTGGAAAAAATGTAACAAACTGGATTTTCTAGCTCTAAAATTACGTCTTGAATGTTGTAATAACAACATCGTAATAGTTTGTCTTCATCATAACGGCACAATAACATCCTGTATTTTGTCCTGGGAAAGGTTCATATGTAATTTTCTTGTAGATACGTGTGTAACGGTGGGGGGGAGGGATCAGGCGATGTGTTAATTTGAGCTGTCATGCGATGAGTAACAACTATGTTTGGATTGCGGCGGGACAGAGGTCAACGGTCTCGCATAATGGGTGTTTAGGAAAATTGTTCAGGGGTGACGGCCCGTTTGTGGAAAACATTTCCCGAAGTTACTTTGAGCGCACGACAAATGACCCCTCGTTGTCTTGTATCGTAATATTTTTGGATTCTTGTAAACTTATATTTAGTTTACATTTCGATCCTTTGATATTATTTCGACAGGCTAGATGACACATTGGCTTTCGACGTCTTTGTCAATTACGCCTTTATTTGAGTGATTAACACCGGACGTTGTATTTTATTAATTACTTATTAATTTGATATTTGCGCCTTTTCATAGATATTAAATCGAAATATTGGTTCTTTCAATCGTGGCGCAAAGTGGCGCTGTCGCCTATCTGTGGATTTTTTTAAAAAAATTCGGACTTGAAACTACATTATAAAAAGTCATTGTAATCGGTTATACTATTGTAAGCTAACGGTCAGAGATATCTATAATTATATTCACAGATCCGTCACAAAGAAATTCTACAATTAAACTAAGTAAGTAAAGAGAACCACGCAGAGACCCAAAGTTATTGCACTTTAGCGCAAATCTCCGACACTTCTTTATTCATGGGAAAACTTTACAAATTGTGCGTGTGCCATTATACGTGGTAAGGATCAGGCAACGTGTTAATACGACCTGTCATGCGACGCCGACGCAACCATGTTTGCACTGTGGCGGGATATAAGCCTCTCTCTATACACACAATAGACGATTTTCGTTGCAGAATTGAGTCGGCTTTTTTTTAAAACACCAATATTGCATGGCCGTATTAAAAGCTGGTGCGAAATAGAAATGGGCGACAATGGGTCTCGGCTTGTGGAGTCGTTTTGTTTACTCTTTTTTATGGGTAGTACCTATGAAAAAAAAAACATTACCTGATACGATTCAATTCTGTTCTACGTTCATATACCTACCTAATATATAACATCAATACTTACATTCGTTTGTATTAAATTTATTCGTATTTTACTTCAAATAGGTACATAATAATATCAAGCACTAGCTGATAAACAAATAGGTAGAGTTAGGCTCGTGGCCGTAATTTTGAATTCAGATATTATTTTAATGTGTTTGGAACCTAATTGGTTTAAATTACCTATTTGCACTGTTAAATCTGGTTTACCTAACTGCTTCATTAGGTAAGTAATGAATAACACGTATATTCATAGACAAAATCATAGTCCTTACTAATAATACAAATGCGTTAGTCAATGTTTTCTCTGTATCTGACTGTCTTGCTTTAATGCCTAAACTACTGATTTAAATGAAATTTGGTACTATTTTTGAGTACACAAATCCCAGGATTAAAGAAAAGAAATGGAAAGGAGAAGTAAGTTCTTTTTTGTGATATACATCTTCCTACTGAGGAGACCTTGTATCACATAGATCACATGCTATCACATGTTAAACTTAATTATTGAAAAATAAGCCATTAACAATTAACTGAGCAGTCACCTCAACCACATTGACTTAGAAACTTGTCGATCGTAGGTAAAGTTTAAACTAAGGTTTGGTTCCAAGTTACGCCCAAACAATTGAGACAATTTAAGTACTAATCGGAACTTTGGTCCCCAGACGATTGTGCCCACGGAGTTGTCAGGGCGCCGACTGGTAACATGCAAAATGCATTTGCGAAGGTCAAGGCAACCAACTGAACGTGAAAGCGGCTATTAGATTAACAGCATGAGGAGCGTCCAGTAAATTGTCCAGAAGGGGTGACGGCTCTCCCCTCTTTTTATAGGGTTGTTAAGGCGGACACGGGCTTGATTGATTAAGGTTGGTTTGGGGAAAAATGACTGCGAAGCTTAAAACGGCGCTCATTGAAGTAAGGTCATTAATTGTTGACTAATTCATGTCAAATTGTCAACATCGTAGTTTTTAGAAAACCAAAAAGCAATATTACAGTAAAAGAATAAAATCCCTATCTATAATTCGATTAGTATTTGATTAATTATTTTATATAATAATTAAAATAAAATATATAAAATAACCACAAAAGATCACAAGTGGTCAAAGTGAACCGTTCACACATTACCTACAAGATAGCTACCTAATTATCAAGTCCAACATTAAACTTCGTTTAAACTATTCAGCAAAAAGCAGAAATGTTAATAAAAAAATAATATTTACTGTCAACAATCAACAATAACATTTAAAAAAACATCCCTGTCATTGCCCAAAAGCAGTCCACCTTTGGCGTTTGACAGCTGTCATTCTGTCAAAAAAGTTTTCCAATCGGGCAACCCTACTGTGCGAACGAGACGTATGCCAGGGTGATTAGGTTCCCGTGGTCAGGTTTACGATGTTCCTACAGGATCATGTAGGTGCGTTACACTTAATTGCTTTAATGTTCCCTTTGTTTACGTCTAAATTGGCGTTTATGGTGCTTTGCGGTTTGATTTGAACAGATAACCGTTTATTTCGCAATATTGTTTGCCTAACAATGTACTTTGGGGCTTGTATATATGTCATCATTCTTAATATTCACAAAGTAATAAAATACAAGGTAAATGCAAAGTAAGAGAGTACATAGTCAGTAAATTTAAAAGTTTCTTATTTATTATGAATACTTACTATCCAAGACTAAGGAGTTTATAAGTATAGAGGTTACAGCCATTCGCTCCCTCGAAAGTCCTGTTACGATGACAATGCCACTCCAAACTATCCTCGGAGTCAGATGGGAAGAAGAAAATAGGTAACAGACAGAAAAGGTAGGTACTAAGGGGTGGTTTACAGAAAATCTGTAGGAAAAAAAATAAAAGTGCGTTAAAGACAAGTGTTTATAATAATAATACGACTGGTAACTTCTACCTTCAAGGAGATGTCCAATTAAGTCCAACATATAAATATGCCTATACAGTCATAAGATCACAATTTGATACAGTTCACCACTAAAAGCGCATGTTTTGCTAGATCAACATTGATACATTCACTGCCTGGTACAATTAACTCGAGGTTTGAGAGATTAAAGGATTCTAGTCTGGATTGATTATTTCCGTCGGCTTAGCCGTTTTGTCTGAACGGATTTTACGCCACCGGAATTCAGATTTCAAATTACCGTATTCAAATGAACACTGTTACACAAATAGAATGTCGTGGGATAGGTAAATGTATTATTATGTTGGTGATATATTCCGAATAATGTTATCCCATAATACTGTGCGGATTACATCGCATTTCATTTGGAATACTTTGTCTATACGCATTTTATGGTACCAAATTTGCGGTTAAAAGTTTTCTATTGGGTAACCCGTAATTGGGTCCAGGTATATAGGTAATACCAAAATGATGGTCTTCAACTACCTGGTTTACACAATAATTTATGGGCATAATGACAGGGCACCTTTGCACTAAATGTGGCAAAAACTATCTTTTGAAAGCTACATACGTTCTGCACAATCGATTAGTCTCGTGTTGCGGTAAAAATATTGTGTCCATTTGTGTCCACCCGTATTGAATAATTGTGTCCGTTTGACACCCGTGATGCAGTTTTAAGAACTACACCCACCTAACAATGGACCAATGATTATGTTACGGAGGCCATAAAGTAATAATGTTAACATTGTGCTCGCGACTATTGTTTACTTGAAAGTGGTTAGTGCTTGGCATAACAATCTTTACATTGCACCAACCCCTTAAATGAAACTCTAGGTGCAGCGAAATAAAGTTTAAACTTTAATGACGTTGAGGAGACTTGTGATAAATAGAAGCATGAATTTGGACGCTGAGGGTACGGGGTTAGTGATTTATATTCGTCTTTTGTTTTTGGCTGTTTAGCCAGGAACAGTATCAATGGCACATGCTCTCGGAAGGTCGTTATTCTTGCATTGTGCCGGCGGCATTGTTTAACAGAACGACATCGTTAGTAGGTAAGCGGGTGGTCGAGCGCATTGAAATTCTATTGGTGACATGATAAATCTTCAACCGTTCACGCGGGAACCTATACCGATAATTGTTTCGATTACAACACATTTGTATGTAAATGGCTTATTATCATTCAAAATATTCTTAACTCAACTCGGTAGCTATAAAATATTCAACGTCATCAGAAAAAGCATGACATTTAAAATACAAGTTCCACTATCCGTATCTGGTCCATTGAAATATTTTTTCAATTTTATAGCGCGTTATCGATAGAAATCGAAGAGTTTCATTCAGATGTTATTTCTTTTTCCTTTTGCTGGTGTTACAAAAATCGTGTGTCACCGTTGATTTATTGCGTAAAGGACAACAAAGAGAATTCCCGAGCGTTTGTCAAAATAAAACACTATCGACCCACGCGTAACATGGGATATCGTTTTAACACCATCCAGCTAAAACCACACAACTGTCAATTGAGATAGAGGAGGCAGTATCACCGAGTTTTAGTATGAAACATTTTTATTCTGTGTCCCTGGATTTTTGTGCACGTTGGGAAGCTTTGAAATATGTTCATTGTTGGAGCGGGTTCCTATCGGGTGTAGCTTATTACAAAACCGACTATTGTTGTTGGGAGACGGCTGATCTGTGATGTCCTCCATTGTGATGCTTTAGTGTTGAACAATAAGTGACCATTAGAATCGAAATCTTTGTTCAGGCAGCTGAGTTATAAAAGAGGATCTCTATCGAAGTTTAGCTCATTTTATTTAATAAATAGGAGTGTTCAAAAGATGATTTTGACAGTAAATTATTGGTTTTGACAAACGCAAACTCGAAAAAATCATAAGGACAATAATTTAGTTTTTGCATTTGTGAAAAATGAAAAATATTTTAAGTAGTCATTTTAAATTTCAATATAATATAATGTATGTAGTTTCATCACCTAAATATTAACTTTCGACGTATATGGCGAAGCTTTTTGCACCAAAAGTTGTGAGTTCAATCCGTGATCCGTACTTCCGGTACATTTCAATATGGACACCTGTGTTTTTTCTGTTTCCGGTCTCTTTATTGCTTATAGTCTTCTCGGGCACCGGAAGTCTGACCACTCAAAATACACATTTACCCCTAAATGTAATTTTATATCCTAGGCTGTGTGAGAGAGGAATAGAGATAATTAGTCAAACACATTGAGAGACAGACAACATTACACACTAAACGAAATAAAATAAGATGTGCCAAATCAGCACTCCAGCTTCGGCGCTCACATTAAAACAATACTACAATTTCAAGCAGTCAAACCGGCCAACTACTTGTAAAATCTACATAATTCCAATTACTCGCAGACAGCCAAAATGTACTGAGTGCCAGCCAGACAGCAGCCAATACACATTACAGGGCCCTTGGGCTAACGAAGGAAATAAGGAGGAAAAACGCAAGTCCTGAGTTCAGGGGTCACGCCAGTAATGAGCGAACGAGAATGAAACCTTGGAAGCGGTCCAGGACGCGGGTAAACAGAGAAATTAAAAGTGAAGTTCGCGCGCGAAACTATTCCAGCGATTCATTAGGTATATTTGAATAAGTACATATAGTGGTGACTCGGGTGTTGATGGATGCGATAACTTTGAAGATAAGTTTAATTATTCATGGGTTCAATTTATGCTTAAAATTTTGAATTTTTTTTTTAATAATAATAAAAAGACTACTGGAAAATGCGGTCCATGCTACCACCATCCTAGTCCCCAGTGGTGTTTGGCCTACTTACAATAGAAATACTATTTACCGGTAGCAATCACCAGCTTCAGTAATTAAACACTTGTTTTTAGAATTATTATATTAATCGCAAGCTGGATACGGATTATGATAGACTGAGATTTTACATGCTCACTAAAGATGAAACTAATGATATTTTAATATCATAGAAAGTATAACGGACCTTATTTAATGATAACCCTCGAGTTATAAGATGATATTTGTAGTTATCGCAATCGTTTACAATTAATTGCGTTTCGTGTAGTCATTTACTACTATCGACTCAGTCCAAATCATCTGAGGCGATAGTATCCTTCCTCCCCTCTTCCTTCCCCCGTCATAAATCCTTGCTACTTTTGGGAACGCAATGATCTTGTTAAAACAATGATCAAGGCAGAATGGCGGCGACGTGGTCCACAACCCGTCACGTCACGTTTCCCACAGAGGTGAAAAGTGGATCGCTGGAAGTGATCTCTGTCTACCCCTCTGAAAAAAGTCGTGATTTTATGTATGTATGTATGTAGTCATTTCTAAGAAAATTAAAAGTATTATATTTTAAGCCGTAAAAATGATTTATTACCAAGGCTCACTGTAATCTGTAATGTGTGCTCACCTAATTTCCATAAACCGGGGTATTGTTTTATAATAACCTCCGCCTAATCCGTATTATTATTTATATAAGAGCGTGAAGTAAATCATTATTAAATCACATGCGAAAGCTTAATTTAACGTTAGAACAACACTGTACATGACTCTGCTTCGTTTTACACATGCGACATTCCTCGAACAGTTGCTTGAAAATGGAGCCCCTACTATTGGATCTCATTGCGTGTTTCATTTATTTATTTATTGTATAAGTAATTATGTCAAAGTTGAAACTGTTTTTCATAATGTTTGCTCTTACTTTTGAGTAATGGTTCTTGAAGCAATCCGTGAAAAGGTGTTGCAAACTTTAGACAGCTATCACGATGACTTGAGGTTTTCTTATGCTTAACTACAGGAAAAAGTAGCTTGAATATATTTAAATTTCCTTTTTTTTTGTTAAGAACCATTTTCTTCATTTAAAATGGAGTTTATAGACTAGTAATACATAACTTAAGTTTTAACACGGTCAAATCTCTGGACTAAAACATATAAGTGGTCTGAAATTTGTTAATTCAGCGGCCCGCTTTAATGGGAATAAAACGCGACCCAACACATGCAATATGAGTATAATATTAACAGTGTACATGAACAGTAATTTCAAATTACAAAAACGTTTACTCACCACCGGACTTTTATTTCGCCCATAAATTCTCGACACGAGAAATTAGTGCCTTCCCGTAACCTAGTAGTGTAAATTGTGTGAAATTCTCCGCGCTTTAACGCTGAATTAACAACGCACGGGGTAAATTACAGCTCGGCTTGGCTCGAGTGGCTTGACTGAACGTGGCTCGGCTTAATAAGTTCGGGCACGTTTGAGACCCGCTCGAGCCACCGACGCGTCGCGTGACAAATGTTTTCGCTTGTTTAGAATTTGACAGGGTATTGTATTGATGTAGGTATGTGCCCCTATTTACCCTTAATTACGTAGATAGATACATAGTATCCTAGAGAACAGGCTTATAGAATTTGGGTTAGGTGACGTGTGATCGTGAATGAGCCATTAGTTCTTTGGTTCTGTTTGGTATGTGCAAGAACATTCTTAACAGGAGATAAATTATCCAGTAATAAACGGTTAACATTTTTAATGTTTACCTTCCAGAAAAGCACAGACAGGAAGGAACAAGATCATTTTCAAATCAAAGCTTAATTCATGTCAGCGTAATTTTTTTTTTCATTTGATTAGTGATAAGTGAGTAAAATCGTTTTATATACCGGATCATTATATCGTTAACATAAAATACTATCCAGCCGGACTACCAGAATCCGAATCGTACGCACTTAGACTCTACCGCACTCTTAGGAGTAGACATTCTAAGACATGTCATTTTGTTGAGTCTGTTCTTTGTTCCCAGATCGGTAACTGGGTAATGAGTACCTATGCAAGGTGTTTCTAAATACCGGATCTAAAACGTTAGTACAGAACTATCTAGCGGGACTAGAACACGACTCGACTCCGAATCCTTCGCAGTAAGACTACCGTATTCCTAGGAGTAGATATTCTAAGACATATTGTTGAGTCTGTTCTCTGTTATCAGATAAGGAACCGCCGAGCGCCGGCCGCGGGTCGCGTCAAAGGAAAAGCCCTACCTCTGGGAGATTTTGTGAGCTCAACCCGACATCAGGGATTAACGAGCACTGGTTTAACACAGAACTCACCATTAACACATTGATAGACGCTTCGTGGAAATCGTTGCGTTGTCAAACAAGCTAACGTACACAGTACTTGATGAAAAATGTTACGATCGCCATTTGTTTTGTGTGATATGATAGCATTAACTGATTCGTTACTGAAAATTTAAGTCAGAATTTAAATCTGTATTTTAAATTCAGAATTGTCCCTTTAGTTTCCATCATATTGTACGTTGAAATTATTAAGTCTTTTTATGTATTACATACTTACACTTTGTTGTACTAATGAGCTTCTATCATAGTTGTTAGCTGAAATTAGTTTATCGCGCGCAACTTCACAAGCTTAAATTAATACAATACCTAAGTAGTTATGTTCAACACGTCTTTTGGGATTAGCTCATGCTTTGCGCTATTTCAACTGAGAGATTAACGAATAAAGTGCCACCTGTTTAAGCTAGGTTAAACTACAATCTCGCCTGTTAAATTTGTTTTAGCTTAAGTTTTACTATTGTATGCACATACATGTAGTCATGAAATTACGTACACTTTAATAATTTTAAAATACTGGAATTTTGAAACTGTTTAACAATTTGTGTAATGTTTTTTACATATGATTATAAATACAAAATAAATATTACACAACATCAAATACATTAATCTGATTCCTTGGTAAGTAGCTGAACCACTTGTGTTACAGATATTAGTATCAATACAAATATACAAATCAACATAACAATACACTTAAATATACATACATGGAACAAACGCCGATGTTCGTAACACAAATATTTGTCCCGGGTGGGAATTGAACCCACAACTTTTGAAACCGTAAATAGCGATCATGGGACAGTAACCACTGTTCCACCGAGCCAGTCAAAAATGAATACTTTTTAAGAATATGACATTAAATCGATTCTATTGCAGTTAGTAATATTCATAGGAAGGCACCATCCAAAAGCGGCAATGACGTAACAGCTTTAAAGAATCAAGTCACATAAAAGAACACTTCATATACCCTTAACAATATTAAGTGTATCTTTACTTTTGCTTCATCATTCGTGTTCTATTATTCAGTGCCACTCTTAAAGTGAGCTCTGTATAAAATGACGTGTCATATCATGCGTCAATTTGTTATATCACCCGCATCCCTTGTTTTAAAATTAAGTGATGAGAAGTAAATTAAGTGAGTCGGATATCTTAATCCTAAGATCCTCAAGTGGCAGACCAACAGTTTTACTACCCCTTTGAAAGGAGACTTTTCATAAGAGTAAGCTCCTTCGTACACGGAACGTTGTGTAATCGTCGTTATAGTAACATAACAGCACGTTCTCATTGTACACATGCTCATAGATTCATTTTCTTGAATTTAGTGATGGGAGCCAACCGCTCCCCAGAAAGTTCGGTGATGATGACAAGGCTACGCTAAGCCGTCATCATAAATAACGTTTTTTTTATAAGTATGAAAATGAAATCTGTGTACCTGCTTTGTTTTAATTTTTTTTTTTATTTTGCCATAAATTTTTAGAATACCTACCTAACTAAAATGTTAACTGTAACCATGTTGTGCATATCTGTAATAGATGTAAGCACTAGAATATTTATAATGCATGCTTAATTTAAGAATGTTTGTGTTTACATTGTTGATGTGCCTTAAATAATAATAAATAAAATAAATAAAATCATCGACTTTCCTCTTTCGTTTTGGTGTGATCGAATTAATTATTAAACGATTACTTAACTCTCCCGTCTCCGAAGGAAATTCCTTAGACCCATTATTTGTTTGCACAAATAATGTTTAATAGATAGACTAACAGTACAGGTTAAATTTGGAAGACCATCAAACAATTTGTAGACTGACAGCAGACCAATAAAATGTATTCCAGCTTAACTGTGATTGCTTGATAATACGCCATTAAGGTGTTTATACACTAGGAAATTTTGAGCATTTGTTTCTATCGTTGGAATATAAATACATATTATATTATTTACGTTAACAGAATCAAAATTCTGACCAGATAAGTGATACATCTATTAAAGAGGGGGTGATCATTGAGTATAGATTGAATACTAACGCCTTCCTTCCGAACTCGTTGCGAGAAGAGTTAAGTGATTTGTCGCATAAGTCTTGATTCAAACTTGTTGCATCCTAGAACTTGTATTTATAAGCTATCTTATCGCGTATTTAAATTTAAAATAGAGCACTAGACAGTAATAAGACTAATTTACTTTAAATTTTGTATTTGTTCTTCACAACTCTCACTTACCACCAGGAAACATAAAATTAAAAACATATCGGAAATAAGAATCGATATTGAAAAATAATGCTTAGTACACACGCATGTTAATTTTCGGTCCGAGCGCGTACCGTGTCGGCTCCGTTTCCAGGCACAATGTGTAAATGGCCTTAGGCTGCATTGCTAAATTTAAACTAGATCGATATGGATCCCGGCTTCCCGAGCTTTGCAGACACATTATTAATAGCGCATGTTACGGCTATCTCCTCAAATAGCATACATAAGACCAAATTGAGTACAAATGCAACATTTACTCGTCCATTTGTTAAGCCGAAATTGTGTGCATTAGTGTTAATCAAATTATAGAGTAGCATAGTCTAAAACTGTACAATTTTTTTTCTTCTTTCTAAAATAATCTAGTTTTGTATTTGATATAAAGTCACGATCTTTTGTACCTACGGAAAAATCTTGTAGAAGTACTGTTAAAATCCAACCATTTACTTTCATATTACACTGTGATTTTAAAATCTCGCTGAGAAATCCCGCCGCAAAAGTCTAAAACAATTATTGTTTCAAAAGGCCAACCTTTTCAATTTGGCCTCAAGGCAAAATGTTAAGGTTAGTGATTCAATATAACTGAAAAGGCAAAATTAGCAGACTGTCGGTTTTTCAAACAAAGTTTCCATGGGAACTTTCTTTACCTTCGGATCGTTTAGAAGTTTCGGATTAAAACGTTTGTTAATTAGCTCCCAGAAGATCTGATTTTGAGTCGTGGAAATAGCGTTTGGTTTCTTGTAATTAATAAGCCGATCGACATACCTGATAAATGTATCTCTATGTTCTGTTTTTTATTTTAAGTCTCTATTTTACCGTACGTATATTTGTAATAAAATAACGATTTCCAATTTTACTTCCTAAAATAAAGCTTCTTTTGTTTTATAAGACTTGGGTAAAATACGTATATAAATGAATTAAAAATATTCCCACCTTGCTCAAATCAATGAATTCTGTAACGCACCCAAAATAAAGGGTTTGTTTTAGGTAATGATAATAGTTAAAATTAAATATGTATTTAGGAAGCAATCGTTCTTTATTTAGTCTGTTGCTATTTTTCTTAAAAATAAAAATTGCGAGAGTTTCATCGCGTTCCGACAACTTAAATAAAAACACAATCATCGCATTGCGCTATTGTCACAAAGCGCGGGATAAGTCCAATTAAAAAAAACAGTGACAATCACAGGGCTCTAGGTCCTACCTGATGTTTGAGGTCTGTTAACTGGCCGGGGTTGATCCGCCCGCCCCCGCCGATGCCATCCCCGTCTAGACTAGTGGCCAGACCACGCCAGTTGGGCTCGATCCGTCGCGCTAGAAGGGCGTCCCGCGTATACCGTTTTTGGCGCGACATTTTGAGGTTATGTGTACGTGTTTTTGTGACTGATTGTGATTTTTGTGTATTGTGATGACTGATTTTGGACTCTATTAAATTAGACAATTGATATGGATGCCCGGTGGACGTGAGTGTTTTGGTTTTTATAAACTTTTGGAATATCTTAAATCTGCGAATCTAATACTATTATGTTTTTCGTTATTTATATTTTTTTCTATAAGTACATGGTTATATATTTTATTCATATATTAATGCGAGTGGGTATATTATTTTAAAATTAGTTTTTTATACCAAGTGTCAATGGTGGTCCTGAATTAATTTTGTTTACTTCTCATAATAATCGATAAAAATTAATTAAGTAAAAAAGTATTTTAATGAAAGCTTTTTGATTTTTACATGATTTATTTTTGTTTTGTTTTTTACTTTTGAATCGTCTATGCAGAACCATCTGGAAATAATAAACAGCTCCAACTTTTTTCGAATGGGCATAACAAACAGGATTCTCATCTCAAGTGCCGGCCATTGTAAAAAAAAAAACTCGTAAAGGACGTCAAATGTGCTTGAAGGGAAAAAGTCTTTCGAAGACATTTCGCAAGCACTCGAGGGCCGGGAGAAAAAGCCGAGTTCCGGGCAAAGCCGGCACTTATCGTCGCCGGCTGATGAATTAGCAAATGTTGTTAGGAGTCTAGGCTTTTATTTTTTTTTAACCTCCGTTATGTCAAGGGAACAATGGCATTACGGTATTTTTTATTGATTACGTTGGCTGATTTGACTGCTTTAAGCAGAATTTACTAATTGTGTTTAAGATTATCTTGTTACTAGACATGAGTCAGATATTAAATGACCTATGTTTGTAATGATAACTTATTGATAGTTATAAGCCTTACATGAACCAAGTTTCTAGCTTTCAGCTTGCTACGAATTTGACGCATGGCGTAAATAAAATCGTAGCAACCTTTACCATAATGTAATAAATATTATGTATAAATCACCTTTCGTATTATATCCTTATTTATATTTATAAGTACTTATAATAAAGGCGAATTCAATAAGAAGTGATAAATAAAAAAAAACATTATGTACTTTCTCAATGCGTAATTCGAAATTCTTGCAATCGTAAATGTAGCCAACATTTACAGTGCTAACAACAGCAACATTTAATACTAAAGTAATATCTTAGTTAGCTTATCCACTACAAGTATTAGTAATCAACGTATGTATTACCAACGGGAACGTCACTATTGTGCCAATAAACATCTCCGAGCGTTGACATATTCGGATTACTCCGAATGCACTCGTGATTCGATTTGTCTGTTACCTGTTAAATGGTACTACACGGAGACGGGCGGTAATTGTATGTACGCAATAAACAGATTTGTCAATGCTATCTGCTGACTAGATTTCCTTGATGACGATGCCATGATCGGACCATGTCTGATTATCTATTTGTTAATGAGATTGAGTAAAGATTAGACAGTACATCCATTAGGTATATGATTGGGAGTTTCAATTTACTGAAGTGCATACAAGACATATAATTCCAAATAGTAAGTTATATAAAAATACAAGTTCAAACAGAGTTTCATAATAATTTATCATCACAGTAACCAAAGGGTTTCAGTCTTTTTTATTTTTTCAACGATGGATTTTTTTTACAAAGGCATTGATTTTTTGAATGAATTTCAATATGTTTATTCGTTTGTTTGTAAGTGTTATCTTTTTTATTGTTCAATGAAATAAGAAAACTTGAACAACAATCCTAAAGTTGTCTGTTTAAAGATATTTAACCATTTAACCTTTCCTTTAACTAGTACAGTCGAAGTAACAAATATACTATTGGTACATCGGACCGTAAAAGCCGGAAACGGTTAAGTCTCAAACTGAAACATTAGTTCCTTTAACCGCGTCACCTGATATATGTAGTTCCACTGCGGTAATGCATTTACTTTAAAAGTGAACGTCAAAATATGGTTACAGGATACAAATTATTATGGGTCTGAATTGGATTGTAAAAAAAAAAGATTGCATTATTCATGTAAAATTATATCTAACTAGTGACCCGCCCTCGCTTCGCTTCGGGTAAATTTTACATACAAACCTTCCTTAAGAATCACTCTATCTATTTAAAAAAATCGCATCAAAATCCGTTGCGTAGTTTTAAAGATCTAAGCATACATACGGACATACAGCGAAAGCGACTTTGTTTTATACTATGTATTGATTTCAGTTTTTAAGTAAGTACCTACTTACTGCCTAGTTGGCATATTGATGGCAGGCGCCTCGTAAACAACAAGAGTTTACACTATTTGCTTTTTTTCCTAACTGACATAGTACAATGATAGCTTGGAGTAGCCTCGTCATCATCAGCGGACATGTTTTATTGTCCCGCGTGGGATAGGCTCGGTCCCGCTTTGCGTGTGGCGTACTGAGGAAGCGCAGACTTTTTATCACTATCGTCACATAACGGTAATCTGAATTCAAATAAAAAGATGAATATTCAAAATCTTTTACTACGTAAGAATCCCGCTTTTTTCACTCAAAAATTCCAAAATCCTGACTGTGCAAATATATATATATCTCGTAACTCTGCTCTCAAACATATAGTTAACGCGATAAACTACTCCACACGGACGTAGTCGCGCGCAGAATGCTAGTTAATATTTAATTTGAATACATACTTATTCACCTATCTCATTGTTTAATATTATTCATTTCTCCAGCCGTTGGTAAACATTCATTGAACAGTAACTTTCGATGTACTTGAACAAATATGCAATTCAATTTCTAATACTATTGTCAACATCACAGAGAAGCAAAGTAAACAATATAGCATCACAAAATCTGAAATCTCCTACTGTAATCTGTAATCTACTACTACAGTCTTAGAGTTGAACTTCGAATGCGCATATAGGTGATCGAATGTTCTAATGCTTCAGATCCTGTCTCTACAGAGGTCATCGGTTACCAAACGGATGCATCCCATCTCTACAGTTTGAGAGCACGTTTAACATACAATATACAAATATGCGCATAATCTCCCAACGTGACCGCATCGCCCTAGTTGCGCACAAGGTACACTCACGATCCTTGCATTCGCCTGCAAAATGAACGGGAAACTAAAAAAAAAGTTTAAAACTTACATCCGTTACTTTTCCATGAATATTTATGTACCGCACACATGCTGTGGCAAATGTTCTGGTTACTCATACGTGTAATATATTTTATGCAAAACTTGCAAATTTTATGTACATTGTTGCTGATGTTTTGGGAATGAATGATTCATTTTGTGTTTTCTAATTTCACCTACCTTAAAATGTGTTAGCTTAAAATCTTACCAGCCTCATGCTTTGACTAAATACATATACTGCTGAGTAAACATTTGAAATAAAACTAATTTTACGGATTAAACTCGCTGCTGAGTAAACAGTTTTTTGTCATGTATAAATAAAAAAAAGTTAAACCAAAATATCCATAAAACAATCATAAAGACATAAAACTCAACTCCAAGGGATACAACTACATTGTTACTCAGTAATACTACAGTAATAAAAATCCTTTTCCCTATCTCTAATGTAATCCGACACTGGCTATCAAAACGCATAAAACAACCTCTTGATATCTGATATAAGATCCCTAACTCTCCAGAATATAGATCAATAGGACAGCCTTCGAAATCTCCAATTCAAAGAGATCACGTAATTATCACCCCCACTTTGCTATCACACCCTCAAGTTTAAAAGCCTATTCCTGTTACGATAAACCAGAGATATCTCGTGACCTCGGTATATCTTCGTTTCCAGGATAAGAGAAACAATGAATTTTAATTCTGTGTGCTTGCCGACCGCTGGGGTTCATAAATAAGCCCCCTTATCGAATAGGTAATTGGTGATATGGGTGATCGCTCCCAAAACCAAAGGATGCAGGCGGTATCGGATACGTGACAATAAATTAAATTACTCAGATTATATTCCGACTCAGTGCGAGAGGATATTGAATTCTAATTCAATCCTTTTACGACTTACCCTAACACCTTATTGTATTCAATCTCAATATTGTAAAATACCCTTAGAAATCTTGAAAGCAAATGGACCTTTAAAGTTATTGCAACACTGCGAAAATATAGCTGATGGTCTAGATCCGTCATCTATTCAAAACTTATAACCGGTTGAAACGTATGAAACGAATTTCTGGAAATTTATATTTTTCATAACAAACAGACACTGGAGCTTACCCTAAATCTCTTTAACCCCGTTTAAAGTGACAGCTCAAATAAACATACGTCGTTTCAGTTTTTATAATCCTTACACTCGGACGCAAAGAGTTGACAGGCAGCTACTGCGTTGTTTAAGCTACAAAAACTTATCGGTGTAAGACAAATATCGGAATGCCTCCTCAGAAGGCCCTCAGATGTACTGCTTACGCATTTTGTTAGATAACGTTGGTTAGAAAAATATTATAAAAAGTTTATCAGAAATGTACACCTAGCTAAACAAGTGGTTATGAGCAACTATGAGCTTTAGCTTTGAATAACTTTCGACACGCTAATGAGTTTAAGAATCCCGCATCATCAAGTTATTTGCTAAAAGCTACATGGCAACAGAAAGTACCTAAGTTAAAATAAAAGTAACTATGATAATTTAAAGTTTCTTACATATGAATGGATGGATGACATGGATGTGTATGTCATGTGAGATAACATTCGTTTTCAATCGGTAACAGGTCATGTGAAAAGGGGCGCGACAAAACTCTTGAGTGACAGTGGGACCTAAATCCATCATCAAGTCTATCAAAATCGAATAAAGTACAATTTTCCCCCATTACCGCCCTTCATATCTTCCGTCGTTTTACGTATCGCTTCCGAGCCGAAAAGAGGGTTAGACGTAAAGATGAAAATAATAAATCCGTATCGAATATGCACGATCGGGCGAATGAAAAAATTCTTCACGCGAAATGTGATTTCGTCTGTGAAATTCCCAGCTTCGAGCAATCCATCACCAATTAAATGTTGCCGATACATTATCAGGCGTATAGCGACTGCTCTCTGATTGATGATACTGGTACCATGAAACCATACTATTGGTGTTCCCGCTTCATTGGCCTCTGTCTATGGAGACCACTGTCAGAGTGACCGATTACCCCACAATATCCTGTGCCATTCAATTCACAGCGGTGCCGGTAATCGAATACACACCGCAAACCATCGCATACGCTCCCTCCTTGCTATTAAAGCAAGGACTTGAAACAGTCTTGAACTTGAATTGGCAAAATTAATTTTCACCAGCTGGGGGGCCACGAAATTCGAGTCATAAATTTGCATGAGCGAAGATAATAACCGTCATTTAACAACCAAACAATGTGTACCTGATATTATAAACGTTTAGAATACAGCAGTTTAATCACGGCCTGGAATACGAGCTTAATTATTCCATCCGTCGGATAATTAATTAGACAAAAGGCGGCATGCAGCTAGGTAAGTATTGAAGCTGACTTCCATTGTTGTTGGGATAACAGCGAAAAATCCGCGGCACTTCCGGCTGCGTCCCTGCCCGTTTCTTATTGTTAGACCTTCCGCGTTTCAATTTACGCAGCTCTTTTATCGCGTGACTGATGCATTTATCATTTGCGTTTGAGAAATTTCTTCGGCCCCCATAAATTGTTTATTGAACGGGCGTCTCTAATCGGAGGCGGATCGGCTATACCGATGTCTTTTTGATTCGAGTCGATACGACAGATTTGTAGGCATTTAGCATGGGTTCGTGGGGTCGGGGCTCGTTCCCATGGCGTCGGGTGTTACGCTATTTTAGTGCGTCGTCGGCGGGTAATTTATGTGTGTGCATTGCACACGCAGGCCCGTTTTTAGGGACACGGTCTGGTATAACGATTTCGTGAGTTTATGTTGCTTTAAGGATGATAAGTAACTTTAATACAGATTTATTTTTTGGAACGCGTAAAAGCTTGTATGTCAAATCTTAACACAAACAAGCTTTTAAGAGTCTGAACTTTAAAGAAGCATAATATGGTTTAACATTAAATTAAATTTAATGTTGCCGTTTGCTGCTCAATTTAAGAAGAAAGGAGAGTAAAACCCTACTTTTAACCGAATTCGCTATAAGGGTAGTAATTTTTACATAATAAAAGAATTTCTCGCAAACAAAGCAAGTAGGTAAATTATAACGAAACATCGCTTTAGGCCTAACGAAGGCTTAACAAAAATTTTATGCTCATCATAATTGTGCTTATTTTACATTGACCGTAAATTTCGTTGCGCGTTGACATTGTATGGATTCCTGGGGCAAAATTAGAATAATTATCACCGCCTGCTTTAAATTTTATTGTAAGTTGTTCCCGATTGTGGCACGTTAAACATTTGAAGACTTAACAAGCCCATTAACGGGTGAATTGTTGGACCAATTTGTACTGGAATTATTTGTCAAGAGAGTCCATTCCGAAAATTGTTTCCAGATTTAGCGACAAAGGGGTTCGTCGGGAGTATGCTTCCTATGTTACGGCTTGACACAAAAGTCGATTGTCGTGCCATCCGAATACTACTAGAAGTGGTTTTGTTTATTATTTCCGATGTGTATTAAGAGTATTAGTGGTAGTGTGATTATTAAGTTTAAAAAGGGCACAACTCATTTGGAAGTGTATTTTTACAGCGCTATTGCCGTTATAAAGTGCCTCATTTGATAATTATAATATACTACATTCATAAGCTTTACAAAATGATTAATTTCTAATGAAAAAAAAATTGTCACGAAGTTTTCATCATTTCAAACATCAAATAAATTCTTTCGAGTTGATAAAGTACAAAGAAATCTAAGTGAGCAATCCGGAATTGCAGACACGGCTGCATTTGAATCGCCATACATCAGAAGTGAGCAGATACTCTAACATTATTACAAAACTCAATATCTTTTATGGCCCGCGCAATGTCACGGAAAAAGCAATGAAGTGAGAGCGTCGCGCAGCTGCCGGCATTATGCTCGATAATGACACTGTTTGCTGCATACAGAGATGTGTCCCTGCGAGACTCTAGCCATAAAATACAGAGAAAATTAATTTTATCGGCGCTGACTTTGCATAGTTAGTGGATAATTCAATCTCATACCGCCTGTGTTGCTGAGTAATGAAATGATTCCTACAGATGATGTGGAACAATTTATTGCCTTCACTTCACTTACTTCATCTAATTAGCAATAGGACAGCTGAGTTTATTTATACTTTGATTTTATTATTCACTTTGTTTTTATTATCTGAGTCTTATATTTGACGCCTGTAAAAAAACACATCATTGTGGGTAATTAAGATATCCATATTCACCGAGATTAACAACGAATTCCACCCGTCGTACTTAAAATGTAAATAATTTGAAATTAAAATGTCATCAAAGATTATAACGGATTTAATTTTAACCTTTAAGTACACGCGTTGTTTCTGGTAACGTAACATCACGCGTGGGGTCCAGAAGTGTCCCCAATACAAATTTGCATATATATTCAGATTTTTTAAATAATTGTTAAAAACCGTTTTAGATTAAAAGAAAAGACATTATAATATTTACGAAAAGTATTTATTAATCATAAAACAATCAGTTTTTAGGCAGTAAGGAACATGTTTATCAAATTAACGGTCTCGTACAAAGAATTTTTACGGCACATGTTTAATGTATTAAAATTGAACAAATTAGTCATCTTCTGACTAACTTACAATTTTTTTTTATAAAACATGAATCAAGAAACAAGTAAATAAGAGAAAATTTCAAAATAAACATTATGGAAAAAAAATAACAATACTTGAAATGTACTACGCTAAATAACGTTATAAATTATTCTTTTGGTGGGCATGATAAACAATAAATAATTGCTACTGAATGAAACTTGCAAATAGTTTTATTGCAAAACTTACAGACAATACTACTTTTTCTTATTCAGGGTCAGATGCTGAATTATATTCATTATATATTTATTCACGGTCACTTATATCGCCTGACTTCTCCAAAATGTTCTCTTGATGCGTTTCTCCTATACCTTCGCTTTTAGAGCCACTAGAATCCTATAATATTTGTGCAATTTGATTTTCGGTCATTCGGCGACTCATTCTTTCATTTATACAACACCAATTCATAAAAATAAATAAATCAAAACATGAACAAAGTGAAAAAACTTACTACGTAACATCACGGGTGGGGTCTGCAGGTATCCCCACATAAGCAAAAATGTAACTTACCTTAACAGAACAGCGACAAAAGTTCACTTGCCGAAAGCTCTCGGGTTGCACTGAGATTAGCCGAAAACGTGCGATCGTAACTTGTCAATTACAAAAAATACCATTAAAAAACAGCGCGTGGGGTCTCCCCAGACCCCGCCCGTGACGTTAAAGGTTAAGTGAAATAAGAGCACATTGTTGCTATTATTATATTTGGTAATGACATTGTTCCTTGCACGCAAAGAGATGATCCTACCCAAATTCATGTGCCGCTCCGTCGCTAAGTGTCGGTGGAATTAATTGTATTAGTTAGCGAGCTTTGAGCAAACACAGCTGGAAATTAACGCGAAACGCCTGACATTTTGCAAATGAGCGAACATAAAGTATACTAAAATAAAACCCGAATCTCACATTTGACTCTTTCAGCGACGATGCCACTTTCATTTTGCTTTATGTAAATTATACCGATCTGTGACTGAGATATTTGAAACGAAAAGAACAAATTACTTTCCACCGTGTATCTAATTTAATGGGTCACAAATACCGTCTTTCAACAGGAGTCAGAGTCAACAAATTGAAACTAATGATGTTTAAAAACTTCTTTTTTTTAATTTGAAATTCAAAGAACAACCTAATCATGACATAAAGTCGAAAAAGATTGACGCTGCTTGCTGCCTTTTCTCACAGCCGTGTCTAAACATAGCGACGTCTGTGGACATCTCTACAGGAAAAGAACAGTAAGTTCAGTATATAAATTAGCTGTCAGGGCGCTAATCGGTCCGACAGGCCGCGATGAAACTTTAGAGTCCATCAGTGGTTGTCTAAAAGGCCAACGTGTGCACCTCGAAATAGATACACAATAACGTTAGTTATTTATTCCGTTGTGCTTTTAGCAAAAGCCGATGCCGATGGGAATATTCAGTTATTTTTAACGCACATTGCACCAGCAAATTGTTTGTTCAGGGATTTCGTTGCTGCATCTACTGCCAATGCGTAAGCTGCACTATTGGTTGGATTACTGAAGCATTTTGAAGTTGTTATTCGAACATAATAATGTTACAAACTACTTATATCCAAATGAGCTGTGCTAGTTTTAAAAAACAAATATTTTCGATTGCAGATTGCGATCTACCCCTGCAAAGACAACACGGATAGGATAATGATTTTGCAACTTTTATAGTGTGTTTATTTAGTAGGTAGTAGAATAAGCAGATTTAAAATTTTTCGAACAGAGATTAGACCAATGAATCCCTAACTTGTACAATTATTTCGTGTATTATTATTATTCACCCTAAAATTGACCTACAGTAGTGGCTCAGTAGAATCGTCGACTTCACGCAAATTACGTCCCCTCGTCCCAGTTTCACACGGTTCGCAGAAAAATGGCGTCCGCTCCCCGACTACAATGGGGCACAATTACTATGGCCGTAATGAGCGCGCCAATGAGATAGCTATAAAATTCGCCCAACAATACTCCATAATTAGAATTAACTATCTCATTCCCTCCCACATCCGATGGCTGTCTCTATTCTGCACCATTGACACTACCCAGAATTTCGTCGTGGTCATTTAGCCGCAGATTAAGTTTTGCTTCCACAGACTCCGGGGTCTCTCATGATGTTACCGTCTTAATGGTGACATATTGTCTTTTCATTGCCATCATTGGTTTAGAGCGCGTCACTTTATGAAATCTGTTTATCTTGATCTTGAATGATTTGATGAAGATATTATTCGTTTTTCGAAAGACATTTTCTTATAATGTTATTCATTAAGATATATTTTGGTTTAAATGAAATACTCTAGTACCGTGCGTAAAATTAAAATAATGCCATTGTTACAAAAATGAGTTGCACTTTCATTTATGACCACTTGAAAATTGTTTCTTATTAAAGAACTTTTTGTTTTCTCATTAGTACTTACAATAGAGTTTCGAGAGGTTCTGTTGTAGGAATGCACACTGCCATTCAGACGTCTCACAATTTGGACGGTTTAGTGTGTATTAAGTAAGGATTGAAGGAACAGCGGACCATTGTGCATTTTTGAGAACAATACCCCATTGTAATTTAGGGGCTTGCTTTAACGCAACAGTTCCGTTTATGAGTAAATATAAATTTACAGGCTTTTTTTATGCAGGCATCGTTCACACCTGCGGAGTGGAGAACTCGAGGTGGTCTAAATATTGAATGCTTAAACAAATATACCTCATTGGGCGTCAAATTATACTATTCGTTTTTCATATGGTAATGGTCGTAGCAAGTCAATTAATAACAATGAAGCAAAAAATAATACTATACAGTATTATTTTTCGCTTCATTGTTATTAATGGGTTAATGTAATAAGTAGTTATTGTGATATTAAGTAAATGTCGATAAGTAAAAAAGCTTTTTTTAATGGTTCATCTCTTTTATAAATAATCAATAATTTTTACAGACTCATTTCAAACAGGATGCCTCTAAAAAACTTTAAAATCGATACCACTAGTTCTTGCAACTTCCTTTCAACACTGCACTGCAGCTTCAATTGTTACAATCTATCTTAGTGCTCCCACTCGTTATATCCTTAGATTTTCTTCAGAAGCAAGTGTGAACAATACTATTTTCATCTCTTTATTGCTCGTGCCCTGTGTTTACTGTGTGTAGCATCAAAGGAACACTTGTCAAATTGGATTAACATTCCCATTCCGCGTTGCGGTAAGTTGCAACAACGATCTCGTTATTAGATAGTTATGGTTGGTTATTTTCGTTTCTGGCATTCGTGTTAAGTTCGCATTAGCTTTTTTTACCTCATTCGTTTTTACGTCCAACGTTTTCTGAGTCTGGTATTCATCAACGAGTTTTTAAATGAGTGGCGGAATTTTAGTGTCTTCCTGTTTTTACTAATTATTTCCACAAACTGCAAATAACTTCAAAATTGTTTTTAACATCATGCGGTTTATAACAGGTATAGCTACACTTTTAACGATTTTATAAATCGATGATTTGATCTAAATATTATTTTCTAAGTTTCATTTAAATTCACAATTTACACTCACATTATCCTCTACAATTACATGAATAAGTTGACAACGTATTAATTCTACTCGTAGCAATTTCTCATTCCGAGATTATAATGACCAATAAAGAGTTGTTGATTTGGGCTTATCTTTAAATTTAAAAGCTACAAAATGACTGATTACAATTGCATAACAATCGTGTAACGAACAAATTGGACCGGTTCAAAATAAATAAAATCTTAATTATCGTACAGAGGAAGTAATTTAGTACACCGAAAAGTTTACTCAACAAACCCTAGGGGCGATCGGAATATCGCGTTCGGCGTAATACAAACACTAAAATGCAAATGCTTTGTAATTAGTTGTGGCCATAAATACAATACCGTCGATTCGGGTCACTATAAATAACTCTTGGATCTCTACCGTATTTAATAGACTGCTCGGTAATAAATATAGGCCATTCAAATTCTAATAATGTTAATACCATTTTAGATCTTCTTAAAATCTGTATTTAAAAAAGTGTATTAGCTTTGATTGCTATGAAGAGAGGGTTCTAAACCTTAACTAACATTTCTAATGGCATTATCTCCATTGTTTTATTTGAAATATTTTCAATGAAAAATCAACCACAAACTCTACGGTAGTAACTTATTTATAGAGCTGTTATAAATTATTTTTTTCTTAAACATAAAAAACACTGCACTAACGTAAAGCTATCAATCAAACGGTTCGAAATTCAATCTGTACCTGTGGACCCTTCAATTAAGCATAATTTAAGATAAGCCTTTAATTTTTTCGTCACGGGTGGGCTCAAAGAAAGTGTAAGCCGGTCATTAGCCACTTTTGAGCTTATTTTTATACCTTTTGTCTTAAAGCACATCATATTTCTTGTACGTAATCCATAATACATGAGATACCGCGCTCCTCATAGCAATTATGTGTAATAAATCTCAAGTTAGATCAACAGCTGATGCCTAAATTTATTTAACGGCGCAACGGCGGAATATCCGTGGGCTTTTATTTCCACCAAAAATATTCAGTCAATTTCAGGGATTATAAAATCAAATTTGTTTTCGGTCGGAGTGGCACTTCGCTGACCTAAAAACACTCGAGTCCCTGTGACTGGCGTTATCTTCGGAAATAAATGACCAATTAAATAATCTAATTCATTTCGGTCCCAGTCCTCGACGGGGTGGAAGCATAAATCAACATGCCGTCGAGTGGCGATAAACATTTTGTGACTTCCAAACCAGGTGATAAAAAAGTGTCCTCTTTTTTGGACATTGCACCCGCAAAGTGCTTTCTAAAGGGTGACATTTTTTAACTCCAATGGCTCCTTAATTGTTAACATGGCCACCCTTTATGTCCGGCCGTTGTGACAAAAAATGGACCTAAATAAATGCAGTTAACGAGACGATTTTGGACAGCAAAAAACTGTAGGTAGCTGTTGTAATTGGTTATAATGTGGACTTGATAAGGAATTAAAAAGAACTTGAGGTATTCGTCGCCAGTTGTCTAAATATTTCTTTAATGGCACTGCCCGCACATTAAGTGCTAGCTAATGCGGTGGGCAAATAAAAAGGTGCACACTTGCAAGTATCGAAGCACCACAAAGCAACCTCAATGCGGATAAGAGCGTCAATATTTTGATAGCGCGCGTGGTGCGATGCTTGAAACATGTGGTCAAACATTGTGCAACAGCGATGGCTGTTTAATCGCGGTGGTATTTCTAACGGGTCGGCTAGGCAAAACAAAATGTAACTGCGCTTTCGTACGGTTAGCCGTCTCAGGAGCAGGCCGAGAATAGCCGCCCTGGGATGATTCACACGTCAACCCAAGCTTTCACATCAAAGCTTGCATTCGCGGAAAGGATATATGGATGCTATTCTATTGATGTTTTTTTATTGAGGACGATTGGGTTCGAGTCAATGCATTCATTAATACATCATTACTGGCGCCATGGGTTTAGCTAATAAATAAGACAGGATCTTGCTTTCATCTGATTGTATTTAGTGTTAACTTGACATTAGTACTTTATGGCGACATACAGAATGACTCTATTTGAGGACAAGATTAGTATAAGTACATCGGTATGTATGTTAGGAAAACCTTTGAATTACAACTAAGTTCTAGTTTTAGATTAAAAGAATAAATTATAGCCAACTACTCCAAGAACTTAAGCGTTCATAAAATATAACAAGAAAGAACTTAGAAGCTTAGTTTCATCGTAAGATTTAAAGCTTCAGTGTTATTAAGTCTCATTTACTCGTTAACCAATTTTGACGCGAAGCACCTTCCAGCACCGATTACGCGAAATTATTCAAAGATTGATGACCTCACGCAGCACGAATCGATATAAATGCTTGTAAATTTTTAAAACGCCAATCGGAAAGCAAAGGGCGGTCTAATGACGTGGAAAATTTGACACTTCGCCCACGGCCCGAACGAGCTTCGGTGAAGCCGAATTATGCGAAGTTTTATTGGGAGACCGCTGGCTTTGAACCACAGCTGTTCTTTTTGTTGTTGATTGGTGAGGCAATTGCAGGCGTGTTTGGACTTATTTTGGTCTAAAACGTGTTTGAATTTATGTTACTAGTCTTATTGCCCAGAATAAGGGTTTTGTTGGTAAGGAGCCGTCATTGTTGATAAAACAAATATGCAAGATAGACCGTGTATTGTGGTCGTATGAGACAAGACTTGTTTGATATTTTAAAATAAAAAAGGACGCTCGTAACAAGTGGGTTAATGACCGATCAATCTTCACAAATTCATAAATATTTACAGCAACGCCAATTTATTTCATAAAACTACATATTTGGTATTTCACAGTCAGACATTGAATCTTGTTATTTATCTCTTCAAAAGTTTACATAATTTCACCGTTACTACCGTAATAGCTACTGTTCTTTCAATTAAGTATTTCATGATAAAACCAGTTATCAAACAAGAAAAAGCCATTTAAACCACTTACGATATCACAAATAACTTACATTTAGTGAAATCAAGAATTGCATGCACATCTGATAGCTATGTCAGAGGTTATCTTTAATTAACTTACAAATGCGTTAAGTTTATCTTCTTACAAATAACGTTTCGTTGTTCTAAGTCCATATTAAAGCATTACTGTATCAACTTTGACTTGACAATGATAGTTGTACAATATCTTAGAACTTCTAGTTCTTGATACGAATATAACGAGTTAGTTAATTCGCTAAGAAGGCATTCAAATGGTGTTTCTAATTGGCACTAAGTCATGATAACACTAGCATAATGCAATATTGTTTTGAATATGCACTCATAAAGACCACTTTATTTGTAAACTTATTGCCATCATGTCTCAAACAAGGACACAAAACGCTTTTTGTGTAAATAAAGTTACAATAGTACAGTAAGAGTAAATCGGCTGATAGGACATATCCATGACTCAAATACAGTAAGAATTTAGATACTAATCGATTTACCGAAACTACTAACACTTGTATGTAAATATAATTAGTTTGAAAAACAAGTTCCATAAAAACATTTGAAAAAAAATACAAATTCAATTATGTATTTATGTTTTATTGTTTAAGAAGAAGAAACTCGGGAGCTATGCTTTTTCTTTTGTACTTTTTTGATACTTACAAGTATAAATCTTTGAAAGTCCACAAAATGGATGTCAAAATGTTCAAAAGAAGACGAGTGTTATCTGAAATGCGCGCGCGGTTTTGATCAAAGTTAGCGCCGCGTTGACCGGTCTGACCGCGATAAAAAATATTTATGGGTCAATTAACACATCTTACTAAACGAAATCTTTAAGGAAATTTATTTTTGGAGAAAATCGTACTTACTGTCCACAGGTCAAATTAAGACGCACGATTTATTTATGTATACTTAAGGCATCTCTAAATGTTCTCTCTGAATTTACTATTTATTATATCAGGTAATATTTATGGTATTTTATGTTTGACTGTATTTTATATTTTTAAACGGTTTTATTTAGTATTTTTCTTAGAACGTCTGCTTCTTTCTAGATTTTGATGTGACGCATGTTGGGACGGTGGTATACCAACATAATTACCAAAACAGTTTTGATATTGGTTGACGGACAACTTCCGCCCAGTCTCCTTACAATCAATCGAAAAAGGAATGATTTAAATAAAGCTTATAGGTTTTTTTTTTCATTCAGGCATGTGATATCGAATGACTATTGAAGATTACTCTTGCATCGCTGTACAACAAAAACATTTACGTCAGAAAAAGGAATCAGTGATAAAGGCGGTATACACGTTAACACCAGCGATTTATCGTGACAATAAAGACGGGTTCGCACGAATGAATTGTTGAAATAAAAATGAACTGTTCGAGGCGTATGTCGCACCTGGGACGGTTGTTGTGATGTTTAGAGCCTTCTACAACGCTATTATTACTTTTACTGCGTGTATGACGGCCTTTAGTGATGTAAGGATTTTATAGTTTATTATTTGTGAATTCCTTTTTGTACGATTTTTTTATACTGTGGGCGTATTGCCTCGTATTTATGGTTATGTTAATTAAAACGTATTTTTAAAAGGGATGATCATCCCAGTACGTACACGTACTTAGCAGTTGTATTTATTACAGTGAAAAGGGTCAAATAATACTAATAAAACGTACTTTATTGAGACTGATATACTGTAGACTGATATGGTTAATTTCAGTATAAAAAACATTGACGTACTACAAAAAAAAACCTTAAAAACCAGAGAGTAGAGTACCTATCTAAAGGATGCAAGCTATGATACCTTTTTATTGATCTAAAAAAAGTATATATAGGTAAAGATAATTAATTAATAAAAATTAAGGTCATTAATCAATCCTTTTGATGTAGTAGACAATACAGCACTGAATAATATAATATTGTCTATCTTTTACGTTCAAACAAAAGGTACTTCATTGTATGAAAGTGAAACAATAGAAGCGCAAATATTGTGTTCAGAATCAGATCATTTACAAGCCTCCAAAACTTGGCAATAATAATCTCTTGGTTGCTTTATGGTGCCGCTTCCGCCGCGGACAATAGGTGCATGCAAACTTAGCGAAATGGGTAAAAATAATCCCCTGCCGGGGCCCAATACATCACGCGAACTGTCAGTCGAGACCGCACGAACAAAAATATACCATTGTGAACGACAAGAGACGCTTTGTCGGAAACTTTCCTAAAAACTTGCACAATTTCTGTCCGTACACGCACAGAAGCAAAGAAAAAAAAAACGATCGCCGCTCGCTAATCCCTCCCACACTGTCAATCGTACTTCGAACCAACATCACTCGCCTTTTCATCAACGTCTCTTGTAAATCAATGTTGACGAACGATTAATGGTACTAGCAATTAAAAACTAGCCGTTGACAAATAAGCATGCGAGTTTCCTAAATTGAAGCCGCGCGTTCTAACTCATAATTAATCAATTTTGTAAGTGGAGCGACTCATATTTTACGAGACCCGAGCGATCAATCGCTCTTTGTGTGGGTCTGAGTTGTCGACACTCGTTGCTCTGGTGCTCAATGTATAAATATAGTAGCGCCGTCATAACAAACATTATTCAAAAGCCATGTTTTCATTTATTTTTGTAATACCCACGGGTTCAAGCGGTAGCTTATGATCCCGCGTATGCATTGGATTTTGTAAGGTTTTTCTGTTAACTCACATGGCTATTTATATTATCGTTATCTCCATTGCGGTCTATCTAGGTTCATTCTCATTAAAAAATAAGCAAACTATTTGTGCTTCAGCCGAAATCACAGAAGCATGAAGATACACTCCTTTGCCTTACCTAATAAGTGATATGTTAAGAATATTAACCGGTCGTGTTGGGTCAAACGATAATAAAGTTTGTTGACACAGTCGTATGTGAAAAATAAACATCATGAAGTGAAGCGTTGCGTTTGCTAAACTTATCTGTTAAAGCGTGCTTTGAAAGTAAAAAGTCAACAGATACATGCATTATGGTTCGAGTGTCATCATTACATACTAACGAGCACTTGTCGCAAGGTGTTAAGTATTAAAGATGTGATAGTGAAAGCTTATACCTTTATTCCTTCATTAAAGTGAACGAGAATCGCTAAGTGTCGTTCGTATCTACGATCAGCATCAGCTCTTAACATTGTTTTTTCAACACTTTCAAATGTATGTTAACGTTATTGAAAGTTCGACGCGTTAAAACCCTTCGCTCCACTTTGGTCGTCCGGTCCAATTAGGGCGCTCTTTGTGCATAGTAAGTGCATAAACTTATATAGCCTCTGAACTCTCCTGCAGTGGAAAGCCCATTGTTTATAAAAGGCGATACAGTTTTCGAGTCACTGCTACCCTGTCGTCGCTTAAGTGGCAGTAAATTATGAACTTAACCTTGGCCACGTTTGTTTTGGTTAACCGTTTGTTAGACGCATGTGCTCGCTTATCGTGAGAACTCTTTTTAATTTAAGAACGTTAAACTTACTTTTGGTCATAAAAACATCAAAATCTTCGAAGTTTTGTTTACGCTATCGTGCATTCAAACGTGCTCTAAAATAGGAATCAATTCCAGCTATCCCGAATATCATTTAATTCAATAATTCATCCGATTTTGAAATGATTTCCGATTCGCATTGAAGCTCATTAACATTATCCAGCATAATAGCCAGTTAATAATGCAGACTAAACCGAAAATGCACACGAAACTGCCGTTGTTTATCTATTTCGACATCATTAGTTTTATAGGATGTTACCAATTTCCCTTTGCAACATTGTGCCATAAAAAGTGTCACATCCGTTATCATTGTGGTATTTCTTGGTTTATTGGTCGTCTCATAATCCGTTGATATTTATAACATGTTCCGAGGATATCTTATCTGGTGTCGCGGCTACTGCAGCATCTTATTACAGAACTATTTTATCAGCATCGTAAATGCTAGCATCATAATTATGTTAAGCTATTTTGTTTAATGACACAGATTGTAACAGGACTTACTTGACACCCTATCTGTTTATAGTTTAAGTGATGACTGCTAAGTACTGATGATGAGGATAAAGGAACTTCATATAAGAGATACTTTTTACATAAACAATTTTAAATCAAACAAACATTTAATCCTATGAGCACACCCATCACAACCCACTCGACTATCACGGAAGTTCGTGTCAAGAGCATTTGAAATAAACAATTTCGAAATAGTCAATGGACAAATCAGGGTCATCACCGGGATCATGCGTGGGCCAATCATCTCATTGAACAAGGGTTACTGAGGCTACGGCATTGTTACTTGTGAACCTTGAAACATTGTTTCACTTTTGAACCGTTCGCTTCATAAAAAAGATCGGAATACTGGCCACAAATAATGAGCACTCAAGTAAAAGGGTACGAGTATTGATTTTTAATGTATAGGGCTGATATTGGCAGTACGTTTTGACAGTTCCAATTGAAACTTCCTTTTCAAGGGTTACGTCAGTCTTCATTCGTGGAGAAAGATTTTAAATAAACTCAGAAATCACCAAACAGAAATAACACAGAAGAGTTACTTTGAAATGTCATTTCCTGCCTGCGAATTAAAATTCTGACACGTGTTTTCTTATAACGATTTTCACAACATCATCTTTAACGTCTGCTCAGACATGAATCCACATAAATCCCTTTCAATTACAGTGAAAATTATTAAGTGTTTTTGAAGCTACGGTTTAAAGTTGAAAATAATTTGGCAGCGACAAATTCTCAGGCTTAAAGTCATAACAGAGACTGGTTTAAGAGTTTTGGATGGTGGATTGACAGATGTTTACGGTCTTCTTGATAATCCAAATAAATATTTTGGAGTTGTTTACATTAGTGTAAGATCGGGAAGCGTAGGCGCCGTCAGCGGCTGTTTATTCGGGCAATTTGATTTTATTAAGCACTCACAAGTTACACGTCGTGTGAGATTTATTCGTGGTATGATGTTAGAACTTCACATTTTATGGTCGTACCATATTGTGTAATGTAACTGTAAAAGTGTTGTAAAATTTTCGTTCTTCCAAATGCACAAGAAGCTTTCAAAGATCGATATGTTGTTACGGTATAAAAAGGAATAGTTATTGTTGCAACGATACATTAAAGTTGTAAACATAACAGTATGTAGCTTTGCTTCAATCTCTACTTTTCTTTATCCTGCACTAGCACTGCTATCCTTTAAATTAAAGATAAGATAAGATAAGATAATTGTTTATTTGTACCAAGAGACACACATACATGCAATATCGGAAATTAAAAGAAAATCAATAGTAAAATAATACAATATAGAAACTACAAACAAAATTAGAACCAAAATAAATAAAAAGAAAACCGAAACTACAAACAAAATTAAATTAAATCTAAGTCTATCACAAATGCCCAGACGACATTCATGTGTGTCGCTGTGATACAAAATGGCAATAGCTCAGCAATAGGTTTACCAGAGGCAAACCGCTGATTTTCAGCTATAGCCATAAGAGGTCAAGTGCAATCGGTTTTAAAGCCTAGCGATCGTGATGTTATATTATTATATACTCTACAATAATATTCGTATTTAAACAATAATGTGGGAATAATATAATAGATTAATATACTGAATTGCATATAAAATAAATAATAATACTAATTATAAATTCAAGTCATCAATTTAAATATACATAATAGGAAAGCTGCAAATGATTATATTAACCGACCGACAAGCGACGCTACTCGTAAATATTGTGTAAAGTCTATATTTACTTCTTAATAACCAATCACATGCATGCAACAAAAGAAGGGAAAATTTGTCCCGTCCATTTTGTACCCATAGTTTCATTGCAAACATTTCGAGACGTATAAAATATGATATTTTATTCTCGTGTGTAATAGCAGGCGCTATTCCAATGTCACTTTGTCCCTTACGGTGTGATTCCAAGGGTCTCAGCCCTCGTTACGTCGTTATGTATTATTGAATAAGGGAAAAGGGTTTTATGAAATTCTACGTAAAACGAAAACTAAATTACAGTGGTCCTTGAGTAAGTGTAACGAGTTTAACGGGGCCTCTCCCATGCCTCTTGAGTACACAATTTGTGTAATATGCCAAATCCATTTAGATTGTAAACATGAGATCTGTCTTAGTAGAAACTGAGGATAATATTTTGCTCCTTTTCGTTCTTTCTTATTCAGATTTCAGAGATTGATATAAAATTTATAAATGGTATTATTGTGAAGATATTAAACGTATCACACTGTATTAGTAAAAAAAAAACTGTATTAGTACAAAATATAGAAACTATTTTAGTTATTATGAGATTTAATATAAACTTCGGTTCGATTTAATAATAACTATAACTTATAATTTTTTTAAAGACCTAAATCAACTAAGTATTAATGTTTCATTTCCTTGTCCACAGATGAAATGTAAAGAAAGCAGAAAATGCGAAGCTTATTCAACATTACGCTCCTACACAAAATCTGCTGAAATGTGGTAGTATACCAAGATGGATACGTTGGCTGTGGTGACGTCGTTGCTAGGCCTATTCTGCTTATATCCAGGTAAATCGATTAATATATTATACATATATAGTACTTATACGTGAAAACTTAAGGTGTGGACCAATTGTACGTCGTAGTAATTTTGGTTCCATTTTCATTTCAAATACAGTGCACATAGTTATCAACACCCCGTCTTTCATTTTCTGATTAGCGTAAAGTTATAAAACTTACCAGTCATTTTCCATTGCTTGTTGATAAAATGTATACGCTAGGATGCTAAATACTTGCATATTAGGTATTGTAACGCGTCCGACCGATTTCAGCTATGGCGGCTGATCTCAATTGAGATCGGACAAGTGCGCAGGATATTATCGAGCACAAGTGTTCGCGCAAACACAAGTGCACTCTCTATTCTCTTACTCTTATATTTCGGTGAGACGGCAATCCGACATGACCGATGAGAGATCGGGCGCAGGACCACCGGCTTAACGTGCTTTCCGAGCACGGGCGTTCAACCACCAACTTCCTAACTCCGGGCTGAGTAATTTCATCACAGAAAAACTCACACAAATTTTGCCCGACCCCGGATTCAAACCGGGGACCTCTCGGTCCCAACTCAGCGCTTGCTTCCAATATACCAACGAGGCATTAGGTATTGTACTAAGGAGTTAAAAGAGTATTAATAAGTTTATGTAAGTAGTCGTGAACGAATACTTTCATAATTTATCACTTTTTCCCATTATTATTCGCCTATACTTTTTATCGCACGGCAAAAATACCGCCGTGATTAGAAGGCAATACAACGCTATGAAATCACGACTCCAATGACAATAAGTGGTGAAGTCGGAGTTCAAACAGCGCTAATAGCCATTCCCCTTAAGGGGTGGCATCCCCCACACTATTTGATATTTAGTGCCTTGCCGTACCATCTAAGATTTGTGGAAGCACTTATCACGTTCAAAAATAACTCAGTCATTCGAACACTCGGGCAATTTGTCGTTGGAAGGGATATGGGGTAATCTTTAGGGTCAGAAGTTAAAATACACAAACTCACTGAATTTTAAGAATAAATATAAGTACTGTTTAATTTTTCAATTCGTATCTGATTTTTTCCGGTTCACAAAATGAAGATAATTTAAGGTTTAAAATAATCTTACTGCGTTTTGATTTCAATAATATTTTATGAAATTAAATTATCTAATATTAAAACTACAAACCATGCAAATTTTGGTGTCTTTTTCTCCGCAATCTATATAATGTTCTGTTAAGTTATGTTTTACAAATTTATCTTTAAATACAACTATAAAAAATAATTGTACAGTAAAAACGGGTTTATTAAAATACGGTTCCACTTAAGTCGAAGAAACATGCCAATGATAGATTTACCCTTAAAAAAGAATAAGTACCACTGTAAAACTATTACCAACAACGCCATTTAACGACCCTCTTGGGAGTTAACCTCGGAGGAAGCGTAACTTATTGACAGAGCTCATTAGTATAACAAAACACACATGCGTAAATACATACACATCTGTCTATTGCATTTTTCACAATTAACTTTACACATAACAGACTATAAAAATTCCAACCTTGAACATCCGATGTCCCCCAGCAAACAACGTCACAGTGATTGAATTATTCTACACTGTGGTCGGGAGACTTCAATAGTAAAAAACTGGCACCCCAGGCGGTTATCAAAGCGTAAAGAAGTTAAGCTAATGTTAAACGACGCCTATCTTTTGTGCCTAATGCGTGATGGATGCTGCGTAAAATGTTGTAAAAAAGAATAATAAAAATAAACAGAGTCAAGCTCAGGGTGGTTTACAATGGGCGCGTATCGCCGCTCACGAGTACAAGTCATTGTGAGAAATTGAAAAATGACTCCTATCTCAGATCTCGACTCAAACCAAACTGTGACTTTTATGAATATTGACGCGTGTGACCCCTGTTATATACGGACATTTGTTCTTTTGAAATATTTCTAATGCTGACCAGAATACAAAGACGCGGAAGTTTCGAAAACACAAAGTGCCTAGTGTATGAATAAATTAGACGGTTTTCTAAGCTTTCAGATTTCAATCATGATCGTCGGCACTAAATATAGATGTCGTTGGCCTAATCAGCAGCGTTATCGCAAAGGGACATCGGCAAAAAGTTTTTGTATGGTCGGTCTCAAAGGATCGCCGATCAGATATCTTTAAGTTTGCAAAATAAATCTTTTTTTTATATTTATTCACTTGGGAGAGACCCGTGCAACGACATGTCTTATTAATAGTGACGGTAGCCAACCCGATAAAACACTCAAAGTTTGAATCATAAAAAGTTTTCCCTTTTTGTATCATTCCTTTCCACTAAGGATTGCAAACTATAAAATTGTAAACAAAAAAAAACCGCCTTCAAAAACCCGACTCACTAAAAATTACAAAATAATATAATACGAACATTAATCTGGGTATGAATTTGATATGTTGTTGAAGGCGGTGCCACTTAAATTTTTGAGGAAAACTGCATGAAATATAAACAGCATCGCCTCCAACAACATATCAAATCCATACCCAGATTAATGTTCGTATTATATTATTTTGTAATTTTTAGTGAGTCGGGTTTTTGAAGGCGGTTTTTTTTGTTTATACTCATAACTATTAAGGAGTTGACCTTCCATCATCAGCTCAGCATCATAAAATTATGATAGCCAGAAGCAAATGCCAATATGACTTCAGATAATTTGCAAAACGCGGTACATGTCCCTATAAAATTTGAAGGTTGCCCTCGATTTCTCCTGGATCCCATCATCAGATCCGAGACTGGTGAAAATGGGACAACCTCGGAAGTGAACTCTATCCAACCAACAAAAAAGATGAAAAAAGTATTTTCCCAAATCCTGTAAAAGTAGAGTAGGTAAAATTTGTTACATAAACTCGTTACTTTAAACGAAATTCATAAGATATGCGGAAATATGCGGCTAGAACCAGAAAAAGGCAGTTTTGAGAATATAGAATATTTTCGAACAATTCAGAACTGCGATGTTTATTTCCAAAATTCGACTATTAATTTTAGTACATACAAGACACACATCCTCACCTTAGGTATTGCTTAGCTTGTTATTCCATCTGTCCAACCGCCAGACGTAACAACAAACCAACAAAAAGAAACGTCACAACTGTCGCCGACGGTTTCCGTAAACTCCGCCAAGAAATGGCTACAACTCCCGCTGGCGACGAAACTTTGCCATACTAAGTGTCAATTTATAATACTAATGCATCTTATGGACATGTAGTAAAGTCCAAAATTCCACGCGAAACTTTTGAATGCATCGTAGAGGAAGTGTCGTTTGGGCACATGTAGCTTTGCCCCCATTCCTGCCAGGTACGTCGGACCCTATGAAAGATGACACTGTGTAAACAATTTGTCCCTTCGTGCATTAGCAGAGCGTCTTACAAGACAAACAGTGTAACTCACGAATTTCATATTAAACTAATCCCACTATCCGTTTCTGCCGAGACGGCTAATTCTGAACATGTGTGTCGGCGTTTTTTGCATCGTAAAGTATAAGTGGTATTTCATTAACCGTGTCATTTCTTAGGCTGTTTGTATTCGTGCCTTTACTGGGCTTCATTTATTACGAAGCGTCACTCTCACACGTGGCTGTGAAATATTTTTGGAGCCCAACTGATATTAAACCGAAACCGAATGCCTTATTCTTTATGCTCTACGGTCTGTTTCAATGGCAACATTTATTATTGATTTTGCTGTTCGCGAGATCGCCGTCTACACCCAATTAAGTAAAAATGTTTCTGCAACTAGACAGTATAATAAGCCATCAGTTTCGAATGGCGTAGAGGGTTGCAAAATTGAACACGTGTTCGAAATTTCGAATATCATGATTGCCTCCTTAGGGAGCCAATCACTGCTATTAGAATTAGATATTCGCAATTTAGATCTATATCGGGTTCCATGGGGCGACAGTTGCAGACAGGGACAATTTTAAATTTTCGATGATTAACCTTTATTATTAAGATTTAATATCGATAAACTGTATTTTAGAAATTGGCTATAAATATTATTAGTTTATATGCACTTGTGCAATCGCTTAACAGTTCAGCGAGAAGGTGTTTCATGATCAAAGAAATTGGCGTAGGTCAGTCCGTTTGAAGATATTACGACGTTGATACACATACGAATATCGAATAGTAAAGAAAATAAACTTGATTTTTTAAAGTCAAAGGGAACCACTTAACACGGCTATAAACCTACATTCAGGCGGAACGAGTGCAGTCATATGTTCACCGGAGTGCAAGACTTGAGAGCTATCAATTTCAACCGACAAAAAATATACAGGAGTTAGTTCAAACGGACTCCGGACTCGTGGCCGTTAGCTAACTTAAATGCGAAACTCGTGTCGCCATGACCGATTTTTTATTTATTTTTTTCTTGCGACGCGTGTCAACATGTGCCAGTATAAATTAGCTGGGGACGGGAACCCTCGCAAACTTTTTTTTGTAAAGATTTTGAACAATAGATCGTAACTACTCGCGAGTATTCGAGATGAGAAATCACTCCCTTCGGGCGATGCGTAGGAGACGTATTCAATGTAGTGCGTTTGCACTGCGTCATTAGAGATTGTCATTATTAAAAATTAAAGTCATTCTCACATTGCAGTGTGATCAAATTCCCACGGTAGTTTATTTGATATTATGTAAATTATGTATCATATTACTTTTTGTTTATCTCAGATAATAAGTTGAGTTTATGTTTAAATTAGAAAGATCATCGTAATTCCATAAATATATTATTCATAATTTTGCTGAGACATGAACTACACTATAACTCTAAATGCTATCCAATACTCGATTTGGACCCAATGGACAACTATGCAATAAAGTTAGTTTTATGCCCGATAAAGTAACGTATCGAGATCAACATAAACAATATTTTATGTCCGTCGCAATCTGCTAAATCTCACTTTTATATCTCTCGTTCGACTGTATATAAGTATGTGGGCATCGACATAATAAAGCTCCATAATAAGGTTGACAAATAATTTATTGCCGACTCACTTTAGGGATGGATAGTATTTTGGACAGATTTTTTGCCTCTCTTTTGCAAAGTCTCGTATTCATTCATTGGCTATGATTTATATACCGAAGGATCTGGTTCTATTATTATTTAAAATCAGCGTGAAAATTGCTTTTTTTTCGTTAAATGTGCAGCTATTAGCGATAGCTATAAAGCTGTAAAGTGATAACTTTACAGCTGAAATATGCACAAAAAAGTTTTTTGGTTTATTATTTGTATTTTGGCTTGGTAAGCGAAAGTGTAAATACATAAACCACAAGGTAAGTTTTCTAAGGTACATTCGTCATTTTAATTAGATTTATTCAAGAATGTTATATTCGGATCCGTTGACAAACGCTCAGTTGTCATAAAAGCATTTCTCTTCTCAATAAAATGTTACCAAAATTAGGTCGAATAATAAAACCTCGCCAAAAATATGGAAAAATAAAAACAGGGGTTTGAGCACAAAAATCGAACGATAGCAAATCGAATGGAGATTCAATTATAGATTAGCCCTTGTATCGTACCGCATCCACAACGTTGGGACACGTGAATAAATAAACACAATTACATTACACAAAAGAGTAATCCCTATTGATTTTGTTAGAAATAAAACCTCGTCTATGGACTGAGTCGCAGACCCCGGTCTCTTTGCCAAAAATCGGACACCGAATCAATTTTTTCCGCTGATCGATTTTTACGTCGCTATAATAATAGTAGAGGCGAACAATAGATATACATCAATTCAAGTGTCAAAAACTAACATCTGCGCGTTTCGTTGTAAACACAGTAAAATAGTGCAGGGGTCCAACAGCATCCTAAAGGGTCCCGGGTTCGGCAAGCCTGTGTTTATGGCTCATTATTGTTGTGCCGCTTTAGAGTAGCTGCAAATGACATACTCAACCTATTATTATAATGAACCGTTCTAGAGTCTTTTGTTGGCTTTAAAATAACGCTTGAACACAGGAAATTGCAGTGGGTGGGACCATGCAAGACCAAGCGTCGCCTTTCATTAGAGGCGGCCAGCACGCTAACTGCAATGGCCACTCGAAGTCTGGAGTGTTTACATGGTAATCAATACGAGGAATAAATACCGGTTGGTTGTCAACAGGTCCTGTGGAGGGCGGGATAAGCGATGACTACGGTGGGAGTGGCGAGGCGCCTTATATCATAGAGCAGCCTTTGGACGTCACCGTGGCTAGGCATCAGCCGGCGACTCTGAACTGCCGAGCGGGGGGATCTCCTTCGCCTACCATCAAGTGGTACAAAGCTGGGGTGTTGGTGGTGTCCGACACTCATAGAAGTCTTCTGCCGGCTGGAGGGCTGTTCTTCCTCAGAGCGACTCATGGGCGCGCTCATTCTGATGCCGGGGTTTACTGGTGCGAGGCGACCAATCCGTTTGGCACAGCGAGGAGTCGGAACGCCACGTTGCACGTTGCTGGTGAGTAGACCTGAAAAATGGAATAAAATAGAAATTATTCATCTGCAATATGTTCTTAACCTAGATACAAAAAATTTACTCTTTAGCGCAGTGAGCGAAATTCAATAAGTACACAACACAAAAATCGATTACAAAGTTGATGCTGTTTTAAAATAATTATTGGAATAAATACACACTTATACGGGTAACAGTATCTAGAAGTTTAATATCTTACTGATTAGGACATAAATACTGATCTTGGTCATGTTTGTCTGCAGTTCTCCGAGAAGAATTCAGACTGGAGCCTGTAACGACACAGACGGCGCAAGGAGAGACTGTGATATTAGAGTGCTCGCCGCCACGGGGATCCCCGGAACCGTTGGTTTATTGGAAGAAGAATGGCCAAATTTTACACTTTGACGGAGACTCTAGGTGAGTTAAGAAAAAAATATTTTAGTTTGGAATAATAGAATGAAAAAAAGAAATTTTATTAGGCAGTTACACGAATTACACAGGCGCACATATAAATTTGCAAAAAAGTTAACAAAAAAACTATCAGTAACAAATCTTGTACGTGCAATATTTATATTGTCTGCATTTTATTTATTGAGCAATGAAAAATGCCAGTTCTAAAATGGCTGTTTTGACTCAATATTAAAAATATGATATTGGTAAGTTAATTGTCAATGGATTCATTTCAAAATATTTAAAGACAGGTATCATAAAACACATCTACTTATTGTTTTCAAATTGTGAAATATTTATATATATGTATTCAGCAAACCCTGATGTTAGAACAATCATGGTTCCTTGCCAACGTTAGAGCAATTTAAGGGGTTAGGTACGCAAAAGATAAGGGCTCTCATGAACTAAGTGGGATGCTGGAAACACGATAGTACCTGTGAATTGGTTCTCAGATGCCCTTTGATACAAGAACCGTACAAATGTGAAGTTAAATTCAACATTCACAACGTTTTTAAAATAGATGCAGACAGTATATTTATCGGATGTGACGGAAAATAATTCTTGATCCAGAAAATTTTAAAGAGGGAAGGATTAATCAAAGTAAAAGAATCTGTTGTTCTGATATTCTGTTATGATTTTAGACATATAAAATGATGTATCACCAACATTAGACTTTTGAAAGCTAAACTACAATCCAAAATGATTACGAAAGTTTAAGTTATAATCATACTCGTAGTTGTAAAATATGTAATTATCGATTAAATGTTCGTTCGTTTCCCTGAATGTAACATAACATAGCTTAACAAAAAGTTAACTTTGAATGTCTCCAACTTCCGAAGTGCGTTATTCAAATCGTTGTTTACAAAGCCAACAGTGGCACCGTGTAGGCGCCAAAATTGAATTTCGCTTAAAAGTTTTATTGGCAATTTATTTCAGTTGGTTGTCTATGAATTTTTATGAGCGCCGGGTCACATCTTGACGGCAGGATGTTACGTATGGCGAAGCATAAAAATAATTAACAGTGCAGGGAGGGTACTGGGTACATCAAAGTTATAAGAGTGAGGGGATATTTGAAGTGCTCGACAAGCAATCAAGTAAAAATCTGAATAGTTCTGATTCACCGGGCCCCTTATTAAATGTTAATTTCCTATTGAATTATTCCGCCCCACATTTGAATGACTTTGTTGCGATGCACTTTGTTCGTAGTAATGAAATTCTTAATCATTCATTTGAGACATTCATTTTTCGATATTGCAATGTCGAACTAATTATAATAGTATAGTTTATAAGTTTCATAATGAGACAATAACATTCAATGCATTTGAAATGTAGCAAGGGGGACATAGAGTTCATAATATTGTTATTATGCTTATGAACTAATTTACCTCGATTTTAAGCATAATTGTACAGCTTCTAATAAATAAAACTTTAAACCAAATGAAGACAAAAATTTAAGTTATGCGCGTCTTAAAAATCTGTCAATTAAGATTTAAATACATACTCGTATTGAACATATTCATAAAATGTAGAGTTGTAACTCGAGTTTTCTCAAAGACAAACTTTTATTTACGATGAATAGGTATAATACGTACATTAGGGGATACATAGTAGGCCCTTTGAATTAATTCAAGCGTCTTCAGTATCTGCGTAGTTCATATAAATATACATACATTACAAAGCCTCCAAGATGAATCTGATGAATTTTCCTCCAGAATGCATTTAGTAGACGGCGGCAGCCTTGTGATCCAAGACGCGAGGCAGACAGACGCGGGCCGATACCAATGCATCGCCAGGAATGCGGCGGGAACCAGGGAATCCGCTGTTGCAACGCTCAAAATACACAGTGAGTACCCTGCATGGATGCATACGCTGAATTCTGCCCTAACTATTGCATAATAGACAACGTAACGCATTGTAACTTTGACGAAATCGGGGCGAGTTTCTGTCAAGATATCTTACTAAGTTGGCGGTGTTGCATTTCCTGTCTCGGAAAATACGTTAGTCTTGCATTTGATCTCTGCCGAATGACATGATCGTGAAAATATTAAGCTCGAATTTTAGGTTTTAAGACTACACTTATACATTTAAATTATTTAGTCTAGTAATGCTTTGAATGCATACCACGTATTAAAAAACTACACTTTCAAATAATAATTCTTTGTCAGTATCGGGCTTTCTTATTTCTGTGTTATAATTTAATTGAAGTATAGACTGGAGTAGACACTAGATAATATATCTAGTAGATATTAGTATCTATTCTTATTTTTATTAGGTATATTTTTGCAAAGTAGAATGAGTATCAAATCTTAGTCCTTTCCATAATGAATAGCCTGTACGCACCTAAATTTATGATGACACCAAACTATTCCCAGTCTAATTACGCAACGTCAGCAAGCAGCTCTCACAGCAAACGCTAATTCCAGCCAGCTTGACGTTGAAATGTTATCTGACACCTTTCGCCGTGTAATTCGGGACATTTCTCACTGCAGTTAAGCCGTACTTAATCACGGGGCCAGAGGACGTCGTGGCTCAAACTGGGGGCAGCGTGACGTTCCAGTGCCGGGTGGGGGGCGACCCACTGCCCGATGTGTTGTGGAGACGGTCCGCGGGCGGCGGGAACATGCCCCTCGGACGCGTCAAAGTCCTCGATGACAGGAGCCTGAGGCTCGACAACGTGGTACTGGCTGATGAGGGGGAGTACACGTGCGAAGCTGATAACTCCGTCGGTGCTGTTAGTGCTAGTGGTTATTTAACTGTATACGGTAAGTTTATACAACTGGTCTAACGATAAACAATTATGATAAACAATAAGATATATGGCTATGCTATCGCATTGGGTTAAGGGACCTGTAATGTTAGCATAAGATTTTAAATAAATAAATAAATAAATAAATAAATTATCTGTAAAAAATTGATTAGCCACGTAGGAAATATGAACCTACTGGGATGATTGTTTTAATAATGTTTACGATTTGATATGATTGCAAGTTTTAATAGAGTAATACTCAATTTAAAAATTAAAATCTCTTAAAGTTAACGTAAAAAGTAACATTTGGTTAGAAGTCTGTTTAATTGTTTATCAAATTTAAACTTTCTTCACAACAGACTCATGGAATTTTATTGCATACTATTAAAATTTGTTTCCTTTTTAGATCCTCCGTCAATTAATCTACAACCAACCACTGTCGCTGTTGAGAGTGGTTCGGTCGCTACGTTTACCTGCTCGTCGTCCGGTCGACCAGAGCCAACTATGTTCTGGAGCCTTGAAGGGAACAAAACCATTATTTTCCCGGGCACCTCTAAAGGCAAATATCACGCATCGATGGTACTCGACGGAGTCACCGTACTCACAATCAACGACACAAATAAAAACGACACTGGAAACACGATAGTTTGCTCGGCGGTAAACTTCGCTGGCAGTTCGTTTGTCAGAGGGAAACTAAGCGTGACGTCAGACGATGACCGCCCACCGCCAATCATAACAAACGGTCCCTCTAACCAAACGTTACCTATAAAATCGATGGCAGTTTTCCCCTGCACCGCGATCGGTACACCTGAGCCAATCGTCGCTTGGTATTTCGAAGGGGAAGCATTAATACAAAATCATAGAAGGAATGTCTCTAATGACGGTACCCTCATATTGAAAGATTTAGATAAAGGTGATAGCGGCTCTTACACGTGTGTGGCGTCGTCTCCGCACGGAAAATACGTGTGGAGTGGCACTTTGTTGGTAGATAGCCCGACTAATCCAAATATACACTTTTTTCGAGCTGCCGATGTATCGGCGTTGCCTGGACCTCCAACCAAACCCCAGATCCATAACGTCACTGATAATAGTGTAACGCTGACATGGAATCAGAATAACAAGATTGGCTCCTCATCCATATTGGGATACCAAATAGAAGTGTTTTCTCGGGAGAGCCTCACTGGGAATAATACGCCGAGAAATTCCAGAGGCTGGGTCGTTGTGGCGAGAAGGGTACATCAAACACAGTTCGTAGTCAAATCGCTCGTTTCTGGTGTCACGTACATGTTTATTGTGAGAGCGGAAAATTCGCATGGCTTGTCAGGCCCGAGCCAGATTTCCGATTTCACAACTGTCGGGGACGATACTAACTCCTTATGGGAAACCGGCGTGTTCTCCAATAATACAGAGTACAGAAACAATATCTTGACTGACAACATTGTAGAATTGATAGAAGCGACGCCGATCGACTCAAAAACAATAAAACTCATGTGGGAAATACTGAATTTCTACTATTTGGAGGGTCTGTTTATCTACTACAAACCCCTAGACAATATTACAGTGGAGTATGAAATGAAAACTATTTTGCATTCTAACGATGTTTCTGGATATGAAATAACATTTTTGAGAAAATATACGAGATATGAGTTTTTCCTTGTACCTTTTTATAAGAGATTTGAGGGAAAGCCATCCAATTCCAGGGTGGCTCAAACTTTGGACGACGGTAAATATTATTGTTATTCTCGAATTTTAAATTGAGGTTTATCGTGTAAAGATTATGAATTTGTAAAATAAAATACATTTTTCATTTCAGTGCCCGACGGGTCGCCGACGAATATAGAAATGTACATATTAAACATAACAACTGTCCACTTGAAATGGTCCCCTCCTGAATTGCATTTACAAAATGGTATAATTACGGGGTACAATGTCGTGGTGAATTGGCTGGACATACCTGCAAATAAATCAATGATAGCTATAAACACGACAGTGCAGCAAGCCACAAGCTTGATAATGACCAACCTGACTTCCGGGGTCAGTTATTCAGTGCAAATAGCTGCTGAAACCATTGTGGGTTTAGGACCGTTCAGTCAGAAAATCTACCTAAATATTGACTCGAGATCGGTTGGCTTGGATCCGCTATCAAGGTAAGAAACAACAAATATCGAACCCTATTCTGCGTAGCGAGCAAGTAAGAGGTTTCCTATAATGCATTTATTTGATTTCAGATATCCGGTAAACGGAGAAGTGTCGATAGTAGCTGGGGATTTTGTGATGGAAACATGGTTCTACGTTTTGATTGGAGCTATTGTGTTGTTCAAAGTAATTGTGATTGGCGGAATCATTTATGTGCGCAGAAACAATATATTTGCCAAAAAGTCGGCTCTGCCCAACATTTATGGTGAGTATCTGATGCGGCGTCAAACACAAAAGAGCATAATGATGGTAAAGTCAATTTGCTCATGGCGTTTTCGTGTAGCTGTTGTAGATACGTTATCTGTTAACTCGTAAATAAACAATTATGCAGCTTATCTCTAATGCTTACATTTTTTCCGTGGAATCAGCATCAGAATTTCAAAATTAAAAACATTCTTCGGGCGTGGTGGGGTGGAGGGCGCGAGCGTTTGTTTGATGGAGGCTCGGTGCGACGGGAGGGGCGCTAGATTACTTTCGAGTTGAAAGGTAGCACGAGCCCTCTCGCGAGCGCACTGGATCTCTTTCACTTTGCATTCACGTTCGGGGCACAAAGGAATGATACAAATCCGAGAAATAAAGACCCAGTAAATGTAAATGTTTTCTATTTTGTTTTCTCGAGGCGATTCGTTTGTCGACTCACCCAGTTACCTTTAAGCCAATTTTCCTCGCTTTGTTTGTATTGTTCCGCGTTTACATCTTTTAAGCCTTCGGTAAACGAGATGATTTACATTCGATTTATACGACTGATGCAAATTATGAGCTTTTAACGAAGTTAATCGCGTTAGTAATTGTGTTTGCTTTTGTTTAAGATTCGAATGGGACGAGCTTAGTCACGCAGATGAACATAAAAGCGGCGGTGTCGCTCTCACATCCACTTAGCAGCTGTTACAATAAGAACACGGTAACGAAGACTGAGTCACTGCTGTGGATGGAGAACCAGCCGGGATTGTGCATGTCCGGCAATCAAACGACGCAAAGCAAAGAGAAAGCCAATTCTGAATATGACAAAGTAACTTCGCAGTTGCCGGAGTATGCGGAAGTTACGTCTTCGAGAGTTAATGGGAATGAATGGAACACGAGCAAGACGGCCAACTCGCCCGCTGCTTACGCCTCTGTTACACTTGTCGCTAATACAAGGCAATGTGTTAGTTCTCTGGTAAGTGATCGTAATCATTTTATCCCTCTTTAACTTTCTTTGCCATGTCAACATTTTTTTAAATTAAATACATAATTTACATTCATCAAATTACAAGGAATGCAATATAAGGAGAATCTCTAAAGAACTTGAAAATTTAATTTTGTTTTAATTTGTGCCTAATATTATGAGAAAGAAAATCCTTTTAAAAGGATATTAAAAGGTCAAAATAATCAATAGCAGTTTACATAAACAGCAGGTATCTTCAATAGCAAGTCCAATTTTCGGAAGTAGAAAAAATGTCTTACAAGAAAATCTTGATTCTATTAGTACCTTTTTCTCAACAGGGATGGTTCCCACCGGCTACCAAAAATGTCGATACATTCGACAATCGATACGCACCCGACGAAGAGCTCTATCCAGCCAGCAACGGGGGTTACTACAACCGCAACGTATATAGCGAAAAATACTTCCAAGGCCATTCTAATGTCCTCAAATTTTACGACTTGCCATCAATGGACAAAACCCAAAAAGCGCAACTGAGGTACAACCAAAGTTTGGAAGATAGAAAAGGCGATGCAGTGAAAAACGAAGCCACACAGTCTCTCATAGGCCGAACGTATGGAATCAACTCTCGAAAGAACTCCGAATCCGAAACAACGTACAGAGCGTTCGGGGAAGAGGAATCCGATGATGACAACTACGTTGAAGACGGCGGGTACGACGAGTTGCAAGCGATGCAGCCGCAGAGGCCCAGGCCTCACCACCAGTACGAACGGCCTAACTTTGACGATAGCTCGAGGACCCTCGCAAGGCTGACGTCATTCCGCCACGGGCAGAACGGCAGTGGATCATCTCAGGCCTCGCTTGCCCCCACGCATCCCCCGCCCGCGCCGCACCTGCGAGTCGACTCAGTGACTCGGTAGTATCACGCTTTGCCGGTTTTCGGCGACTTGTGCCAAACGGACGTATAGACCGATCCTTCTATCATAGTGTAGTGACGTCACTTAGTGAGATCGCAGTTCTTCCTCACGCAGTTTTGTAGTCAGTGTTGTTCTGTGTAAGGAGCTGGTTATTTTTGTGAGTGAATCAAACTATTACGGTCTAATATTAAGGCCTATTTCTAAAATTGTGAAAGACTGGCCTATATTATCACTTATCAGCGCACGGTGAATCTTACGTTCGCATAGTGTTTAATATATTTTTCTCGAAATGTAAATTTAAGCCTAGTCCTTTGTATAGTGTAAATAGTGTAAAAATCATGATATGGTTAAAATGTTCTTTGTAACAAAAGATCGAATTGATACAATATTAAATTATTGATTCTAATAAATGTTTAAAGTATTATTATTGGATTTGATAGAATTCAATTGATATGTCCGTCTGAATATCAATAAACGAATTTGTAATCCTAATTATATCATTAGTTTAAGTGTACCGTTTGGCTTCAGTAATATGGTATGGTATAACTGATTGACTTGTTGACTTTCGTGTTAAAAGGGACAAAGTCATCAAATAATGATTTTGTAAATAACAAAACCGAAATAAGGAAATAAATACTTTTCTAAATAAAATGCGTAGTATCAGGCGTATACTTCAGCAATACTTTACTGAAGCCGAATTGTATTAAAAACTGAAACAAATTAACGCTTGGCAATAATTTGAGATAACATACCTGGGATAGGTACGTCGTAGGAGCTGTACATAACTATGATAATTATTTAACCTAGCCTTGTATTTAACTTTGAGTTCTATATTATTTTCTAAATTATATCATATTTCTAAATAAAACTATTTTAGTTCCTAGATTAGATTTAATAGAGTATGTTTTGGTTAATTTAATTTACTGTGCCATATACAGCTGTTTTTAGCTAAATAAATATAAATATGAAGTAACATTGGAGTTGTGAATTGAAATTCAAATAAAGCTTTTACAAATCTAAAGTTGTAATCTACGTAAGATAATGTGATATGGGTTGAAGTATAGCCACTCGTTATATTGATTAAATAGCACAAACTTGTATTATTGCATATCATCTGTATTAGGACTGTATATAATATATAAAATACCTTATTGACATACGACAGTTTTGTTGTGTCTTTTTAGAGGTTAGGGAAAACCTTTTAATGATAAAAATAATCATTCAACTTATGGAAATACATGTGTCCAATTTTGATTTGGTAGGTTTGAGTAAAGTATTTCTTTTAAGTAGAAAGTAATTATTTCCTACACTTATTTTTATCATGATTAAAAAAACCTGTAATATTTGATTTCTTGGTAAGTACCTGTTATTGAGAAATAGTTTTCCATACATAAGAATGCAGTAAGTACCATAACCTACAGTAAAATTTAACAATACAACAAATAGGAACGTTTCAGATACGATAACGAGGTTCCTGAGGTATTCGGTACAAAGAGTTGCTTCTAAGCCGTGAAAATAACGTAGACGCTACCTTATGAGGGAGAATCGCTTTTGACAAACATAGGGTTTCAGATTTAAGTAGAATATTGACTTTGAGCATGTATTGCTTCAATAAAATTTTTCAAAAAGCTGTCTTTTACATTACTGCAAAAGTATTGATTCACTTTTGTAGAGTTTTGGTCGGTGATTTGTGTTTATTTAGTATTCCGACTTATTTTATTTCTACATTCATCAATTAAGTGATGGTTACAGTTCAATATATTGCAATTTTGACAAAAGTATGGGCTAAATATCAAATACGAATTTTATTTATATAGTACTTCGTGAAATTGTGCTACCTGAAGGTTTTATACACTAGGTAAATACTCGAAACGTACTCAGGTCATTTACATAAACACTTTTTTTCCGGTATTAATAAACCAGCATTTATTTTGCAGTTGTTTTTATAAAAAAAACACTTACTTGTTAGTGCATTTTGTAAGATAACTGTTACTCTGTTTACTAATAGATAGTGTTTAAAACATTTTTGTGATACTTACTGCAATAGCCAATTCGCATTTTAATCATCAAATTAAATTTCGATAAGTAGTGAACTTCATTGACTACAAGAAAATAAAATTTCCAAGTTTTATTTTTAAATATGTGTAAATCATTATAGCATCTGTAATAAATGAACATCTCAAATTTAATTTGATGGTTTAAAGTTGCCTACCATTTACAATACTCCCGTTTAGTTGTTAATAAAATCTGTTCTGTTATACTAAAGCACTTCACCGGTCTAAGACTAAGCAATTTTAATACACAAAGTAAAACGCGTACATAACATTAAACACTTATCAAATTGACTTATTAACTTAATTGGACTGAACCTTTTAATTGAACTTAGGAGCTTCATGGGCCATTTACACTAACTAGTGTTAAGCAGCGATAACACTGTTAACTAACAGCGAGTTACCACTTAATCCTGGTTAAGGCGAGCGGTTCTTTGTAAGATAATCACTTTAGGCTCCGCGGATCCTTCAAACGCTTAACTAATACATCTCACTCTATCAACTTTATTTTACACGAAAGAGTGAGATTATGAACCGTGCTAGCCATTTCTAAACCTGACTGTTAAAAGAGTTCCAATGTTTGACCTAAAAATGGCCTCTAAATGTTTGTAAATAGTAATATTATATACCAACGTAATGTTGATCGTCTTTTTATACTTCGACATTTGTTACTACTTTTATATATTCATTTAACAACACCAAGACTTGCTTCATTTTATTCAGTAAGTGCCATATTAAAGTTGTAAATTATTGCATGCAAATATTGCTATTCAATACTCATTATCATTTCATGTAACGAGTTGAACATTTTTATTACGCGCTGTGTTAATAGTGCAGTTATGTTATTTGTAGAAGAATAATAACCTTGTTTATTACCGTTCATGAATTACTTATCAAGTCTCATTTATATGTATTAAAGGTAATCATTATGTAATAAATGCAAAATCCTTATTATACGACTCAGATCCCGTAAAGTATGTATTTTATGTTCAACACTTTGCATTTAAGTATATCAAGGAATAAAATGAAGAAATATGGTAGCAATGTCTAAAATACTATTATTAATACAAATGTAATGGAATCAGTAAAAAGCCTATTTTTATGTGCACAAAATTACACTACATTATTAAAAAATAGCTGTAAATCAGAAACAATGCAAAAACAATGAGACGGATTTTAATTTTGTATTAGTCCTGAACGACCTATTTTTAATAAAATAATTTGAATTACTAATTAACAACTGGTTTTATTGAAAACTGTGTAACTTTCATTTAAGTTTTAAATACATATATACTTTCCCCAATCATCAACTCAGAGTAAGTTTGGTTCAAGTAAGAAAGTATTATTGATTTTTTTGCCTGACACACACATCTTTGATGAAAAATAATTATGAAATTACCTAAAACACGATCACACGTATTTGACGCAACATACAATTATTAATAAGTTACCAACAAAACAATACGTTGCTCAAACGTTAGCCATGTGTTTGGATGCAGATATAAGCTTGCACATTAATTGAAAATGATTTACAATGGTCGCCGCGAACAATGGCCTTATGAGCAGCTGTAATGAATGGAAATTTTAATCACGTTAAATAAAGGTACTACTGTTGACATCTCCCATTCAATAGGCGAGGTTGCAATTGCAATATAGGGAATCTCCGCTGGACACTCTTCGTAATGCAGCGGCTACATTAGGCGAATATTCGTGCATCTATCCTACTCTACAAGACGTAAGCTGACAGAGATGCAAATAAAAACTTCTCCATAATAGTAAGCTCGGCGTTTGTATTGACGGGTATTTAGCGGTTTGTGCCACCCGGCTGTTGCTGGCTGATAAGGGTTTAGCCACCGCATCGAGTGGTGCAGGGTAAGGGCTGGCTCGTGCATGGATGAACTAGGCGTACGTAGGCAAGTAAGTGCATACTAGTACCTATGTTGTTACACGTTAAACTTGTTTATTATAACAGATTTTTTTCTCCTCATTTCACCTGATGGTAAGCGGTAGTGAGATCCTAATATGAGGTTGACGGGCACAATAGACCATATTATTGTTTTATTTTATTATTTTACTTTGTTATATTTTTACTTATAGAGAATAAAGACTGACCCTTACCTACTTATATTTTATGCAATCCACATAGTCCATATCATAAACATTTGCTGATCTTTTCATGATTTTAGTCTGGTGTCTATTCTGCCTAGTGCTCAGCTACGCTTGTAGATACTCTGACAGGTTCTGCATTTGACAACTCTCTTTCAAACCTGCACTAACCCGTGGACTGCTCGAGCCCTCATCGCGTGACAGCTAGAAAAAAGTCCGGATTTTTCCCACAAAATACGTTTATTGCTCTAACGAATCCAACCAGTACCGGGCGATAAAGTTCTGCGTAAACGTATGAGGGCAAAGTTCTCCTCTTGCGTCCCAGTTTTGCATATTTCCACAATGGCCGCGGCTGCGGGCCGGCGTTTGCCGCGGGTATCGTTTTAATTTTCCGCCGTGGCTGAATTTACACCATCCGAATGAACCATCTATTTTAATGAGCTTTAAAAGTTAACTGATCAACGGCCTGGAGTGCAAGTAGATAATATGAGATTACTTTTTTATACTGGCCTACTTATACTCTTAATCACTTGTTTACATTCCGTACAATACATTGTGCATTTAAACTTGATAGCATAATGGACAGTGTTATAAGAAAAACCCATTTGCTGCGAAATCACACTTGAGATTAGGATTGAAAATTCTCATAAAACATTTAAAAAAACCGTTCGGATGGATTAATTAAATATATTGTAATTGGTTTAGTAAAATAAAAATTTCGAGGACACAACTGTGTGTTTCTTTACTATTATTAAATATATTAAATTAAATTTAATTAATCATAATTAGATGAGCACTAAAACAACAAATAAAAATATTATTTTATTACTTAACTAGCTGTGCCAGCGACTTCGTTCGCGTTTTCCCCGTTTTTACACATTTTTCATTGTATCTTTACTCCTATTGGTTGCAGCGTGATGTTATATAGCCTAAAGCCTTCCTCGATAAATATTCTATACAACGCAAAAGATTTTTCAAATCGAACCAGTAGTTCCTGAGATTAGCGCGTTCAAACAAACAAACAAACAAACAAACAAACAAACAAACAAACAAACAAACTCTTCATCTTTATAATATTAGTATAGATATTAAGTGGAAAATTCTGGTATGTGATACCTTGTCTAATTACGTAGCCTACCTACGTCGATACAACTTATTGAGACGTAATTGGCCCCTTCTAATTCGCGTTGTTGTCGGACTACCTATGGCTATCGAAACCAATTAAAACCGTCCGCGGATCCTCTCCACTCGAGGCTAATCAAAAAAGCTTTCCATTAAAGTAATTGACGGCCGGCGCACCTCGACGAAATCATATTTCAAGCAAAATAAAACCCTCGATGTTGGTGACACAACTTAATTTAGCAATTAACCTGTAATTGAATTACATCCGTCAGAGGTGGACCCTTCATCTGGGTGGAAGTGCCGGGCGCCAATTAGCGGGGATGGGGTGAATAGTGAATGTGGGTATCCGGATTTATAGGTTATGATTAGGAAAGCTGGAGCGTGGGGTGCGTTGATGATTTTTCAATATCTGGTTTCTAATTTAGAGACTTGCGTTAGATGTATGAACTCAACATGAAGATGCATATTTTCAGCGGCAGGCAAGTACTTAAGAATTTTTAAAATGGATTTGGTTGTCTTTGAGGATAGTAAAAAAAATTGCTTTAGATTTATTCAGTGAGCCATCGTTGAATGTATAATCTTAGGTAAGTATATCAGTAGGTATAATTCAAATATCAATCTTTAAAATAATATAAATAAAAAAATTGCTTTATCATAATTTTGCTCATAATACGTATTACATATGGTTGTAATTGTCTATATTGCAATCAGATTCATGCAAATTTCACTTGATATTAACTTTGTTTCCGCCATACTCTGCCAACGCGGAGGCCAGAGCGGAATATATTTTTGAATCGATGTTTTTGGTAACGGCAAATACGATTTTGGGCGTTTTTATCTGAAACAATGCAATTGTTAGTGAACAATGGATATGAAAATTTGTGGGAATCGACGAAGCGCTTTCATTGCCGATTTTCGTTCGATTTGTAGAAGCAGAATATTTTACATATTTTTTATCAATGAAAATCACGTAAAAGAATTATATGAATGAAATTGTTGTTCATGGGCGATATTCATGTGTTTTTTTAATGTAATGATCTTTTCATCGATCGATAAAAGCGTCGATGGCCGAGTGGTTAAGGTAAAAGCGTTGATGGCCGAGTAGTTAAGGTCGTTGCTTGCCATGCGAGAGGTCGCCAGTTCAAACCCCGTCAGGTACCATTGTGTTTTCACATTTGAAATTCATCTGTACTATCATTTGACGCTTTAACGGTGAAGGAAAACATCGTGAGGAAACCAGCACACCTGAAAGATTTTTCAACGGTGTGTGAAGCCATGTCAGTGGCCTACGGGCGGTTTAAACTCTGACACCAGGTTGTTCATTAACCATACGATAAGAAAAAGGTTAATTTGAAGAAAATCTTTTAACTAAAATATTTGGCCGCTGAATCATAAGTATTTTTTAACTAGCATATAATAAATAAAAGATAGCCGTTGCGTAAATAGTGTATAGAGCTGTTATTCACAAGTTCACAAATTAATGTCTCGAATAAAAAATTCAAACGTGTGTCCCTCGGGTAATAAAAGACAACACATCGAACGAAGGTTTAATGTAAGCTTTCTTTAATACATCTTATTTCATGTCTAGACACCATTGATAGTTGTATGTCGCGCCGCCTCACGGGTGAGACAGTGTCCCCATAGACGGTAAGCACGCAGCTCCGTATGATGGAGCGACCCATTGATATATGGGAAATACTCGAATCGCACTGCTTCTTACGGGGAAGTAGGAGATCGATAACGTGGTAAGGTTTAACCATTATTATCTTTATTTATTAGAGTATTATAAACACTGTTCATTATTTGGAACTAGTTTTCCGCTCGCGACTTAGTCCGCTCGAAGGCGTTTATCTAAGCTTTTTTTTGGTAAAGTGGGTTGTTTAAATAGTGTTTTTATTTCTCAAGTACTTAATTATGTTAAGAATAACAATACATGCTAGTTTAATCCGTAAAATATGTATATTTCAAATTTGTAGTGTTCGCGCAAATAAAAGACTACTTTCCTTATAACACATTCCTATTTTTTCACCAAAGTAGGCCATTTTACACAAGTCAACAAACCGAACTAATTAGAATTTTCTTTGAATCTGCAACTCCCATCGCCATAACTGATGAAGCAATAAAACAGCCAGTTTGAACTTAGTTAAATTTGCGAGGTCCCCGTCTGTCCTCATATTTCAGTGGCAAAACTTTAATGCCATCAAGTTTGTGAGTAATAGGGGCTTGTTGCCGACAACCGACGCACCAGTTTAATCTGACGACGACAAAACCTGCCCATTTGTTGTGAGTTGGTCGTTTCAGAGTTCTTCCCAGTTGACTGTAGCGGTGGGCGTAGTTAGGTTTTACAATAATGGATTCGGGAGTGGGTTGGTGGAACTTATTATTACTGGGCGCACTTGCTTGTTATTTGTTTCTTACAAGTTTCTTAAGAGATGATTAAAATAATGCCAGCCGTATTGTGGACTAAATACATCATACTATGAAAAACTATTGATTACTATGAAAACTTGATTGTTAAAGTTAGGTTAGTAGGTAAGGATTGACAAAATTTGTGTGTAAACTTAAAAGTTGTCCTTTTATGGCAATAGATTTCATTCTAACATTCTCATAATTATTTAGAAAACTAATTATAATGGCTCTACACGCGATAAATGAAATAGCAAATACAAAGATGCTTACTGCCCGAAGGTTTCGTTTGGGTTACACCAATCAAGGTAGCGAGCGAACGAATTATTTTAATATGTAAATATATGTAATATTTAATATTTTTCCGATAGTATAAACGGTTTTTGTATAATATAAAATGAAAATAAAATAAGCATTTAAATTGTTTTATGTAACAATCCAAATCTTTAATTACAGATTTCCGAGTTCATCTGTGTACAAGTATTAGGTTTTCTTAAGTAACTTTTAAAACAGTTCAAACCTTAGCGGACTTCGATAAATCTAGACTTTTAAAAACTCGACTAGACAACGTGACGGCAACAATAGGCAGTCAATCCATCGCCCCCCAATATTAACCGGTCCCAACTAACGACTCGACTATCGCTCATGGGCACACACATGTCTCTGACAGTGCTGTTATTACATCATTAATAAAATTACAAAACTCCCCGTCCCCAGTTTACTATCAAAAGGGTTGATGCAGTTCCTTAATTAAATTTGGGCAATTGTCATCGCATGTAGGATGTTAGTGACAATGACCCAAATGTGGATTGGGCGAGTTAGGCCGAATCACGTTGTGATGATGGCTTTATCGCATGATGCAGGCACGAATGATGGACCCTTCGATCGGATTAATACTATTCGGTGAGCGTAAATTCGCTTTAATTACTTATTAGCACTTCACTGCGTCGGTAACTTTAATTTTATTGTCTACACCTCTGTTGGTCCCGATATCCAGAACATAATGAAGTTACTCAACTCGGAATGAGATCAATTATCTTGATGGTATATTTATATTAATCACTTCTTTTCCGCCACGACTCCGTCTGCGTGACTTGGTTTTCATTTCTCCTTTATAGCAAAGTCGATTCAATAGGCCTGATGTCGCAACAGACAGACAAAGTTAATTTTTTACTTATAATGAAATCCACACACCACAGGACATTTAAAATGGTACCCATCATGTAGTTTGATACTTTAACTTGGCCTTTTGGTTTGTTTGAATTGTCGCTAGACTCGTTACCCTATTATTTTTCAAACATCGAACCTCCTTTTTCGGAGTCGGCTAAGAAATTACTCCACCGGCGTCGTCAACTTCAACATCTCGCTATTAAAAAGGCAACTCCGCAAGAGATCCGATAAGGGCGCGAGCAGGAGGGTGCGATATTAAAAGGCTTACGAGTGTTGGCCTGAAAAGCTTCTGAACGCCGCTGAACCTCGCCACTTAAGCACAGTATTAAGGGTACTCCGGGCTCGGGCCACCGTATATTATCGCTGCCGTTTGGAAAGGTTTTATGCGTCGAGATGAATTAGTTTCCTTGAGCTTGTTAGACGGCTTAAAAAGTTTATGATTCATATGTTAGTAGTGGCGTCTGCCAGCAGTTGCATCTAAGAAAAAGGTCGAAAAAAAAAAATTAAAACTGCTTATATTATAGCTGTTCAAAATGTAGCCTATTTTTTCTCAGGTTTTGGTCTAGACTATTTCGGCACATTTTTTTATGGGTTCATTAGTTTAGGTAGGAAAGCGTAAGAAGGTATGTAATCGGCGATATTAAAACCTATCAAAAATGCTACTAACTTACTAGTGTAAATTATTATGCATCTGCAAAATAGAAATGCAAACGCAACAAAAGCAAACAAATAAAATAATAAAAACTTCATTAAATTCTTAAGGTGTTCAACTGTAATTTTATACCTTTCAGCATCCCACATTCAAATCTTCCGCGCAATAAATCAACGTTTTAATATCCCCATTACATTTCACCCGAAATAACCGCGCATGTGCCGCCGTCCATTCAAATTAAGCCCAAATTGACTCCTGGTTAAAATAGTGCAGAATATATTAAACCCAGCTGCTAATTCTTAATAGTTTATGCAAATGTATGTCGACCTGGAAGGAGTAGCGCTTTCTCTGTCACACGTTCGTTCTAAAACAAAACCATGATTTGCATACGCAAACAAGTGAAGAGTGAATTGTGAACGTCAATTAGACGAAAGTGAGTCAGCTGGGTTCCTAGATAAATAATAAAGGATTATGTGGATTGTTTATTTGAAATGTTTTTAATTTGGTGTAAGATTGCAATTAAAACTGCATATGTGAGTCTAAAGGCCTTATTGCCCTAATTTAGGGTAGGCCCGTGCACCGGCAGTGGGCACGTATATGGGCTGATATCATATTATGATAATGATGTGAGTCCATCTTTCTTACCTAAAGTTCCAATAGGTACTGTTTATGGACACAATTAAGTTTTGGCATGGTCACATCTAGCGGTCAAGTAAATTGTTGTTTATAAGACCTCATACTTTTTTCTCTAAAAGCACCAGTATAGTATTAAAAAAAACAAAAGTAAATAAATAAATATCTTGGACATTTCCACATACAGTCACCTGACCCAAAACTAAGCAGAGCTTGTACTATGGGCATCAGATTCTGATATACATACATACTTAAATACATAATCACACCCAGACACGGAACAAATACAAATGTTCATCACAAAATATTTGGCCCGATTGGGAATCGAACCTACCGACTCAAGCAGCAATTGTGGAACTACATGCTTTCTCTGTTTAGTGGGGTGGGGTGGTTTAAAAGAGTAACTTGTTGTAATAAATAAGACTTGCTTCGCCAACTAATAAATTACTTACTGCACCCAGTCCAAACAAAACAGCAGAAAAAGACAATTTCCCGTCTCTCTCACACCTCATTTCGAGACGAAAACAAAATGCTGATTTGCATGTGCAAATAACGCTGTAGTGAAATCCAAACAGCAATTTGGCACACAATAGCTAGCAGCTGCGTCGAAGGAGGGACAAGAATTAAACAATAATTCCTTGTCCTTTCACTAAAATGGCGTGTTTTCGAACTGCCATCGAGAGTTTCCCTCGTTTTGATACAATGGACATGAATAATGAAGATTAAGGGACCATCTGATGTTCAGCTGATTGCGTAAGTACCTAATACGGGCGGATTATTTGCGGAGATGAAAAGGATTCATTGTCAATATTTTTCAGAATGGATTCGACAGGATTTCATTCCGGATTCGGATCAAGTATAAATTATTTAAAATAAATGTTATTTTTAATGTATTCAGAAAATCAAACAACATTTAGAACGAAAACCTTTCTAAGTATATGACATAACTATGATAATGACAATAACAAACAGTATTTATGGACAGAAGGCATTCAGACAAAACAAATATCTATCGTCAGTTATAGCTACAAGCTAGAAGCAAATAAATATTATGTAGTAGCCGGATGCGCTGGCAACTATATCTACACAGCTTTATTCTGGTTAACAATACAGATACATAAAAGTATTTGCAACAAATGAAAACGTTATGCAAAGAATCGGATACAACTATCCAGCGATAGTATCGGCGCAACGCCGAAAACATAAAAATGTCATGTGCGAAATGCACCCCATAAATATTATTCCCAATAGATACGCCTAACGCTGTTTAGTCTCTCTCTAGAGATGTAGGTCAGCGTGTTATCTCTCTCTTCCGCAAAATGTTGCTATTTATGACTTGGACACCCGCGTATAAAGTCTAATTTCCCTAGTCCCCGCAGCCAAATAGTTAACAGGGTACTATGATCGGTATTACTTAAAGCATAAACGTCACATTTGCTTGGGATAGCAATAAAAATATCGATGCAGGGGTTAGTGATTTGTGCATTCGTCTATTATTGCGCTGCATCTAATGGTCCCGACATGTGACTGCTAAGTACACTGGTGCTTTTAATTTACGATTCGCATAAGAAAGGGTGAGGGATTACGCATTGTCGCCGCTATCTTACATATTTTATACCCAATTAAACCTCTTTTTATTCTGGTGGCCATAAATTTGGCCGCAGCTCAAGATATCGTATAATGGGACGTAGGATAACCCCTTATGTTAGTTTTGGCATGACCATGCATTGCGTTTAATGATCATAAATTTCGAAATGTTATATTTTTAAGCTTTGTCAATATGAAACGGGTCTCTTTATTTTTTAATTACGACAACAATGTAAACTTATTTCATGTTTCATTAAAAGATAACCTAATACCATGAGTTATTGATAAAATATTTATTTGAATTAATGTAGATGCTAGGCGAAAAATCTCTATTTGTCTATTTAGAGAAAACATATTAAAAAAGTGTGCTTCGCATTTCTAGTCTGTAAAAATCCTCTAAATGACGATGACACAAGTAGCTTTTGATGATCAAATGTAAAAATCAGCTTCAAAAAAAAAGAACGAATAAAGCAGAAATTATTCATCTTTTTATGGCAAATGCTGAGGCTGGAACCTAGTTGACCACACATTAATGAACCATGTTGTGTTTTATGTTATTATTTTTCTTTTTAATTAGTGGTTATCAAATATTTTTAATTCATATTCTTATTAACAATCAATTTCAACTTTTGCGAAGCTAAATGTGTGAATACTAAACAATATTATAGTAACGAGAGTAGTAGTAGCATGTTTAATCAGTAAAATTTTTAAGTTTTATTTCAAATAATACAGTAAATACCCAAAAATATTTCGAAAGCAAATATTTAAGCAGTGAATAGCAGGTCCGACAGATGATCAAACAGCTATTACCGCACACAATTAAAAGAGATATAAACCTCCATCCACCTAAACACGTCCGTGTCAGGACCACAGAGTTCAACCACCCCGTGCTGTTTGCACAGTAACCTACATTACGCCGCATGAGAGATGGCATCATTAATGATCAGGACATGATTTGGGGGCCGCAGTCCCTCCGTGACTCTGAATGCATTGAGTCCCACCCTCTAAGACTGACGGTACGCAAACTCCGCTGTATCTATAATGTATAAACTTTAGAAGCGATTTGAAAGTGTCAAAAAGTTTGATCTGTCAAGGGGCGTTTTCGATTATTTTCTTTTAATTTGTGTAACATAAAAATACGGATTTTCTAAATTATCTTTTCTTTCAAGGATCTCATTATACCTATTGTGCAATTTTTTATTGGATGTCTCAATTGTTTACCAGTGTTACCTATACCTAATGCTAAATGTCTTTTAATTTTCGCTCTTTATACCTTCAAAGCTCTAGGTCACATTGAATATCCACCATTACTTTTTAATCAGAACACTTCTTCAACCTACAAGCAAAAAAAAAACAACATTTTTATACCTGCACTGATTGGATTCCAAAAAAAAATAAATAACAAAATGGCCACAAAGAAAACCAGCGTTAGTTCAGCTCCAATTTCAATATCAGATTGAGTCCGTGCCGATGTATTGTGACCGACCGAGTGGTCGGAAGTATGCCCGATGGTACTGCCCGTTCTGTCCTTTCATTTCTGCCCGTACGCGTGTCCCGGTACGCTTTAAATGCTTTATAGATAAGGATGAAAATGCCAGCGGAGTAGTGCTCCACTGCACTGGTATATTCCATTCAAATTTTTACCCTCAGAACATGGCACGGTCGATGAGAGCTCTAACGGCCATTCAATGCAATTTGATGAAGCCGACGCGGTGTATGCCATTCACGGTGAATAGGATTGGCCACGACAATACCGTGATTTAATGGAACCATTTCCAAATATGCGTTTACGTGCTGTTAGGACCTTGTCGGACGGATTCGGTTTTGCGGATTAACCGTAATTTCCATAAGTGGATTTTCTACAATACTGAAATATTGTTTGCTACGTCGTTCGATTTATTTTGTTCAACCGAAATGGAAGAGGAATTCTGGCAAGCTACGTGGTTTTAGTTTGCATAAACATTGTAAGGCGAACGTACACATTTTTCAATAGATCGCCTACATCATTCAGAAGTTATTGACTATGTAACTCTTTTTTCTCAACTACATTTTGCCTACTTCTAACATATACAAAATATGTGATAGTATTTATGTCAATAAAAGGAATTCAAGTGAATTGTAGAAAGAGTATTAAAACAAAACTTGACAGCTCGTAATCAAAATCCGCGTAACTAGCCCAACTCGAACATCGCATCGGCCAGTCAGTAGCTTTGTACTCAGAGATTTTTGTTCACCTAACGACGTCTAAGTAATTAAGTACTATCTTTCTTCTTCTTCTTCAGCCCTATATCACCCATTGTTGGGTATAGGCCTTTCATGAGATTTCCATTTATACGGTCTTTTGCTGATCACATCCAGGTCTTGCCCAATATTTTTGAGATATGATCGGCCCAGCGCATAGGTGGTTTCCCAACGTTTCTTCGTCCGAGCCTTGGTCTCATTCTGCAATTCTACGTGCCCATCTACCATCCTCTTCTGCACATATGTCCTAAGTACTATCTACTACATTGAAATAGGAATTGTCAGTATCCGCATATTAACAATAAAAAAATATTAAACAAAAACGCATCAGACACCAGCAACAGACATCATCTATCTATTAGCGGTTATACTTAGGCGTTAATCTCGAAAATCGATAGGACCATGGGCAAACCCTCCAAGAAACTTTCTAACGACATAACCGCGTGCAATTGATATGCCCCAAGAGTAGGCCCATTGTAAAGAAAGGAAAATCCCGATCCGAAAATCTTGGGTGAGTTAGGAGTCCGGGGTTGCATCAGTATTCACGTCGCGAATCTCCTCGGTGTCGCCCCCCTCTCCCCGCGAACTCCTTCGGTAATTTGACTTTGTTGTTATAACTCAGTTTTAGTTGTTTGTCGCCGCTGGCAGATTTATTGGTTTAGTGAAATGCGCTAAATAGTCGCAGTTGATACCCGCTTGAGGTCGGCCCGTTTTGTTGGCTCTCGTATTTCTTGTGGGGGACTGACGGGAAGTGTATCATTGTTGTAGTAATATTTGATTTGTTTTTATTCCTCTTCTATTATTTCATGTTTCGTTATGAAAATCATGCTTTGTATTTATTTAACTTTTATTCACTTGCATTTTCATGACATGACAATTTTCATTGTTAAATTGAATGGTTACAAATTCATCATTTCAACTCATTAAAGACATACAAAAGTATAACTTATATGAAGAAATACATTTAGGTATTTACCAACATTCACCCAAAGACGTGCATTTTAGTGCCCACAAGACGACGCCTAATTACTGTATAAGATATGTAAATCCTAACTAATATTATAAATGCGTAACTCTGTCTGTCTGTCTGTTACGCTTTCACGCATAGAGTACTGAACCGATTTAAATGAAATTTGGTACAGATATATACCAAAGCCTAAGAAAGGACATACTTTTTAACCGACTGCGCTATAAAGAAGTAATGTTTTACCCGTTAAACATATCTACGCGGACGAAGTCGCGGGCGGAAAGCTAGTATTCATATAAACAGTTTCCAGAATGGAGTCATCGTGGTCTATCTAACGTTATCTAATTTAAACTATTTGGAGATTTTTTTCTGTCAAATAAATAATCACACAAAGTGCACTTTATTTACACCAACAGTTGGCCGGACTTAAAGGATTCCCGCTTAATTTTCTAGCGTGGCGATCGATCTCTCTCTACTTATCCGGGATAATGTGCACACACGATCCCTTCATTTAATTTACATAAAAGTGCATGCTATTGTTCATTTTTCTATGAAAGAGGATTAAGGGCCTAAGGGACCCGCGGGGAATTTGTCCCATTGTGGAATTCTGCGAGACGCCCACATGTGGGTCATTAGGGGACAACGGTTTAGACTAATGCACTTTATTATCTTTGTCTTTTGTTTAAGGAAAAACAAATGTGTACCAACCATTAGTCCTTTACATACATATATGTCTATTCCTATACACGTAAGAATACTTAAAATAAGTACCCACAACAGTGTTTGTCTACTTCACAACCGGTCTCGTGAGGTTTGAAATAAAGCATTTTGCATTTTGCTGCATCACAATAAAAACCTTATTGAATTCCTCTATCTATTAAAAAAGTCGCATCCAAATCCGTTGCGTACGTTCGAAGAGGACGTACAGCAGAAAGCTACTTTTTTATACTATGTAGTGATGATACACAGATACTATCAATAAAAAAGTAATAATACACAGATACTCATCTTAGAAAAACGTAGTAGTTTTATTCGAAAGGTGGACCGATTTTTAACGGATTAACAAAATATCTAACCTTACAAGCCTGCCTAGTATTCAAGTGTCATCTGTACTTAGTATCGATACATTGTCAAGTACCTAGCCTAGACTACCCGGGTTGTGAGGGTGGCGGTACTTAGGTGATAGACCGGGATCAAGCATCCGCCTAAACTGTTCACGGACTTGGAAAATTGCATTCGTTATCGCATATCCGTATCCGGTCGTGTACTTTCTGCAATGGGCGTTGGGTTGTTGTGGATATGGCTTTACAATTTGTGAGAATTGAGTGTGCAGTTTTTCTTTATCACGTAACTTCTGACTCTATGGTGTTTGATTTGTAGTATTTAGTTATTTACATACTAATAAACATAAAAATCATGTAATACAAGTGTAAGTTTGATTTCGCACATAACAAAGTTATTAGAACGTACGAAATATATTTGCTTGCTTTGATATTCAAATTAATTAACAGCTTTAAATATGAACAAATCACTTTCTAGGAATAATTTTTGATATTTTCAATACCTAGATCTGATTAATACTTATTTTAATTGCTGGCATGAAATGAAGCATTTAATGTATCTTCAAGACAGGGTAGATTTTGAAACGTTGGGCATTATGTAGCTATGTATGTATCTGCTAATCCTAATATCGCGTAACCCATAAAAATCACAATTTAATGTTAGGGTAGATTTTAGTACGTTGAAAAAATTATGTCTTATCCACGTTAAACTAACGTGCCTCCTTATCTCTTACATTGGACCCTCGGGAGATATTGCGTTATATCACTCAGCCAAACTCAATAAGAATTGACATTTTACTTTCGAAATTAATACTTTTACTAGAATCCTTATTGGTTGAAACCAGAATTATTTGTGGTAATTTTTTACTAGTTAACAGTGACTAAGTCAGCTGGGAAACCTTTGATAAGGTCAATTAAGGTCGATTAATATTATTGTGACTCTTAATGATGTGAATCCAAGAAGCAAAGGGCATAATTTGGAACTCATTTAAACATAAAGTTCGCAAGTTGAACATTAAGTTTTAAGTACAAATCTAATGTACTTATAAATTTACCATCGTTCTCTAGAGTAAATCAACCGTAGATAAAACTACTGTTGAATTTAATATTAAATTGTGTCTGTTATAACCGAATATAAAACCTAATATTAGTTTCGACAAACTTCTTTCTATTCCACAGAGTCTATCAAAAACATCACTGTGCTGTATAAAGGTAAGCAAGCTCAAGCAAACTTAAAAAGCTGCGTCCAAATATCGTGAAAGTTCCGCCGGTGTATCGCAGCCGCCGTCGCGACAGACGGCATCTGCTGAATGACCCCCATTCATTCCACGACGTTCATTCTGCTAATGGAGACGCTTTTAAGGTGCAAATGTACAGGGTGACTTTTTAATTAGTGTCCAAATTTTAGATGGGCATTTTATCGATTAAAGAACCCGTTTCATTTTTCATCTATTTAAGGGTGAGAGCCATCCGTTCACCTGCAAGTCCGGTGATGACGAGGCTACTACAAGCTATCATGGTATGTCAATTAGAAAAAAAATGGTTGGAGTAACTTCTTTTTTTATGTACCTGGACATATCCATTCAGCATAGTTAAAAAGTGCATCCTAATTCATAAGCGTAATCCATTTCTAGCACGATCTAAATATTGAAAGTAGGTAAAGTGTGTTCTGATGGAAAGGATCCTCTTTTCAGAAGGCCTGCAGAAATTCCGTTTTCACGCCCCACCTATAACTCCTCGAGGAAGAAATCACATGAAGAGTTCCTAACTCATTATTTTATTACAGAAGGAATGCTTACAAAAAGTACGTACTCTATATAATTTCACCCTGTATAGTGTCGTCAGTCCTCTGGTGCCAAATGCGCCGCTAATTAATTAAAAAGACAGCCGCAATGAGCAGCCATGTTGATTCTGAACCAAAGCGAGCTTTTTGATGTTGTTAATAACATAATTAGTAGTAGTATTTCTTCTTCAAAGTTTTTCTGAGGGACCATTTTCTTTTCATTTATGTTTATTTCACTACTGGTCTTTATGGCATTCCCTTTTACCATTGGACCGGGTTACATAGGTTAAGTTGTACTGAGGACTGAATAGATGTTCGAAATATAGCTTTCAATATAGACTATGTCATATTTTTGTAAAGGTAATACATAATATACCTACATTATAACACCTTCTTCAATTATAGAGCGATAAGTGCAGATGTAAAAACGTGTCGAAAGGTTTGTTAGTTGTATTTTTTTTTCACGCTAAATGTAATTTATGCAGGTTCTTTTACTATAGTCATTTCACGAAGTTTAATACATCTCATGAACCGTTGCTCGACCGACCTCTTCCATAAAACCATAACAGCCTCACCATAGTTTGCAAATTCGTGGCAATCGCATAAACGAGTCGTATATCCGAACTTAATCCCCGGCTGATCGTAACAAATGTCTGGAATCCGAGGCCGTCGTAAATTAAACATTATTTGACACAAAATAGCGTAAATAAAAGTATTCGAATCATTCCTGTTCCGTATAATTTGAATACGTATAAACGGAGAGGCGCCCGTTATTCCGTTTCGGATTCCGTTATGCCAAACGCCAATCTTGCGAGCCTTGTCTCGGCAGGCATTCCTGACGCTGACTTCTACAAGCTTTCACAACCCGAGTATCTAATAATTGAACATTCTGGTCGGTTATTTTAGTTCAAATAAATTGAATAGATCTGATATATCAGAACCTAGATATAATTAGTTATTTATGGTTGTTATCATATACATGTATTGTTGGTGTGTCAAATTGAAATAAATAAATAAAATTGTTAATAGAAATTATAAAATTTGTGTTTGTACAGATATCATTTTTGGGTTTTAAACGCTAATATTATGTCAAAAATGCTTACGATCGCTTGGAGGGCTTTTGGGTGCCAAGAACGGTAGCTGCAATCAATCTAATGAGTTTGATGACTGACTGATGATTTTTTTTCCAAGTAGAAGAAAAAGAAGAGTACCAGGAGCACTAAGCCGTTATTTATCGGTAATATTGGATCACGGCCCCTACCGGATGTACTTACAGTACATCCGTTCTCTTCATGTGCTTTTTTGCCCACAATATTCCTAATTACTCGATTAACCGTCCATTCTCTTCAAATCCTATTCACACGCGCTCCCAGACTTTCACTCGGTCTCGTGTTCTTAGCAAAGCCATTAGAGATGTGCGCCGCTTTTGTTCAAGCGAAGGTGTTCATAAATAAAGTGGAAATAGCTGCATATTTTATAGGGTGGCTGCCATTATAGGATAGGGCAAGGATGTCCGCAATACGGGGCGTCGTCGTGTCAGACGCACAATTCCCAGCTTGTTATAGGAAGACAGGAATCGGATTCGATTTTCATTAACGGTTTAACAATTTATTTATGTTGTTTCTATTTGCTTGATTTTGGAAAAGTTGAATTTTTATAGTGTATTTAACTATTTTAGACTATTGCATACCTTGTTCTAATTGTTGTTTTCGAAAAAAAGAGATGAAGCTTTATTTTTTAAGAAGTACAAATTTATATCAAAATAAAAATATTCTTATAAATTACCAAAACTAGTTGTTTATTCCTCGCTTAGTTCATAAAAGGATACATTTCATAAGGCTTGTCAATTTCTGACGACCATGATTAACAATATTTCTGAGTTGTAAATTTTAAAAAATCCCATTCAAATTTAGTGCAAAAGAAAATCCACAAACAGCCTACAAAGCCATTGTTTTCATCATTTCTTTGTTGGCATCATACATTGTTTCCCTTTTCCCGTTAAATCTTTTGTAGGTGTACTGTCCATCAATCTGGCCCTTGATAGCAAGTGGGTCATACAACATTCATGCCTTGTGTCATTACTCATTCATTGAACCGAAGCCACCAAATCTCGATCGGTATCGGGGATTGCGATAAAGGCTCTCCCTATGAGTGTTTAAGCCTTGCATATACGAGTTATTTAATATTAAAAAGTAATGTTATATAATGGCATGCAGCATTCCTAAATAATTAGTTTTTTTTGTTTATGAGATTCCGGGCCTTTAAAATTAATAGTAATTTAGTATAAAGAATATCAACAACAAGTAATTGAAAAAAAACTTAAATTGGTAAATTTGTGGTTTCATTTCAAAATTGTACGGAACCTTCGACAGTGCATGAGTCTGTCATGCAGCGGATTGTATAAATTATCTTATTTCAAATTATCAATAATGATGAACTACATACCAGGAATTGATGCCTAAAACATGTTTATATACCAAACTAACTCTTAGCTTTCGATCCCTATCAACTCTATTAAGATGATAATTCATTATCATAAACCCTTTGCATGATTTGTTATAGTTTCGCATTTAGCTTCCGTGATTATTCAGCATATCCTATTGTTTTATCGTTCCTTCCACACCGCAGGCTAAAGCTATTATAACATAGTGCAGAAGCAATTAAAGCTAATTTCCATTGTTTCCACACATGACAATTGACAGCAATTATATGAATAGGAACAGATATCGAGCCTCGAGTTTTGCCAAGACGCATTATCCTCGTGGAAACCTCAGTAATAACAGGTTTCATACACACACACACCCTGTGAGTAGAATGGGGTACTATCGAGAAAGTAGGGATGCGTTATAATGACTTTTTAATTTATTTGTATAGATTGTAAGGTTTCTTGATGACGCAAATAGAAAGACGTTGATTACAAATGACATAAACGTTCCAAAAAAAATATATATATATTATATATAAATATAATATATAAATATAAATATTTTTTTATATATAAAATATATATAAAAAATATCCGAGTCAAGAGATGACTCATACACAGAGCCTATATGAAGAGTTGGTTGGGTCTCCGGCAGCCCACACAGTCTGTAACCCTCCTGATGCAGATTGTTCAGGTTTGATGATTAGTGTGCCTAGATTAAGTAGTAACACTAAATTAAGGAAATATATTAAAATTAATAACTTTATTAAAAAAAACTGACAAATTAATTAAACGTCAGAAATGTTTTTAAAAAAATGTGGTCTTGAGGAAACAACGGGCAGATTTGGTAGATAGCCTAGAATTATATAGTAAAAAATTAGATGAATGTAGATGTAAGTATGACATTGACACAGCAGAGTTGAATGCAAATATTTCACGGTTGCACAACAATCTTGAAAGTTTGACTGACAAATATAAGTCTGCTCAGGCACAAATCCATGAGCACATATTAGCAGCAAATGTGCTCATTCAACAAAATAGTTGTGTATTAGAGTCGGGTCCATCTGACCAGTCAATTATTTGTAAGGAAAATGGAAAAGAAGACAGTGTCATAACCACATGCACATCTGTCTCTAATAATACTAAAACAAAACAAAGAGACAGTGTATTACTTTTCTCAGACCAATTAGGGGTTGGTTATGGTACATTATTAAGTAATCAATTAATTAATTATAGTGTCATAAACCATTGTTACCCTCATAGTTCATTGAACAAAATTACTAAACATATTGAGAATTCCAATTATAATGATAACTCCATAATTATACTTATGATAGGTAATGGCCAAAATCTTTGTAAAAAAGATATACTGTTCGCTTTTTCTAAACTTCTGGCACTAAATGTTAAAAAGGTGATTATGTGTGCTATTCCATTCTCAAAATGTTACACATATGAACAAAATAACAGTATTCACATATTGAATACACAAATGTATAATTTATCATATAGTCATAGCGACAAATTTGTGTTTTTTGACACAAACAAATTTATAGATAATAAGTTTTTATTGACTGGTAAAACCTTTTATTTGCCTACAAAAATTAAAAAACAGCTAACAGCATTGTTAGCATATAATATAAATAATTTATTTATTAAGACTTTGGAATTCGTTCCAAATAATTTAAATTTAATTATAAGACAATAGAGGACGTCTCTAGCCATTCCATGACAAAGGAAAAACCTACCAATCTTATTATTATTCACCAAAATATACAGGGTCTATCCGGCAAAGAATTAGAATTAGAATTGTTTTTAAATGAAAAGAATGTCCATGTGTTATGTCTCACTGAACATTGGTTGAGACAACATGAATTAATTATTAGTATTAATGATTATATACTAAGTAGTTCTTTTACTAGAAGATCTCTAATAAGAGGGGGGTCACTCATTTTATTAAAAAAATCCCTTAAATATAAAGAGCGTCGAGACATTGTCTCATTGTCCATGGAAAGGACAATTGAGCTGTCTTGTGTTGAAATAGAACAATATATTATAATTTGTGTATATAGGCCACCATTAGCTAACTATTTCCTATTTGAGGCCCCTATGGAGGAAGCTTTAAGGAAAGCATGTGCCAGCAATAAACAGGTGATTGTATGTGGGGACTTTAATATAAATATCCTAGAAAATTCGTTGAACTCCTTAAGGTTCATAAATCTTTTTAAATCGTTTAATTTATCTCACATTTTTAATGAACCAACTCGCATCACTCCTACCTCGGCCACATGTATAGATAATATTTTTTGTAACTGTTCTGTAGAAAATAAATCTATAGTTAATTTTATTAACTCTGACCACTGTGGTCAAATGGCAGCTTTTGAGCATCATTGGACTCCAATGCCATCTATCATAACATGCAGACCAATAACTACAAGTCGAATAGAAAAAGTTTAAAAATAATATTAGCTATAAAGTTTCTGTAATGGACTTTCAAGCAAACCTTAACAGTAATGAGTTATATAAGAAATTGTTTAATGTTGTAGAAAAAGAGTTTAACGGAATATTTACCAAAAAAGAAATTAAAATTAATAACTCTAAAATAAAATTTAGTAATTGGGCTACAACAGGGATATATACAAGTAGACGGAGACTTTTTGAACTGTATGATCTCAAAGCCAACTCTAAAGACCCGGCCCTTACAGATTATATTAGAAACTATTCTAAAATTTTTAAAAAATCGTGTGCAGTAGCTAAATCACTCTATCTGAAAAATAAAATACACAATGCTACTAACAAAAGCAAGGCCATCTGGCAAATCATTAATAAAGAGACTTGTAAAAACAATACTCAAAATCACAAGATTTCTCTTAAAGTAGATGATGTAATATTAGATTCTGATGCTGATATAGCTAATGCATTTCAATCATATTTCTCAAATATAGCTGTTACAACGACAAGTAGTTTGTCTTCTAGTCCGATTCTTGCTCAATCGCTTTTAAAGACTCATGTAAGTGAATGCGCGTCTTCCTTCAAGTTTGACTACATCAATGCGCAAGTAGTTGTGAAAACCTTTAAAGAACTTAACTTAAAAAAGTCAGAGGACTTATGGGGACTCTCAGTACACAGTTGCTCCACTTTTAGCAAAAACATTCAACAAATGTGTTAATGAAGGCTGTTTTCCTGATTTGATGAAGTTAAGCAAAATCATTCCTTTGTTTAAATCAGGTGATGATAGTGACCCATCTAATTTCAGACCTATATCCTTACTACCAGCATTTAGTAAAATTTTTGAAAAAGTTGTATTTAGTCAACTGCTAAGCCATTTTAATTTAAACAATTTATTACATAGCAATCAATATGGATTCTCTAAAGGGAAATCCACAACAGATGCTGGAGTAGCTCTTATTAAACATATTTTTGATACATGGGAAAATAAGCAGGATGCCATAGGCATTTTCTGCGACCTATCCAAGGCGTTTGATTGTGTTAACCATCAAACCCTGTATAAATTGTATGTAGTACAAATGAAGAAAATTATCTTTGATAAAAAAAAAGTCAAACACGAAATATAATTTAAATCCGTTTAAGATCATTAATTTTTTTCTTTCTTTCTGTCACCACTGTTGATTGTTTTTTTTTTCAATGAGTATAATGACACTTTGAGAAATTAACCACATCAAAATTTTCAATAAAATTTGTCAGTGAAGCTATCCTACAAAATCACGGACAGCAATTTCAATATTCTGAAAATTCAACATTTCACACAATATCCTAGCATTATGAAGGATTCCTATTGAGAAATCCGCCCAACGCCTTTTGCGTGTAGCAAATAGTAATTATACACCCTGCGCTGAGAATTCAGAGGGAAATGTAAGTGAACTCTATACCGATTAATACATTGGTAATTGATTTTAAATAATCCATGGATTAATGACATCGACCCGATATATATTTCAGTGACTATTCGGGCAAAGAGTTTGCAATTTCACTGCAATAAAATCACATTTTATCGATAACTAGTGATCCGCCCTCGGTTTGCCTCGGGTATATATTCAAAAACCTTGGTTTTTCACTCCTGTATCTAATAAAAAACCGCATCAAAATCCTTTGTGTAGTTTTAAAGATTTAATCATAGATATACGCGGGAATCGTCTTTGCTTTATAATATGACGTTATGTACAAGTTGCAATATATTTGATTTGTATACGATACTTTGACTATTCTTGTTATTGAACGACATTTGATAGGATGGTCGGTCATAAAACTATTTATACAAAAAATCTAATTTTGATCAAACCACATCTGAATTTTAATGTATTTTCACCACAAACCTACCATTGTTTCGACAAAGGTCAAACGTTGAAAAAGCACAAAATCAATTTCGTTTGAATTAAAAAATAAAGGAGTACGGTGTCCAAGGGGAAAGTTTCACGAGATTAATTCTCTTGATAAAATTTCACGGTTCAAGAAATCCAACTACCGGTTGCGTGGGGCGATGAGCGATACTGATTACGTTCGTCTCAACAAGTTAACCTACGAACCGGTAGAGAGTACGCGGTATAACATTTTTCCAGGTGTTTTTGTATAAAAAAGGTTATAAACACGGAATGAATTTGTTTTAATAAACGGGGGCTAGTGGTGAACAAAACAAATTTATTTTGTGCTATATTTTCACAAATAATGTATTTCCGTTGCCGCTATAACAAAATGGTTTTTTTTATTCATAATTGGTAAGGAACCCTTTGTGCGAGAGTCTGACTTGCACTTGGTCAGTTTTTTGATATTTATATACAACAAAGCAATAGGCATAGGCATAATAAAGCAATAGGTTTGACATTGTATAATGTTTTGTGTATCAGATACCACATTAACACAGTATTTTAATATAACTTAATATATGTGAGATTAATATTTACAGTACCTAATTATATATTACTACAGTATCCTTTAAATCAAATAAAAACACACAATATTGTTATGGCATTACAATACACTATTGCAATGCAGATTTCCCTCGTAGCAATTCTACGACGCCGTAGCTCTGCCTTCGTTACGGTATCGCTACGGGCCGTAGCTGCTACGGCTCCCCAGAGACATGGCAAGCACAATGTCTGCTACGCGCCAGCTAAGCTGCGCCTTATTATTTTCTAGATCACTTTCGAAGGTTGTTCTCTTAACGTGGCCATTTTACACGAGACACTTTTTACCGTACCTGAGCGGAAATTGTTTAGTTTAACTTAAGTGTAAGAGTTGTAGTTGGCTTTTATGTTTGGCCTTTGGTGTTTTCAGGCTGAAATTGAAACACTTAATTTTGTGACTTTGTGCAATATTAAAAGCAAATTAGATTGTTTATGCTCATATAAACAATCTACCAATAATGCTGTGCAACTTCTAGAGCTTCAAATTTGAATACCAACTTCGTGTTTGATGGTAAATATTGGTAATGGGTTTTAAATATCTATTATCAACTCTTAATCTTATTAAGGATCTACCAAAGTCATTAATTACGGATACAGACAACCCTTTCAATGGTTCACGTTTAAACTTTCCTATTTTTTTTGCTTATACTATTTGAATAATTTCAGCTTATACTAAAAAGCTGCTGAGCCATCAACTCAAGTATGTTTAAAACTTAACCGAAGCATTCACTAGTGCTTAATTACCCTACCTCAAGTAAGGCCGTCTATTAAACCGGCCGTGGGTAGTAACGCCATTCCGCGTTTATATTACGAAGCCATTTATTCGCCTTCCGAGTCATAAACTTCGCAATTGTAGATAAACTATCAAATTAAGTACCAAATTGAGCCGCAAACTGTGAGCAACAATTCAAGATGTTGTTATTCCTATTTGGGGTGTATAAAGTTACTGAAAGTGGCTTAGAAATTATGGTAATGCGCTTTACCCTGACGTTCGTCGTTTTCCTTATTCTGTGGTTCTGAATATAAAGCTGAAAGTCTGTTAGATACAAATAATGTACGTATCGGATTGTAGACACGTTCACTCTGTATGATGAAGATTGGTGGACGCTGGTGTACGACTATATAGAAAGTATACTACGATCCATTTGATGCAATGCGTCCCATGACGAACATTTACTACTGGTGAAAGCTTTTTTCGTAGGTTTTGTTGATATTATAGTGTATGATGACGTCGCCTACAGCTACTATTTGCAGATATATCCAGTATTTAGCATGATTACCCATTATTTCAATACGCCAGGTATAGAAGACACTATATAGTACTTTTCGAAGGATCTTGTGTGTGGTGATTTAAGAGCATCCTTTTTTTTTTTTAACGCGGAGAATGCTTGATGCACCGTCACCTTGGGCAGGGGGTTACCCAAGGTGTTGTGTGGGACTCGCGGCTGGCGGTGTTTAGATGGAAAGCCGGCAGCTGCTCCTGAGCTAAGGTGCAATGCCCAGGGTTGTACCCACTAAACTCCGCGGCGTACCCCATCGCCTTATCGGCGTCATGGTTCCTAGCATAGCTTAACTGCCACAACGCCGCCAGCGTTCCACCCCTTAACGGGTTCCACTCAAGTCCCCCACTGAGGAGGGCGACAAGGCGACTCGGTACACGGAGTCACTCCCGTCCCTCGACGGAGGCCTGTGCAATGCAGGCGGCGGCGTCCCCACGCCTGCCGCCTGCTGGTCTCCACTGGAGTGCGCTGTCTGGCGCTGGTAAATGCGCCGCGCGCGCCCCGGTCTGCGCCTTCTAAGCGCTGGAGCTGAGGGGTCATTCTCCCTCTCACGTTCTGCCGCCTCCTTCTGCAACATGACGGACTCGCAGAAGGAGGCAGTTGCCATCCAAATTTCCCGTCTCTCTACCATCCCACTAAGTAGTTGGGGAAGAGAGAGTACTTGACCGGCCACAGATGTAAGGGCCGACCTCTCCTGGGAATTTAAGAGTATCCTACATTAAGGGTTATGAATTTGTATTTTGTCATCGTCATCGTCGGTATATAATTAAGGCCAACAGCACATCGATTTCATTGAATGTAAAGTGGAAATGTACACTGGAAGGAAACTGACATGTCTACTCCACGGATTCTAAGGCAATGTGTATTATGGCAGTAAACTAACTTGTATGAAACTTACCACTCGGAGTTGCTGAAACCCGGAGCCATGAGCCAACCCAATCTTCGCTGTTATTCTACACAATTAGGGACAATTCCACTTTGTGTTCGTCGGTCCTCCATTTCGGGACCGTTTTGCTAACATTTGTCAAGTTTTGTCGTTTGTGTATTCCGCCTTCTTCGTAAAATACTACTTTGTGTTGGTATTTAAGTTAGGCCCAAATTAGTCTTGCGGAGTTGCAGAATACGACCTCATTGGTACATAGGTAGATACTTCTATCCAACTAATGGGATGTATGTCACAAATGGGAATTACTAAGTGGAAGTGCTGGCTTGATTTGTTTCTGTTATCCAATTTATATCATGCCCGTCCGTCTATCCGCATCCGACCATGCACCCGTCCTCTATTTTCCAAGCTCCAAACGTGTGAAGTGATAAAAGACGAAACTTTTATAAACTTTGGTTATATGAATTTAACACACAAACAAAAAAGCAAGCTTTGATAACATTAGCTCGTGCAACTCTGACATTAATAATAGAAAGGATAGTATGAGTAAGTATATGGGTATTTGCTACATCTAGCTAAATACAACCACTTTACAAAATAAACGTTGTATGTCTTCATAATGTGTTACCTACACCAACTGGATTCAAAGAGAATTTTAAATAAACGTTACAAACTCGCTTCACAATGTAAACCCATGCAAGTAATTTATCTTCTACCTTCGTCTCGTCACGTTTCTTGTCTCAGGCTGTTATTACAGAGTAATGTTCCGAGGCATTCTCTTTGCCATAACAAGGGCCCGACAGACCATAATTTATGTGGTAGCGGGCGAGGCCACATCTGGCCCGTATCTCGACGACACCTTACTTCTACGTACCGACTTAATTTTACTCCCACTTTAAAATGAGGGTCGCAAAACAGATTAAAATGCCGTGAAATCCTCTGTTCAAAGAGGCTTGTTTAACCTTGTATTGCTTTAACTGTTTTTTTTTAGAAAAACACCTAATATTGTGTACTCTTTTTGGATTCTATTAACTCAGCCAAAGTGACGCCTACACATATATTGATAGCAATAACGTACGGATGCATTTTGTATTGCACTTTTGCATTCAAAATACGTTACAAGTCAAAATTACATTAGCAAACTAAATAGGTTTTGCTTTATGACTTATTCCTAGGCCTGTAGAAGGTAAATATGATATGGTTGGATATTGTGTGTTTACTTAACCGAGATCTTTATTCTAAATTATAATATTCTGAAAGAAGACCTACTATCAAATTATTTGCCTGATTTGAAATTGTATCAAAATAAAATAATCGGAAAGACAAAAACTACCAACCAACTGTTATTCAAATAGTTTTGAAAACATTTAATACAGATAGCATTGATACATAGCAGCCCATAGTATAAATTAATCTTTGGCAAACCCCTAAGAGGCCAAAATTATCTTTTCAAGTAATAAGAGTTACAATTTCTCTCCAACGAGATCTCAACTTGTTAATTATTATTCATGTTCCGGCACCTTGTGCATATTTCGGTTAAGTTTCGTAATGGAAAAACTTTTTTTAACTACCAAAATCTCGGGGAGTCCCATAAATAACTGTTGCTGCAAGCTGTTTCGCACGGACGGAGTCCCTGAATCGAAACGAGGGTCAGTCTGCACGTAGGTAATTATTTAGAACAATGACCCTGTAAAACATTTAGAAAGGGAAGATTTTTTGGCAATAAAACGTGCAATGGAAGGCCGTCGCGTTTCGGAATGCTGGGGATGCTCGATCGCTGTTGTGACGCGGATTCAAGGTGAATTTCACTTGACTACCCTAGCTAAGATACGTAACTACGTAGGTATTAGAAGTCCTTTACAAGGGCACAAATACACCTAGCAGTAGCTATATAAGACTCGTTGGTATTTTTAATACGAATCAATAAATCTTATTAAAGACTTCTATCCGGTTGCATTGTAAATAATATTTCTTAGATTTATTTCGTCTATTGCATAAAACCTATAGTTACCCAACAAAATAATGCCGGTAGGTTAAATACCGCTGGTTATGCTCGTCTACACGCGATAAAATCAGTAGCAAATACGTGGTTACGATACGCAGCTATATATTTTTTAGTGTAATGGAACCCGAAACGTTGTACAATAGCAATTACTAAATAGTAGTATTAATGCTATTTTCTATTGGATAGTCAGTTGCATCTTTTAAAAATCATCATTCGGAATTTTGTTCAAAATAAACAGTTTTATGTTTTATTGACAACTAGTGACCCGCCCTCGCTTCGCTTCGGCTAAATTTTACATACAAACCTTTCTTAAGAATCACTCTACCTATTAAAAAAAACCGCATCAAAATCCGTTGCGTGGTTTTAAAGATCTAAGCATACATACGGACATACAATGAAAGCGACTTTGTTTTATACTATGTATTGATTAATAAAAAAACTCTAATGCACTGTACCATTTAGACCGCTAAAGGCGACCGGTCAAGTGCAGTATCTGATGCGTTCCGGCACCGGAAACGCTCTCTTTGAGTTATGGCCGACCACATCCGGCGTTCGCTTTCGATGCACGGTCGGCAACACTCGATGAATCATTGCTAATCAGCGGTGGGCTGTATTGGTGCGAATTCGGGGTTTGGATTTAAAAGCCTGTGGATCAACTAAGCCACAGGATTTTGAATGGTAGGTGAGGTTTTTGTTTTAGAGAGAAAAATATCACTTAACTTAATGTTAATTTGTTTGTCCAATTCAGTTATGTTAGTAGGTTACGCATCATTATCAAATAAATAAGTTACATGGGTTTTGAAAAACTGCGAACGTATTTGTTTTTCTAAGTTAACCATTGTCCTTATTATTAAGGATTATAACAGACGTTTCTTATCGGAACATACTAATGACGTCTGACTGTACGTATGACCCATATTAAAATAAAGGATTAATGAGAATCAAATATGGAAGTACAGTTTATTCAAGAATAGTCGTTTTCATACCCACTCTGTATTTCCTACTCTCATAAAACAAATGAGTATCAAGCCATAAACCTCTAAAAGCCTTTACAAAAGTAAATTAAGTTTATTGCATCTACAAGTCGACAATCAGCTGGTCCATTAGAGTTTTAACGCGCGGTTAATGAAGACATGAGCTCAAGCCTTTCGTGTTAGGTTTTTTCTTTTCAAGTTTACGAGCAGTAGTTGTGTTTACGACTCTCCAAGACATAAAACTCGCTTATCCTAACTCGATTTACATTTCGTTGTAAACGACGTCTACATGAGTATTTTATAACAGCTGCCAGTGAAAATGAACTCGTCAAGTTTTTTATTAGTGTTGTATTGTTTTTAACAGTGATGTATTTTTCACACTGATTTATTCAACAACTTCTTAACTCTTTTTGTACCTGCTTTTGTTACTTCAGTGTTAAACTTTAATATAATAACAAATGAAAATACATGAAACTACTTCATTAATTATTTGCAGGGCCGTCTTTAAACTATTTGAGGCCCTGGGCACATTAGGATCATGGGGCCCCTATGACCTTGAGAAAACACTATTTAGTTACCTATCTAAATATATAAAAGGAGAGACTGACTGACTGACTGACTTGACTCACTGACTGACATATCGACGCACAGCCTAAACGGCTAAACGTAGGAACTTGAAATTTGGAAGGGACGTAGCTTAGTGTAGAGACTTAGCTTTTTAACCGACTGCGCTATAAAGAAGTAATGTTTTTAGGAAGTTACGAAAGATTTCCCGAAATTCCCACAGGAACAGGAATTAACGGGAAATCCTTTTGTATTAATAATATTAACAGCATAAGTTATACGCTTGAAGTTTGGCATGCAGGTACCTTCATAAAATTAAAGGTTAGTTGCAACAGGATATTGTGAAATTCCCACGGGAAACAGAGTAATAGGGAAACAACACATGTGAGTGCATGCTGACTTTTAAACACAAACTCAAGCAACATTTTATGGAAAAAAAACGTGCCGGTCGATGATTAAATACATCCCTACTCATTATAAGTGAAATGTTCATTTCTTTAAACCTAAAATTTTTGTATGAAAAAATCTAAACCGCGTGAGATTGAGATTTGGCATGCAGGTACCCTAATGAACGTAAAGCTTACTTGCAACGCGATATAACAAAATTCCCAGGGGAACGGGAGTTACTGGGAAACCACTTCTGCACAGCTAGTAAATATGTAAAAGGAGAAACTAACTGTTTTGACTGACTGACTGACACATCAACGCACAGCCTAAACGGCTAAACGTGGGCACTTGAAATTTGGAAGTAGCTTAGGTACTTTAGAGGTGCACTAAGAAAGGAATTCCTGAAATTCCCACGGAAACAGGAGCTAGCGGGAAAAAAAATTGTATGACAAATCCACGTAAGATAGATAATTTAAATTAGGCATGCGGATACCCTGATAAACGTAAAGCTTAGTTAAATAGGACATTGCAAAATTCCCACTGGAACGGGAGTTATTGGGAAAAAACTTTTTTATGTAAAATCCTGTAGCTCACGCGAACGAAATCGCCTACCTACATATTTAAATTAACCTAAACATACTAATATCGGAAAATCGCATTATTGAGCGAGAGTGGAGTACTTATACCCTGTTTATAGTTGCATTTATAGTTCGATCTTTTTGACGGATATCAAACCTGAAATCGATGTTACCTTGCAACGGCGAACAATATTTTCTTATATTAATAATTTAAAAATGTTGATAAAAGTGTCTGTTAAAGACTCAGGCATTTTCCGAAAGTGGTTTAATGCTTTAAAGAAAAATTTAAATAGATAAACTGAAAACAATGACTTCTTAACAATGTTTTTATGTCTAGTGCAATACAATTGATTGATGAATGATTAATTTATTTTGAATAGTTTAAAACATACATACAGGCACATACTTAGCTAACATATTTTTAAAACTGACCCATCCACAGATATCTTGTAAGGTATAGATATTCGCATGCGGCAAACTAAAGCTAATAAGCGTAGGTATTGTAGTAAGTTATTATCATCAGATTTTTCAAAAGTAATGTTTTTCGTCATTTGGTAATCTGACAGAAACTAGGGGCCCCATTCAACCGTGGGGCCCTGGGCATGTGCCCATAGTGCCCAGTGACTAAGAGGGGCCTGACTATTTAAGTAAGAAAAAAAAGTGTCGATGGCCGAGTGGTTGAGGTCGTTGCTTGTCATGCGAGAGGTCGCCAGTTCCAACCCCGCCATGTATGTACCATTGTGTTTTACAATTTTAAATTCATATGTACGATTATCACCGATAAACGTCGAACGCTTATCGGTGAAGGATAATAATATTGTGAGAAAAACTGCACACACCTACGAAGAAATTCTAAGAATTGTGTAGATTTAGGCACTAGGTATTAGAATCTAAGTCATGCCTCCATTAGAACGATCCGACGTCACAACATTAACGTTATCTAAGCCTAATGCTTAACGAACACCCTTCAAAATTCAATAAAGCCCCAAACACGCCTATATCATAATGTAAAAATTCATTTCTCCATTTACATGTACGGAATATTTAAGCATTCATTAATGTTTGACTTTCTTTGCGCGATCGCTCGCTTTGGAAACAAAACTCATAAATATGTAAGCGCGCTGGATGCGGACTATGCAAAATTCCGGGTTCCCTTAAACAGGTCAACTTCAATTTAACATTTCATAGATTTAAATCTGAAACAAGTTAAGCGATGATAAGATGGAATATAAAATGTTGCCTTGTAAAGGGAGGCTGTTGATTGTGTTATGAACGGACCAGTTGGAAAATGCACGTGTATTGTTATTGAAAATGTATTTAATGTCAGGTGAAATGTTTTGTACATTTTTGTAGTTTACGAAAGGTTTTTATTTACAGGTACTCGTATATTATTATTTTCATTAAGGCCTTTTCACTCTAGTTTAGGGTAGGCCGGTTCCCCAGCAGTGGGGACGTATATGGGCTGATGATATTATTATACATATTATTCTTATACATGGTGATTAATAGTTAAGTGTGTTAGCGTGTTGTTACTAATACTCAACAAAAGTAAAATAACAAACATGTATGAAAGCTACGATTGCTATACACATAACATATTCGTATGTTTTAAAACCGAACGCCAGTCCTTATATGGTATGACAACAAAATATTGTCTTCAAATATTGAATACCACTTTCCGTCTAAAATTTCTCATGTTAGAGAGTTATTCGTAGTGAAATTTAATGCGAATCTGCCCTTATTAAATTCCAAAGGAAAAATTTAATCTTAAAATATGTTTCAGCCGGACAAAAAATAGCCGACGTATGCGAACATAGACGCCTTGGAATTTCATTTGGCTTCACTTGCTTCAGGGGGTTTTGGTTCCAATTATTTAATAACTATCGCAGAATTTTTAAAAAAATATTATTTCGTAGAAAAATGTTTGAAATTTAGGTATTATTCGAAATTTACTAACCGGGACTGGAACCCAGAACCGTTTAGTCTAAGCTATACTGCCACTAGACTGATGAGAAAGCCTAATGAATCTAATTACAAAGTCCATTGTCAATAAAAAAAAAATCAAAACCCGTTCCGTATAGAACCAGCTGAAACACCGCAGTTTCGTATAAAAACTCACCCCTTTCGCTTGACCGCTCGGGTCCTCATAACTTGACTCGTCCAATAATATCGTCATATTTTTCCAGCATTGCGAAATTGGAATAAAAGGGAGGAAGGGAAACTTTCGCATTGGAATTGCGGGGGTCGCGTACTTGCCATAAATAATAGACGCAATCTGTGTGCGTCCAGTTACGCAACCATCCCATGCGTGCGTTGACGCACAATGAAACTTTGAAGCAATAACACAGCAGCCTACATCTGACATACGAATGCATAACATCATAATATCGCATAGTCATCATCATAATAGACTAACATTGTTATGTTTCGACCATTTATTTCTCCATCTTTGAAACAAAATAGTACGAAATATTGACTGGCCATGAAAAGCATCCACTGCAGTCATTTTGTCAGTTGCGATTGGTCATTTTGACTTATCTTGCTTGTCTTATCTACTTAGCCTTTGATTTATGTGAAAATTTAAAATAAATTATCAACTTTTAATACAACTTAATGATATTAAACCCTGGGAGATGAGATACGTTAATACGTATCTCATCTCCCCGGTTTTGTTTTTCAATATTTGCTACCATATTAAACAGTTAATACATTTGTGGTGCATCAATGCGTGGTTTTTCTGGTTTATTATAAACTTATGTAACAGTAAATAAAGTATGTAAAATTTATGTAACATTATGTAAAATAAAGTATATAAAAAAGAGACTGGCTCGGTGGAACAGTGGTTAGTGACCCAGGTTTACTACCCACGGTTCCAAGAGTCGTGGGTTCGATTCCCACTCGGGACAAATATTTGTGTGACGAACATCGGTGTTTGTTCCGTGTCTGGGTGTGTATTATTAAATATATTTAAGTTTATTTGTATATCCACTGTTGATTTTGATATCTGTAACACAAGTGCTTAAGCTTCTTACAACGGGATCAGATCAATGTATGTGATGTTGTGCAATATTTGTTTATTTAGTAAATGTACGCATTAAAGTTATTGACAAACTTGCCAATCTTTGGTTACCCGTTATTTGGTGGGAGGTTGAAAATCAAGTGGATATGCTAGTGCGTCCTGTCGGATGCACTCACGGATACTGCCATTTCACTTTTCTTTTTACAAAACTGTATGCAACGGTATTGCACTAGAGTGAGGGCAGGCTCGCCCAGCAAAGGGCTGCTTTGTGATATGCGTCTGTCGAAAAATATCGAGATGCGTTTAAAAGGGAGTACCCAACACTGTTAATTGTATTTTTAATAGTCTGCGAGTTACTTGTACTAGTATTTATGTTGAAATCGTCATTAAAATGCTTAGATTAGAAGCTAATTGCTCTATAAATACATTGCACAAATGCTAATAACTAGATTATGGTAGACTTACCTCACTACGAAAAAGTGTACAGAGGGAAAGTCTTTCTTTAGAAGAAAAAAGTTAGCATAATATTTTGCCAAACGGGTTGTCTAATGTTTATGTTTATTTTTATACAGGTACTGAGGTATCTGTAAACCATTTTGAATACCATTGTATTGCTCTACGCAATCATCTGTCAAGTATTCTCAAGTAAAACCACCTCAAGTGACTTGTCAGTTCTCCCTACTCGTAAATAAGCGATACGTATGACGTCACGATCTGACGATGGCCGATCCGCCTCTTCGATGTTGGCGGCAAATGAGACGCTGCATGTGCCCCCATCATCGTGCATTGCTTCATTACTGGATTAACGGGAGACAAAGCGGGGAAAACGCTATGGAAACGGAGATAAGACGTTCCGAATTTCCGTTATTTTCTTTAAAGTAAAACTGTACCTTTTTTTCAGTACACTTCTGTGCATTAATGATACTACCGGATTTATAACAACTGTTTGTATATAAAAAAAATTAAACTCCCAAAAGACACCTGTAATACTTATTTTGTGGTGCAATCTTTATGTCAATATTTGAAACTTGTTTATTTATAAAAGAAAAGTTTATTTTCCAAGACATTATTATATAGGTTTCCTTGTAACTTTCCAGTCATATTTTTATTTTAATTTATTTTGTTTTGTCCTGAAATATCTTTAGCTCCTTTAGGAGCTCTATAATAAACAAAATACGGGTATTTTTTTTAATTATCAGTGAACATTTTATTTACTTTATCGCTATACCTCATATTAACTAAGAAAAAGAAAGACGTGTTTGAATAAAAACACGTATAAAGTAGTATAATATAAAACCGCTCTCCCGTCTTTTTATACAGAAAACTCCTGACGCAAGTTGTTCGCCAAAGTTTGTTATCGACGTGGACAGGCCCCACAAGTTCCCCGGTGTTATGTTTTACTCGAGTCAAAAAGCGAAATGTATTGACTACAAACTGTCATAAACTTGGTTATCTAAACTTAATTTTGAACTGTATTTGAATTGACTCACCAAATATAACTATAACAAACTTATATTTCAAATAATAACATTAATTTCATTTTAAATCTTGGTTGGCTTTACTTAATTTTGACCCGTATTTGGCTCAACAAAAGCAGAAATATGTTTTTTTTAAATATGACAGAGATCTCAGCGTTGTTTTTCTTAAGTTTCTATAGGAAAATGATAATACCACATTTCAATTATGTATTTGAACCTAGTGTTTGCAAAATCTTTAAAAGGAAAAATTTTATCCGTTTATAAACGACTCCACTAAAATTTTATATACGTAGATAAAAGACAAATAGTATCTCTAAAATGTTGGCCCCACATGTGTATAATTTCAAAGGATAAATAATAAGTTTTTAGAAGCATAGCACCTAGAACATCATGCTATATTTTGTTTTTTCTACATCTACATAATAAAAAAGTTATAACCATCAACTATAACAGAATATGTGGGTGTGAGCGAGTACAAAGAACAAGGACTACTTTTCAAATCAGGCATAAACAGTGTTTACGTAACGTCAATTACACCGCGAATAGGTACACATCAAAGCAAAGTAATTTCAGTGAACAAAATTAAAAAGTACTACAAAGGTAACATCGCGCACAAAAGTTAACAACAATATTATCAATTACCATAATGCTGAGCCGAACAACAAAAGTGGGAACCCGCACGTGGGAAAACATTGAGACGGCGGTGCGGCTGACTGTACTACGCGGGGAACAATTTTTCCCTTTAAAATAATACGTTTTGTTCTATTAAACACTTCGTGTCTATGTTTTTGTAGAGATGTAAAAGGATTTTCATGAGTCCTTCGAGTTCAGACTATATTTTTATTAGAGCCTTCAATGTTTCCTAAAATTTAAAGACTTTGGTCAGACATGGACAGTCTTAAAACTCATTAGGTAATAAATCAAATTTGATAACTCAAATAATATGTAATAAGTATGACATATATTTAAATTGTAATTTGACATGCGAAAAAAAATTATGAAATCTTCTCGTGGAATAAATAATATCATTTCATTTCAATTATTTCATTACATTTCAGTTATTTCATATAATTTCATTTCATCGCGCAGATTTGAAAAAAAAATGTTTGTGCATCTAAAGATTATATTTTAGTGGATTATATATAAAAGATGTCTATTAAAATGTTTCAATTGTATCTCACAAACGAACTCAAAAGAAAAACTCTGGCCTGCCTGTGCTGATCCCAAAGGTAAATACAACGCGAATATTTCATTTCCAAAGCAAAACGGGGATACTTACTTGCGATAAGACAAACTTGTTGAGCCCGCGCAATAAACTGAAAACATCCGACTTCGCACGGTAATATTTTAATTACTTCTTATTGTCTTATAAACTTTTGAGCGCATTGTGCCGCCCCTTGCCTAATTAAGAAGGCTTTTAATTAAGCCTCTCCTTCCACGCTGCCCTGAAGATTTCACGCGTGTTTTCTGTGTAAACCTATGTTCGAAGTTAATTTTCAGAGTCGCACAGGCGAAGTTACAGAAATTCCTTGCCATTCCAACATTTGAGGCAGAAATGAAGCAATAAAGAAAGATTAGCGAAAAATTTAGAGCTTTGTACGTTAAATGGAAAATATTTATTTTTGTGGGTTAAGGAAACTTAATAAGACGTGTTTGAGGTGAGACTTTTCAGTAAGAAAAGTGTTATTACACAACTAAGCTTTAAGTTTACTAAGGTACCTGCATGTCAAATGTCAAGCGCCTAACTAACCGGTTAATATTTTTCATACAAAATAATTTACCCGCTAATTCCCGTTTCCGTGGGAATTCGGGATTTCCTTTCTTAGTGCACCTCTACGGTACCTAAGCTTTGTATGTCCCTTCCGAATTTCATGTCTAATGAATAATTGCATACGCGTTAGCCGTTTACGCTGTGCGTTGATATGTCAGTCAGTCAGTTAATCAGTTTCTCTTTTTATATAAGATTATTATAGGGAAAATGATTAATAGTGTAATTATACATGAAGTAATTTTTATTTTAATTGAACATGAATAAAACAGGTTTTTATAAATGTTATGACTATTATAAATCACTTCCTGTATTTTATTGCATAAGCCGGTTCGTGTTAATAAGCACTCAAATAATTTAAATTAAATTTACTGTTTTGAAATTTTATGTGAGTTTTTAGTAATACATTAAAAACACCCTATATTAATTTTTTTAGCAAACGTTAACAAACAACATAAATTTCTGTAAAATAAATATATAGTAGTAATTTATATGTTTGCATTAGGGTAAACAGAATTTTCAATGGTTGGACAGAGGACTAATATAACATTCATAGAGGTTCCTTAATGATATGAGATGAAAGTAGGCCTCATTAGCATATATTTGGGTCTTCTTCACGAGATAAGTTGCTCCTGACTTTGTAATGAATTGAAAAGGCAAGTAGACGGCACATTATTCACTTTGCTCATGTATGAATGTCAATGGTGCGTTTAATTCGGTGCCTACCTACCCAACAGTGGTTTATGTCATGACTAACAATAATGCGTCCGACCAATTTCGGCCATGGCGGCCGATCTCAATTGAGATCAGCCAACTGCGCATGACATATTATAGTGCACAAGTATGCGCGCAAACACAAGTGCACTGTCTCTTTCCTTACTCTCATAGTTTGACGGTAATCTGAAATGACCGATGAGAGATCGAGCGTAGGACCACCGACTTAACGTGCTTTCCGAAGCACAAGCGTGCAACCGGCAACTTCCTGACTTAGGGCGGAGCAATTTCTTTACAGAAAATCTCACAAATTTTGCCCGACCCCGAATTCGAACCGGGGACCTCTCGGTCCTAACGCAGCACTAGCTATCAATAGACCAACGAGGCAGTATGTCATGACTATAATATATACATAATGTATTTAAGACTTTTGCGGTCCTTTAGATTTTATCATATTCGTTCATACAATGTCACTTGACGTGATACCAACTACAGGTTCAGATACACCATACCAAATACAGATCTTTTCATCGGGATACACAATTGAAATAAAACAAATTTTGTGGAATTTAATTTGATTTTACACTAACGTAAAATACTTTTTAAAGACAGAGATATTTTTAGAAATTACGGGAAAGGTAATATCTCGTGTGAGCAGTTTTTTATGGTCACTATACTTATAATGAAACAATAAATAAAAATGAATTGCTGTTCGTTAGTCTGACTAAAACTCGAGAACGCCCGGCCCGATTTAGGTAATTTTGATTTTAAAATGTTCGTCGTAGTCCAGGGAAGGTTTCAATGAGAAAATTTAGAAAAATAATCAGTATTGGCGGTATGAAATTCGCCGGGACCACTAGTCTTATAAATAAAAAATTAATTGCTGTTCGTTAGTCTGACTAAAACTCGAGAACGCCCGGCCCGATTTAGGTAATTTTGATTTTAAAATGTTCGTCGTAGTCCAGGGAAGGTTTCAATGAGAAAATTTAGAAAAATAATCAGTATTGGCGGTATGAAATTCGCCGGGACCACTAGTGAAACATAAAAATCCGTGTACGCTGTACAGTACAATATACAAAAATCTATTCACCAACAATGTTGAAATGGAACGAGTAGGTACTCGTAATCAGCAATCTTCCGTTCAATTATTCCCGTCATTACCTTCAATGGTAGCCATGATTTGAAAGCCTATAAATACTTTCCAATGAAGAAAATTATGTGAACCGCAAACCTGTCTCCTTTAGAATTCTCGACAAGTGATTATCTGGGAAATGCTAAGGAAAAAATATAGGGTTAACAGCAATTCCCTTTGTACTTGCAGGAATCATTTTTTATAAGGCCTTGTATTCATATGGATAGCGTGTAGTGGTTTGGCTTGGTTTTCATGATTTATTCTCAAAACTATGTTAACGCTTCTATCGTAACCCATTATATTCTTAAAGCTTATCTAACGAAACCAAGATTTCAATAAGATAAAGAAGGAAGTAGCTTAAGTGTATAGTTCTTGTAAGCTAGATTGGCATCTGCTGCTTTGGTAATGACATCTAAAATTCATAAAACCGGCTCCACGGTCCATTACGTTACGAAGAAAAGTGTCTCAAGTAAGTAAATAATTAAGTAATTTCTTAGTTCTTCAATATACACAAAATAAAAGACATTGTGTCTATTAAAACAATAAGTAAGTAGGTATAGATAATAATGAGTCCCCTCCCTTAGAACTCATGGAAAAGGCGTCCCGACGGTCATTTATTGAATATTGCACTTGCAATCGGTTAGTTGGTTGATTCCATTCTATTTGGTCATTCATTAGTGGCTTTTATGGATTCAGTGTACGGAAGTCAGAACTGATATGTTACCATTTTTGCTCTCGTAGCATTGTGTATGGAAATCCTAGCATTTTCAAGTTAGGCTTGAATCATGTTAGAATACAGATAAAATAAATAAATAAAGAATATCCGGGACATTTTCAACATACAGTCATATGATCCTAAACTAAGCAAAACTTGTACTATGGGCGTCCGAGACTGATATTCATACATAAATACTTATAAATACATAATCACACCTAGACACGGACCAAACACCGATGTTCATCGCAGAAATATTTTTCCCGCGTGGGAATCGAACCCACGACTCTTGGAACCACAAGACAGGGTCACTAACAACCACTATTCCACCGAGCCAATCAAAAGGATAAGGGACGTTAAATAATATTATTGCTTGTTGACTTATTGATTATTAATAGATAATGAGTACCTATCGATTTAAATCATTGCAATAGATAAAAGAGAGAGCTTTCAGAAGATACCGATTTATAAAAAAAATATATAAATTTTTGTTTATATACATTAAGGTAATGAAATTAGTGGATTACTCAAATAAATACACTAATTTCATTACCTTAAAGTCTGTATTCACTTATTAAACATCTTATATTGTTTTTTTAAATATATTTTTATGAAATTTAATGCACCTTCTGCGAATATAAAATGAAATAAGTAATGAAAGTGCTTTATGAAAACAATGAGCTGGTATTCGTTTAGGTAATATTATACTTTCATTAACCGCCGTGACTTGGAACTGTGTTGTTTTATTAATTGAGACAAAGTAATGAAATTCTCGCTCTTTTTGACTGAAAATTACAATCATAACGTTGACATTTAATCTTTACTTTCCTCTGGGACGTTTAGTGTCACTCATTATATAAATATTATCTATTTTAATAACATTTAACTAAAAAATTAGAAAAATTTACATTAATGCCTGACTGGACTGGGACACGAACTCACGATCTCGAGGTTACGCGCCTCACGTACTGTGTACCTACGTATAATACGTTACATTAGAGCTCTGTGTAGCACTAAAATCACAATTAAAAATAAAATTTTTATTTTTAAACAAAACTTGGTACCTGGTATTAATATTTTTTTGGTTATACTAATTATTAGATAGCCGTTAAATTATTAGAAATAATACGAATTTAAAAATAGCAATATAATATTTAAGGCATAATACTAAAAAATCATAAATTATCCAATTTTAGTCGACTGTATTTTTTCGTAAAAATATTACCAATCTAAACAATACATTTTCCCTAAAAATTACAATCATAAGAACAAAGCAGGCCGTTGTAATTTGCATTATTACGTTGAAAAGAAAATATTGTTACTGTAATTAAGTGCTTTAATGAATCTATTCTTCCAAAAGAATATTGCGGCGTAAATCTGACGATACCGGAGCGGAAAATTAAAGGTAGGTAATCGCGAGATTTTTCTTGTGGGAACCCTTCTGTGTAATTACGTCTTTGTGGACGGCTCAGGTCTTCGTTTGCCGCGAGAACAATAACAAAGGAAGAGACAAGGGACCAGCAAACAATGATGTCTGCTATAAGTACAAAAAGAGATGGTGTACAACACTCAGACTATCAAAAATCGATGGTTATTAATACTATAAGAAATGGTACTAAGGGAACTTGATAATTGAAATTAAAAAACATTGAAAATATCCCGGACCTACTCAGTTTTCTTTTAAAAATGTACTATGAAACTAGTATAAATTAAAGAGTTTATAAAAAAATTAAGTTTAAATTATTTCTTATCAAAAAATAAATTCTGTGACATATATAATGGAAAACTATAATTAATGTTGATTATAGGACCCCTACGAACCCGCACTTGGCCAAGCTGGTTGATTAAGGCCTTATCGCCCTATAAGGTACGCTCGTGCCCCAGCAGTGGAGGCATATATGGGCTGATGATGATGATGATGATATTATATATAACCTTTGAAAAAAAATATATCAGAAAGTAGTGTTGTTGTTTACTCACACAAATGACACTATGCACCAAACGACCGAAAATTAAAAGTAAACGTGGAAAATGGGCTGCTAACATAGTCTCAGGATTTCCCAACGTGAAAATCCCCGCATCTCATTATTCATTGGGGGAACGAAGCTTAGACCCATATACGAAAATTATTCACTCCAACGGCCATCCTTAGATAGTTTTTCATCTGGCAGACATAATGCTCGATTAACACTCCATAACGGTCAAGCGGATGTGCCGCCGCCATGTTGGCTGAGAGATAGCGGAAATATATCGCCGGAAGTCGACGACCATTATTCAGGAAAGGAAGGCTTCCGTTGTCACTCCATAAGTGCTCTTATTATTTCGATGCCCAGAGGTTTCGTTATGATGGCGAGGTGAGAAAATTATTAATGGTTTGTTTATCTCTGTGCAGGCAGATGAAATATCACTCGCCAAATATTTCGGTGCTTACAACGGATGTTGGAACTCATACCCGACAGAAGGAAACCCTTATTTAGATTCGTCCTATCGAAGCGTGGATAAGAATTTTGCAGTTCAGCGAGGCTTAATTAAATGTTTTTGTATTACCAGTACAATTTTTTCCTTATAAAAATAGTGGTATTTCAGAGCTTTTAGAATTTCATTACCAAATTACGTCATAATTGCGCCTCCCTTGCCATTGCAGTGGAACGTAAAAAATAATAGTCACCCTTTGGTCCAATAGCGGATGGTATAACTTATGAGAATACTCTGCCTGGCTAGCATCATATTGGTTAAGAAAATCTACACATTTACTGCAAAAGCTGTATAAATGCCACAGCTTTAATTTATTAGGGAAACCAGATTTTGAAATAACATACAACTAGTGCGTACGGGATATGTTTATCAAATTGACATGAGAATACTCTTTCGCGACATTTAAAACATGTAAAGTTTAATTTAAAAAATAACACATTCTTTAGTAATATTACAAGAAATTAATAGAATGAACAAATGGTTAAACTTAATTATCAAAAGATGTTACGTAGAAAAAAAAATCAATAAGTTAACTTAAGCTACACAAATTTTATCCAACATTTCAAAAGCACATAATAAAATAGATAGATTATGTATCAATTAAGTCTCAAATCGCGTCATCTCATCGCTGAAACCGCTCCGATCACACCCGTCATCGCTCCCCCGAGACGACCGGGCTAATGACGTGTTCTTACCGAGGCACGTGCCTAACGCGTGCCGGATAACCCGACCACCTATGCACTGTGCAGTCTGAGTGCACTTTTTGGCAATTTGTAAGCGAAGTGTTGGCGGTCACGGCCGCCAATAGAAGCTTTCGCGAAGTGCGTCGTTACCGTTGCAAATAAATCTTCTTTTGAGCTTAACGCACTTAGATTCAGAAAATGTTTTCCAATGTATGGCTCTTGGCCTCCTTCCCCTAAAGTTATATACCCCAATCTATTTTTTAAATCTTCTTGCCCATACGTATACTTACTTACTTAGTACAGAATGTAGACATAACCTATTCATTGATATGGAATTTATCTTAAGTAGCCTACTTCAAAATGACTTACTGAAAACAAACTTTAGCGCAAAGCAAATAACACAACTATGAAGTTGTATGGATAAATTCTTATTGAAATCGATTTGATAGTACTTATTTTCATGTTTCCGAAACACCATTCATCGATCATGTGCATTCTGGACAGCCACCAAATTCATAGGACATTTTATAATGAACGACATCCTAAATACATTACGCTGACGTAAACGTCAATTCTCGATTCAATGAGAATTACGTAGTGTAATCAGTTAAGTGCAGTCCATTAACCAAGGAGCTGACACTGAGGTGTTGCTTATCAGAAATGATCAGAGATCGATTGATATAAGCTAAAAAGCAGGGGGCGACATAATTGGGCGAGTTTCCTCACGTTTCCCGCATAGGGTGCAGTTGTCGGTAGTGATAACAAAAGGGACATACGACTCTTTGGGATGGTAAGCGAGATTATTAAATAGGTACTTGCATAATTAACTCAAACTTAGCCAGTGTAGTTAAAGGTAGACTTGAGCACCATGGTAGGGACGTAAATGGGTTAAAAGAAATGAAAAAAAACACCTGAAAAAAAAAGTCACAGCCAATAGTGAAATCCACAAACCATAACCACCAACGATGATTTCTAAATTAGTATCACATCACATTTTTGTTCTGACAAGCTGATCGTTGTTATTAAATTAATGGTGAAACTTAGTAATAACGCGCTTATTAGGATATATTTACATAGTAACTACCCCAATCCTTACACATATCAAACCCAAATTAGTACTCTACTCGCTGTTACGACTTTATACTGAGCGTAGACCCTTTTGGTATCTAATAATGATTTGTGTAATTTTGTTTTAGTTTTTAATTTATGATGTAATTGATCTCGTTATTCTGTAATTTCATGTGTTTTAGATACCAAATAAATATCTTTTCTTTCTTTCTTTCTTTCTTTCTTTCTTTCAAATTAAACTCTTTCATTATGCACAAGATCCAATGCGTCAATGTGTATAGCGTATTAGGGTGTTCATCGTAGCGTACGACATATCCGAAATTAATTCATGTTTTGTCATTCCCTCACTTTATATTCACGGATTAATGACGTGGCACTATAAAACGTCATAGTGGAGGCCTACGCAAGATATCGCGTACGCTTGTAATGGAAAAACACGGGTTTGCTCTTACTGGCCGCCGGTATGGGCAACAAAAACCAATATTTGGAAGGGGTGCCATTGAAATACACCCTTTGGTGTCGCAAAAAACGTGCGGATACCTTTTGATTAATATGTCGTTCCGCGTCGGCTGCCGGCTTTAATTCGCTTTGTTGATACTATATCATTTTGCCGAAGGCACGAATGTTGTAAAATTTTGCTGTAATATTTCGACTATTACGTAAGCAGAGCAAAAATATTATTGTCACTAGATTGATAAAGAGACTATATTTTTGCAAATTCCAGAAACGAGAGTTTACACTCGCTACGGTTTATGATTTAAGCGGGCATTGTTTTCAGCACCTTGTTCACCTATAAATTGCTCGGAGTACGTTACACCACAACTCGAAACTAAGCACAGCTTATCACAGACTGATATACATACATCGATATTTATATATACATAATCAAACCATAATTATATAACACTGAGCCACGGAACACACACAAATATTGATCACACGAATGTTTGTCCGGGGTGCGGATCGAACCTACGACTTTTAGAACTTAGTCACTAACCACTGTTCCACCGAGCCTGTCCAAAAGCTTCACTTAAATATTTGTTTTAAAAATTTATACTTTTCGTTCCTCAGAAGATATTTTAAGCAAGTTTGTGACCTTATATAAATAAATAAGTAGGTAACTTGCAGGTACACACACATACGAAAATTTTCAGCGCAAATTTTCAAGGGGTCGCTAAAAGAATAGGACCCGGACAATCCATTACCACGCTTCGCTCCCGAGATATTACCCGATTTCCTTACAAAAATATGGCAACTTAGCAAATCGTCAGCACACCTGCTCTTGACTAACGCTTTTCGTATTTCCTGTAATACGTTTAATAAATCTTTGGGAGGTTGAGAACGTTACATATTCCTTTTTAGACTGCCTACACAAAGGTGCTTCGGAAAAATATTTAACAATAACAGTGACATTTTATGAGCAACCTGTTTCAGTGTATCCTATATTTGGGCCCGTTTCGCAGAACTATAGGCACTAAGCATTTATATTTTAAGTAATAAAAATATATCTCTTTGTTGATATCACATCTGCATAGAGTTCTGCGTAGGTTCTTGTGGTATGATTATAATTTTAAGGAAGTAGGTGCTTAACTAGAAGTATCCTGCATTATTGAAGACTAGCTTTCCGCCCGCGACTTCGTCTGCGTAGATATGTTTAACGCGTATACATTATTTCTTTATTGCGCAATCGGTTAAAAAGTCAATGTCCTTTCTCAGGCTCTGGGCTATATCTGTACCAAATTTCATTTAAATCGGTTCAGTACTCTATGCGTGAAAGTGTTACAGACAGACAGACAGACATTACTTTCGCATTTATAATATTAATAAGGTTATTTATAATATTAGTAAGGTTTATCAGTTTTGCAAATTTCTTGATAAAATCAAGAGAAGTCTATTACGCGATAAATATCAGTTGATTCAGTAAACATGGGAATTATTTATCCCCAATCACCACTTGATTCCGAGTTGGGAGCAAAAGTAAAGAGATAATAACAATAAACACTAATTGACAGCAGACACATTGTAGTGTTATTAACGAGAATCCAAATGTTAACTATTTAGTCGCGCTTCAAAAAGAAATACTTATTATTCACATTATCCGCTCAATACAAACTCTGAATTGTTCACAATGTCCAACATTCCGTTAAAAATAACTTTGCAGGGAATCGTCACAGTTAATTTCAGTGAATAATTAAAATAGCTGCATTAATGTATGTATGAATGTTGACCGCATATTTTCAACGCAGAACGCTTGATTAAAATTGAGTCCGCATACATTAAATGCCTGTATTTCGGCGGTTTTTGTGCTTGGTATTTGATTTTTTAATTAAGCTTTGGTTAATGATGTGGATAATTTGTAGTCCTATAACGATTATATAGGCATACATTCTTATCGATTAAAAACAGTCGATTGCCAGTCAGGTGCCGTAGACAAAGTTACAATATAAAAAGGATAACGAAGTTCGAAAAGAATAAAATGTATGGGATTGACATTAGATAGACCACGTGACAGCGCGTCTAATGTCAATCCCATACATTTTATTTCTTTCGAACTTCGTTATCGTTTTGATATTGTTACTTTGTCTAAGCCCCCTGATGATACGAGGGTTCCGTAAAGCACTTTTCTAAATGTTTATGCTAATTAAACTTCTTTCTCCAATCAGATCTGGTCTTACATCGAATATCACTAATCATCGACAGCCGTAAATAATTCAGGGACTAAGTGGGGACATAATAATACATTTTAAATCATTGATCTCCGACATTGGACATACACAGAGAAAAAAAGGTATAATTATTTTATGGAGACAGGTCCTAATACTACAAGATAATCATCATCATTTTCCTGCCCTTGTCTTACGCTAAGTGGGGTCGGCACAACATGTATTTTTCTTCCACTCGGGCCTATCATTAGTCAGCCCTGTGTCTACTCCTTTCACACTCATATCATCTCTCACGCAATCCGTGTCTTCTTCGGCCTTCATCTACTATTAGATACTACAAAATATAGAATCAGTAATGTAATCCTATACTAAAAGCTTAAGAAAGCTAGCATACAAAAACTTCGGTACGGATAAGAAATTTCAAACTACGAGAACAATTTCTCCATTACGCGCTCGCGTAACAGAATACAAAACAATAGGAAAAAGTACGAACACTTGCTAATAGGCAATATGTGAAGCCGAAATTGCTTTCCTAACGTAGTTTTCCTGTAACTAATATTGAACTAATGCTATTATCGGCGGCTCCATTCCAAGAATATGGACATTTTTTGTGTTTCTCGATGGGGGTTGCACTTTGTCTGCTTTACGCTGTAATCACTGTACTTACGGAGCTGGTAATGTTAAGCTGAAAGAAGTATAATAATAATATTTCTTATTATACAAGTATAGTGTACTTTTTTTAAGGACCGTGTGTAATGAACTATTTCACGTTATTACAGGGAATATAAAAACACGAACAATAATTGATTGTGAAAATGTCTGATAATTTTTATAGTGATGTATCCGAGTCTAATATAGGTTTATTTTTCATATAAAATAGTTTCCTGGATATTTTCTAACATTTCAAGACATTACAAGGTAGTAATTTAAGACTCGCAGTCTATTATATTTCACTTAGTTGTAAAGATTTACATACGAGTAGGTATGCAAACAGATTACAATCATATTATGGTCTGGTCGTACATCAGATGTAGCGATACAGGTGCCGTAGACAATGTAACAATATCAAAACGATAAAGATCGGTATCACTCCGATATTGTTACTTTGTCTATGCCCCCGTTCCACACATGGCCATGTTTGATCTATATTTCTGTACTGTCACTACTAGATAAAAATCTAATTGAGTGTGAAATAATATTCTAAAGTAATGTAAAAGAGTATGATTAAACTAAACTAACAAATGCAAGTAACGTTCAGAAACAAACAACCGCCTAGCGCAATTCGTTGCACTTAAATAATTATATTTACAGTTGAAATATGAAAGCATTCCTAGCAGAGCTAATTACATTAGGCAAATATTTAGTAAGTTGCAGCAACGCATCGCGACAGTCAGAGTGCATGGAATCAACAGTGTTGCGATGCAAAGGCGTTATTAATGTTTATAATTACTTAGCTCAGAAAACATGGGTGCATACACTTTTTGTTTTTAGCACTAACACGTGTGTTCCTGAAATATATTTTTTAACGTTGGCATCACTTTTTGTGAGGTAAATGTCCATTTGTCGCTATTGCACGAATGCAATTTAGGGGTGACAGCGATCCGCTCCCCGTAAGTCCAGTGATAATGACTATCGTATAAAAATAATCGTATGCGTCTTTAGTTATTATTCCATCAAAAGAGCCTGTAATGGAAAATTCGTTCACGCAGCTATGAGAAGGTGTCTTGATTACTTACTAAAATTCAGTTACTCTGTCCGTCTGTCTGTTCATCTCATAAGTATGAAACTTGCTTTATGGCAATGCAGTCTTATATTATGAGGCAGTGTTATACATAATAAACGACTTCACGAGGACAGAATTACTTTCAAACATTTTTACCGAACGGGGAAGGTAACTTTATCAAAACTTCAGTTCGGTTTTCAACGTCTCCTTTTCTCGTTCATTACCAAAACCAGGGTATTACCTCTACATTATTTTAATGATAGGTAATAAAAGCCGCGATGGAAAGCTCTTGAAATTCAAGCAGCCTACTTAGAGGTACAAAAATCGGGAAAAAAAACTGTTATTTTCGTGAAGACAGATGGTATTAAATCTATACAAGGAAAATATAAAAGAGAATGGACCTTTGAGACCGAGACACCATTGTGATAAGAAGCTTAGACTCTTCGGTTTCGGGTCTGTCTATTTCAAGAGTCACAAGACTTGTTTCTCGAAAAACTTTGATTGTTAGTGGGGTTACACACACACGGCCGGTCATACTCAACTATGGATCTTTTAAAACTTTTTACTGCTTATACTAGTTTTTGTTGCGCTTTCAAAACATTGAGAGGCTTCAACCGTTTATTTTGCTTTTCTTAATCATTATTAAGGAAAAAAGATCTACGTGAAAATTATAATAAATTTGAACAAATTTTTGTTCAACAATTAACATAGTTTGGACACCAATTAATATTTTTTAAAATAATCTGTTAATAATTTACTAAACCAAAACCAGAGGCTGTTAAAATGAGGTAAATTACTAAGATGACAATTTACCAAATTTAATAATCTATGAAAGTAATAATTTTGACATGAACATCATGACACATCATGATTTATTTGCAAGAAGTACCATATATGTGCCAATCAAGTTGTTAAGCTACTAATTTGTTGCTGAGGTCTTAAAGCGTGTTTGTAAAATCAGTTCTGAGTAAAATACAACAGAATAGTATTAAATAATATTCCACAAAGGCAGCATTTCTCTGTTTTGTGTTCCTGTTCTTACTCCTATTAGTTCAAACCTACAGCAAAAGCTCCTTATATTAGTTACGGTCCGCTTTTAACTGAAACAATAGTATTTAGGTAACTGCAGCCATTTTGTATTTCAAAAAACATTCCTCAGTACAATCAGTAACGTAACCGGAAGCGCTTTCCGACCTCAAGCTCGCTTGAGTCAGGAAATACTATCATTATTTCACCGGCGCTATCTCAGTACGGTGGAATTGATAATTGTTGCTTTCTTACCTGTAAAAGAACGCTGAAAAATAAACTCTAGACATAGTGCTAGTTCAAAGAGTTGGCTTTGGAGATTTGTCGCTGTCGTGCCCTCCAAGCTTCTTTATAAATGATGGCAGGACTGTTTTGTGTGCACTTTAAATGTGTAAACTACGGTATTTAAGGATAGCGTTCCAAGTAACTCCGGTAACTTTGTTATTTTTATTATTAGGTCTATATTTGCGTTAAACATTCTTGCATCGCAGTCGATTAAAAAGTTTCCATACTACATACTACGAAGGAGGACCCTCAGGTGTACGTACATACCTACCAAACTAACTGTAACAAATTTAATTTAAATCAGTAAAAAAAGGAATGACTTTCGCGTTCATAATATAATTTTCCAATTGTTTTTAGTGCTACATAGATTTTCAAGGTAATCTTTCCGTACCTTACCTTATTAAAATAATTGTAATAAGTAAATAGTTAATTGCTTGGAGAAAACGGTCCGAATTAGTATCTGGCTGTGTCCTCATACCTACATGCTTAGTGGCGTGCATTCTTATGCATGCGCGATGTAGGATTACGTACTAGTTTTTTTATTAACCGACTTCAAAAAAGGAGGAGGTTCTCAATTCGTCTGTATGTATAATATATTTTTTTTTATGTATGTTCACCGATATTTTCGTCAAGTATAGACGGATCTCAAAATTTTTTTTTAGTTGGATAGTGTTTACTTCTGAGGTGGTCTCATTTTCACCAGTCCCGGTTCTGATGATGGGATCCAGGAGAAATCGAGGGCAACCCTCAAATTTTATAGGGACATGTACCGCGTTTTGCATATTATCTGAAGTTATATTGGAATTTGCTTCTGGAAATTATAACACTAAAAAGTATGAAAAAAAATGTAAACAAAAAAAAACCGCCTTCAAAAACCTGACTCACTAAAAATTATGTGTATATAACAGTGAGTCGGGTTTTTGAAGGCGGTTTTTTTTGGTTTACAATTAATTAGACTTATGATTGTCTTGGAACGTCATTCGTTGGTTGTTGGTATCTGTTGGGCTGGCACATCACTACATAGTATAAAGCAAAGTCGCTTCCCTGTCTGTCTGCATGTATGCTTAAATCTTTAAAACTACGAAACGGATTTTAATGTTTTTTTTTAATAGATAGGTGTCAAGAGAAAAGTTTTTATGTATTACTAGCTGTGCCAGCGACTTCGTTTGCGTTTCCCCGTTTTTTACACATTTCCCATTGTATCTTTGCGCCTATTGGTCGCAGCGTGATGTTATATAGCCTAAAGCCTTCCTCGATAAATGGTCTATACAACGCAAAAAGATTTTTTCAAATCGAACAGTAGTTCCTAAGATTAGCGCGTTCAAACAAACAAACAAACAAACAAACAAACAAACAAACAAACAAACAAACAAACTCTTAGACACGTACGTACGTATAGACAACCAAAAGCGAAGCGAGCGGGGGCACTAGTGGAAAATATATACATACATATAGAAAGTACGGGAACTTATCATAATAAGAAAGAACATTGCGATTTGTATCTTCGCGATTATTGTTATGCGTTTATATGCTAATGTTATCCTAATCCCATTAATTCTGTCCACTTCTTAACAATCCATCCCACATCCGATCTAAGAAAATGATAAAACGTATGCGATAAGCAATATGTAATGCCGCATCCCGCATAACGGCGAAAGTTATTGCTTGCTTATGCAGTTTACGACTGAACCATAAGATTTCATCTAAGAATAATATTTCCCGGTATGGCAGTCGTGGTTCCCTAGTACATAAAGGCACGCACTCACGTACGGGGGGCGAATATGCATATTGTCTGCCGCGGATCCACGAGAGCTCTCCACCGAGACGCCAACAATAGACCGAGTGTAATTTCAAGTTTTTATAGCCTTATTGTTGGTGCACTTACTTCGAGTCTGCGAAATTTGTCGTACGAGCTTGATGCTTGTAACTGCTTTTGTTCGTGTTGTAAGCGTAATTAGCTGGCCAAATTGTTGGAGAATATCAGTTAGATTAACTGTGGTAATAAGGGAAGTAGAAAGTATAGGAAGTAAAAAAAACACGCGTTTACACGCGTCATGCAAATAATTTAACACAGAAAGCATGTTGACTAACTTGTTTAATAAGTATCAATCCGTAAATCACATTTACGATTATGAAATTAAATTACATTCATATTACCCATTTATGAATAACTTGTAATCATAAAAATGAAAATGAAAATGAAAAAGTTTTTTTATTGAAACAAACACCAATACAAACATTAATGTAGCCCTGACTTCTGAAATAGGAGAACCTGTGTTACAGAAGCCAGTACCTTCCTATCATTGACACAATATTATGGTTTGTTGAGATACAATCTATTTAAAAAGAGAAAATAAATACGAAAAATATCATCATAAATGGAGTGACAGAAGAAAGCTATTGGTGGTACCCAATAACTGTACAGTATTTTATGTAATTAGCTGCCTAACATTGAGAATTAAAATAAATCATACTATGTATTATATATTTTGAAAAACCAAACCAACCAACACTTTTTTCTTTGAACGTTGTGTAATCGTTACCGTTCCGGTAGACGATTTCTTAACGGATTTTTTAATGTATGGGTTCGTATTGCTCTCTTCAACGAAACGATGACATGCTCCGCGAGGATTCTACGTACGCACGTGCCTTTAGCAAACGTGACAACTTTCAACAATCGCTCCAATTAAAACAACACTCGCAATTGAAATTACGAAGCAACATTCTTCCAGTCTACACGACGTGTGTCAACGTCTGCAATAACAGCCACATGTTGAGCGAACGAGCGATGCCCCGCCATCTGCTTAAACGACATTTATATTCATATCACCATGTATTTACATTCCATCCCAGAAGTAACGCGGGGGAAAAGGTTGAGTTTCATTTCTGAGGGCTTTACGTTCCGGTTTTCTGGAATAAAAACCTTTTGCGGCCCCGGTAAACCCGATGCGATCGGTTTAAAGGATTCTAATCAGGATTGGGTCTGGTTTCGACCTAAGTATATGTTTTGTTGAAGTAATATCCACTACCCGCAGAATTCTTTGACAATCCACCAAAAATCATTTCTTCTTTACTTCGCTTAGCTCCAAAATGTAAAAAAAAAATGAAGCAAAAATCACGTTAATTAACATAAATTTTCTTAATCTTAAATTTGTCAATGAAATGCAGTTAGTCATGATCAGAAATAATGCATACCTACTTTTGATAAATTGAGTAGTTCTAGTACATACCCGCTCACCTACTCAGTGTTGTAGTGTTTAACTTAGCATTCCAAGTCTAAAAAAGTGAGATGAGTGACAACTTCATCCCTTACACATTATAACAAACATCATTTAGTAAAAGCTTCCAAGAAACGTTCCTGAATACTTAAACGAAACGTCGGTCCAAAAGATATCGTGTAAGAGCCCACAAAAACACAAGTAGTAAGTATTTCCAATAACAAAACGCTAGCAAGATAATACAGGGGCAATGTGAAATTTGCTACAAGAATTTAATATTCGTGGTATGAAGCGCTTCAAATATTTATATGGAATGTTATAACAGAGAATGAATTTGGCGAACGGATTTGTGATGTTTCATTTTTAGGAAAACTATTTGTGGTAGACGAAAAGCCTTAAACTACTCCAAAATGTTCATATAAATATACAAATAAAATAAAGAAAAAAATTGTATGGTAGTGAAGTTCAATATTTCTTCTCACACTCATCTATCATGGCCATAAACGCTGCAAGTTTTCGATATAAGTCGTTACGTGATATAATGCAAGTTTCATCACTTAAACGTATGTAATTATTCGATAAAATTAACCTCCAAAATTCCATAGATAAATAATTACTACAAAATCTTATCAGCTAATAGTAAAGTTTCTAATTGTGCACAATATAACAAATTCTAAGAAAAGATTTAATGTCGCAAAAAAATTATGTAGCCCTTCTTTTAATTATTTATTAATTTACACAGCTACTTCATACTGTAATATTGCTACGTAAGAAGAAAAGCCAAGGCAGCCAACGCACCACACGAAAAACCCGACTTCCCACCACACATTGCGCAAACGCAACACAATTTTACCAAACCGAAATTGATTACGAACCGAATTAATTAACGAAGGCTTCCACTAACATACGACGTGACATGATTACCCTAATCCACCAGTCTCGTTAACGGATAAAACATTTACAAGGGCTGCGACGAACCCGCTATGAATATTAATAGCATGCTTTCTCCACCTGAAAGTTTATTTCATTACGCTGGCTGTATGAAACCGAACGATTGCGGATTGTTGGAAGTTTTCGGTTCAATTTAGACGTGAACTGAGTAATGAGTTGGTTATTAATAAAGCTTTGGCTTGGCAATGAAATTATTTGATAGTAACTTTTCGTCCGTAAGTAGTCGTTTAATTTATAAGCGTCGATGGCCAAGTGGTTAAGGTCTTTGCTTGCTCGCCAGTTCGAACCACGCCACGTACCACGATGTTTTTAATTTAACGCCTTGACGACGTTGAAGGAAAACATCGTGAGGAAATCTACACACCTACGAAAAAATTGACTGGCTCGGTGCAACAGTGTTTAGTGGCCAGGGCTCACTACCTACGGTTCCAAGAGAATCGCAGGTTCGATTTCCACCTGGGACAAATATTTGTGTGACGAACATCGGTGTTTGTTCCGTGTCTGGGTGTGTTATTAAATATATTTAAGTATATTTGTGTATCCACTGTCGTTTCCGATTTCCGTAACACAAGTGCTTAAGCTACTTACCACAGGATCAGATCGATTTATGTGATGTTGTGAAAAAATCCTAAAGTTTTATTCGACCAACCCGCACTTGGCCAGCGTGGTCGACTAAGGCCTTATCGCTCTATTTTAAAGTAAGCCCGTGCCCCACTACACATACGTATGTGGGCTGATGATTAAGTAGTCGTTTATCGCGTAAAAGAGAATTTAAGAAAATACAGTTGAAAATTAGCATATATCTTTTCTCAGAGTCAAGGCTATCTGTGAATTTAATTATATTTATAATAAGTTCAGTAGTTTTGGCGTTTTAGCCGGACAGAAAAACGAACCGGGATTATATCAGTCAGTAAGGATTAAAGAAAAGCTACTTGGCATTAAATCATAAAATTAACCGTTCACATATTACTGAAACTTTTCCACTAATTACCTTCACCGGTTTCAGCTTGATTTTTCAAATATAATATAAAAAAGGAAACAAAACCGTGCCACACTCGGTTAAAGCATGTATATTTTAATAGCCTTTCATATCCGCGAGAATTGCAAAGCTTTTGTATAAACAGTTTTAAAATGGCCAGCGTAATTTTACACTTACTTTGCTAGTTTAATTTTCTTTGACCTAAATTTAAAACGGCACGATACAGCTTGAGGTTAATAAGGTGTAATTAGACCTGCAGCGTGTTCAGTGTTGGCAATTTGTAGCCAGCCAGTCACAGCACACGGTAGTTTAGGTTTCCTTTTTCAGTTGAAATAAAAACTTTTTTCACTGGATTAGAGTTTTTGGTAGTACCCTTGTATCTTATGCTGAGTTTCGATTCTCTGTGTGTACACTTGTACAGTGTTGTAATGTAATAGGTGGAATTTGTGTTCGCGTGTGTTATTTATATATTGGAGTAGTAACACAAAAAGTGTATACCACTCTTGTGTCTAATATCCGTTACACAAGTGCTTGACCACTAAGCAAGGATTCGATGAATTAGTCACGGGATATTGTCATTAACTTTTTAATGTACTATGTATTATTTATAAAAGAAAAAAAATGTTAATTTGGTAAAAATATCTTAAAATACGGTAAAAATTGTCTTAAAGTGATCTTAAAATTAAATAAATATATAGAGTACATATAAAACCCTTACACTCATAAAAGTAAATTTTCTACATTTAACATCGAATATTAAAATAAATTAACATACACTCACACACATACACACAACACTCATACATACACGAAATCACATCATTATAAATTCTACTGTCAAAAACAGCATAAAAACACCGTCAAGATCTAAATCCGAAATTTGATACAACACACGAGTACACAATAGGTACTAACGCTACAACGCAAAGCCGTAGTCGCCGATAATAATAATAAAGCCAATTTCGCACAGAGGCGCAGGTTTATCCCGACGGCGGATTATCTGCAGACGACGTCTCGCCAGATCGTCAGCAACGCTAGGCTTAAATTCTCATTATGTTTATTGGATAATTCGCATCGGGCTCTCTGTGTAGGAGCCCTATGATAAGGGGAAAAGCGGATACTGGCCGTTTCTGAATTGTTTCTTTATTGAACTTAATGGACTGACTTATGCTATAGGTACCAAAGCCGCTCTATGTTGACTGATTTGACACATGCCAGACTGACTGCACTAGTGAAGGACAACGGTAAAATTGCCGAAGCATATAAGTAACAGTTATTTCCACTTTATAACCAAGCAAGGTCTAATTATAACATTTTTTTATTAAAAACATTTATTCACATCCAGAAGATTGAATTGAAGTTTCTTATCTAAAAATATATTTATTTTTAAAATACAATACTTATTAAATCCTTCATCCTATTTTAAAAAATACCTGGTGAGTATTACCCATTACGTCACTATGAAAACGTGTCAAACGGCGTAGCCTTGTAAAAGCGTAATACAGAGTGGAAATTTTACGTTTTCTTCTTATCATTCAATTATTTTAAGAAATAAAAGACAAATAATTAGATAATTAGGTGCATTGACATTTTGAAATAAATATGTTCCTCTTAACAAGGATAAATGCAAATTTAAAATAAAAAGTGTCAAATTGGTCAACTTAAAACGGCTTTGGTATAGTGATAAAGACTTTATAGTTGGTATAGATGATTGATTTGTGGACTATTAGGTTTTCATTAGTTGATATTGTAAATTAATTGTAACTACAAAATATTTAAAAAATATAAGTGTGAAATATTTAATAAAAAATATACTGCTTAACTGGATCATCATACTGCTGGGAAAAAGTCGCCTGTACCTAACAAAAAATCATGAATATTCTGACTAAGAATATGACTGACTCGGATACTACTAGCAATAGTCGACCATTTGAATA